>CM062814.1:198163820-198492379 GCA_031772625.1 Pinus tabuliformis | reverse complement strand
TAAATCCAGATTGCATGGAACAAGCTGCAATTGATCGGATCATGGGACACACAGATCAAGAACACTCGCCAACAGAATATCCAACTGTATCGAGTTGTCAAAGTGGGGCCCAACTCCTTCAGCAGGGCAAGTGGCTCACCAGGGTAACTAGTTCAGCAGATGTTTCCTCATCTCAATGGAGGACGCTCAAGCGCAATGGGGACCATTGCTTCTAAGGGGGAGGAATGATCCAGGTGGATATTGGTGGCCACTGCCAGGTCCACCTGGAACTCCACCATTGTCTTTCTCAGCATTTTCAGTTTCCTTAATTGTAGCACATACTTACTATTTTTAGCAGTTTTTGGGTCCTGAACTTCCGGAGCGTTTTGAGGCCCTATAACGACGTTTTTTGGGGATCTGGGGCAACACGGTCCATGGAATGCCCTGGTGTTGCCCTCCCAAAGTGATAGTGCTCGGATAGATCTTTCTAACGAGCTATCGTACGCGTCAAACGGAGATCGTATGCCAAAGTTACGACCCCGGGAAATTGATGTACCAATTTACCCAAACGGGCCCACAGTTTGGCGTTTCATCTTCTAGGGTTAGGTTTTGGTATTGTTAAGGGTTTTTCCATTGTTTCTCAACAATAAATAGGCCTTCGAGCCTCATTGTAATACAGTTCACAGTTGGGCATGTAGCCATCACATCTCTTCTCAGAGATAAGCTACCATCGCCTAGCTAGTTTATTGCCATTTCTGTTTGTAAGCATATTCAGTTATTTTCCATTAATGAAATGAAGTATTATTTCCGCTGCATCTTTGTGTATATGGTTATCTCTGTAATTTGTTGCGTTCCTGTTTAAATCCGGATCAGTGGTATCAGAGCGGTCTGCTTTTTCTCTGTTTTTCTTTGCATGTCCCCAACAAGGTCGGGATATAAGGAGTTAGGGCTTGAACTGGTTGAACCTTTGCAAGACCAGCCTCGCAAATCCCGACGGCCTCCCATGGCGGACGAGAAGAAAGACGAGGGGGCAGGAGATCCCATCAAAATCTTGCTCGAAGAAGCGCTCGAGCGACAACGGAACGCGATGGACACTTTGCGCAATCCTTCAGCGGCTACCCAGAAGCGGCGCATCGGCTTCCAGCAGCTCCTCTGGAAACGCCACACCTTTAAGGTACAAGTTAATTTTGAAATCCCCATATTCGAGGGTCAGATAGACGCCGATGCCGTAGATAAATGGTTAAATCTGCTAGAGGGTTATTTTCTGTTCATGAATTTTCGAGTGGGAAAAGATTGTTTTTGCTCTTCTCAAAGCAGCCCCCCACGTCAAGGACTGGTGGGAACCTACTGCGAGCAGAAGGATGAAAGTACTGGCTCACTATTTTCAGCCGCACCCACCTGGGATTCGTTCCGGGATGCCATCAAGGAGCAGTACTACCCTGTCGGAAGCTATGAGGATGAATACATAAAGTGGACCACGCTGCGGCAGGGAATGAGACCCCCCCCCCCCCCCACCCCCCATAACATTTGATAATACCCTGCCCCCCCTGCCTGCACAAGACGAAGAAATACAGTTCTAAACATCCCCTCGCTCGGCGCAGCATACCGGTATGCCGTCAAGGTCGAGCAGAAGTTTAAACAAAAGAAGCGAGACTTGGATCTGCGAATCCAAAGCAGGGGAAAGGTGCCCCTTAACCACAGAACAAAGGACAAAGCCAAGGCGGGACAGCCCAAGACAACCAGCTGAAGCTGCAAGCAAAGAGCAACGCCGCGAAGCCGAGAAAGGACACTGAAAATGGTGCGAGTTCCATAAGAGCTCCACTCACAACACAAGTGAGTGTCGGGCCAAGCAGTCACTGGTGGCTGAGCTAAAGGTTTCAGAATCAGATGCATGTTCCGACTCTGAGTCAGAACCCGATAAGGGGTATGAAAAAGGGAAGCAGATCATTGATGCGGATCCCAGCGCCACTGTTGCTACCGCAAAGATCCAGAAAAATGAACCCGAAGATCCAGAGGAGGAGGAGCGTCTCTTCCACTCCCAGATGTGGGTCAAGGGCTCCCCGATACAGTTCATTGTTGATAGCGGGAGTCAAAAGAACCTCATTTCGGCAGAGGTCGTGAAGCGGTTGGGCTTACCGACCACAGCACATCCACAACCATACACCATTGGGTGGCTTCACCAAGGGCGAGATCTTCGCGTGAGCCAGCAGTGTCGCCTTCCATACAACATCAAGCCCTTCACGGATGAGGTATTGTGTGACATTGCTCCCTTGAAGTTTGTGTGTATTACTAGGACAACCATACTTGTGGAAGCGACATGCTGTGTATGAATCAAGGCCCCGTGCTGTTATTATTACATTGGGAAATAAGTTGTTCAGGATACCAGAGGTAGCCACCACCTGCCGCCATCTCTTTGATTACTGCAAAACAATGCAGTAAGATCATTTCCAAACCAGGAAATTTGTTTTCCTGATGATACGCCCTCAAGGGAAGAAGAAGACAGTGGCCGCGGCCTCCAAACGAGGTCCCTCTGCACGGCAGCTACAAGATGGAAGATTGTGGAGGAGTACGAAGACATCTTCACCTCCCCGGCAGGGGTTCCTCTGCACTGTCAAGTCAAGCACTCCATTGATCTGACCCCAGGTGCGCCGCTACCCAATGGACCAATTTATCGGCGCTCCGTTCTGGAGAACAATGAAATCAAGAGGCAGATTCAGGAGCTCCTACAGAAAGGTCACATCCGTCCGAGTTCTTCGCCTGTGGGAGCCCGATAGTGTTGGTACAGAAGAAGGATGGGACGTGGAGACTCTGTATTGACTATCGGGCGCTGAACAAGATCACTGTCCGTAATAGGTACCCGATCCCGCGGATTGATGACCTCCTAGACCAACTAAAGGGGGCGAAATATTTCAGCAAGATCGATCTGAAGTCAGGATATCACCAGGTACCAATTGAACCCTCAGATGTGTGGAAGACTGCCTTCAAATCCAAGGAGGGCCTCTTCGAATGGTTGGTCATGCCTTTCGGATTGACGAATGCTCCTGCAACCTTTATGAGGCTAATGGATGACATCTTGCGGCCATTCACCAACTCCTTTGTAGTAGTATACTTGGATGACATTCTGATCTTCAGCCAGAGTTGGGAAGAGCACCTCCACCACATCCGACAGGTTCTCCAAACACTGCGGCAACACAAGCTATGTGCCAATTTGGAGAAATGCACTTTTGGCATGACCGAGGTTCAGTATCTGGGGATACATCATTGATGAACAGGGGGTGCATGTCGATCCAGCCAAGGTCCAAGTCATTCGGGATTGGCCCTCTCCAACCACTCTAACAGAGCTCCGCAGCTTTCTAGGTCTTGCCAACTTCTACCGCAGGTTTGTGTTGGATTTTCTCATATTTCTTGGCCCTTGAGTCAAGTCACCAAGGGCGGGGCGAAAGCAAAATTCTTTTGGTCTGAATCTCAACAGAAGGCATTCAGGGAGTTGAAGGATCGCCTCTGCACGGCACCAGTGCTCGCGTTACCAGATTTACAACAACCATTTGAGGTCGAGACAGATGCCTCTGACTATGCTATTGGGGCAGTCCTTACTCAACATGGACATCCAGTGGCATATCACAGTGAAACACTTTCAGACACAGTCCGGAAGTACCCCACTTATGATAAAGAGATGTATTCCATTGTACAGGCCTGCCGACAATGGAAGCATTACATTTTGGGGAAGGAAACGGTCATCCACACAGACCACCGACCTCTGCAGTTCATACAGACCCAAGGGAAATTGCAGAATGATCGCCATCAGAAGTGGTCTACATACCTGCAACAGTTTCACTTGAATATCAAGTATAAAAAGGGCAGCACCAATAATGTTGCAGATTGCCTCAGTCGACCACCGATCATGGCGCTAACCACGTGCTCAACTCTTGCGGGCACGAGACTTCTGATTGGCCACTTCTCTACAAAAGCGACCCAGAATTCGGCCACACATACCAGACACTCTTGGAGGGTCGGCAGGTTGCAGATTTTCACCTCCAGGATGCCCTATTATGCCACCTCGGTCACCTTTGTGTTCCTTCAAGCGAGCGTGCCAAGATGATTTGGGAAGCACACTACAGTCGGGCTGCTGGGCATTTCGGGGTCGAGAAAACAGTGGCAGTACTGCAAAACTATTTCTATTGGCCGAATCTTCGACAGGATGTTGGGAAGTACATCCGATCATGTACTGCCTGTGCCATTGCCAAACCGACCATTAAGAAGCAAGGCCTCTATACCCCGTTGCCTACCCCTAGTCGACCTTGGGAATCCATCTCCATGGATTACATGTCAGGCCTTCCTTCCACTAAGCATGGAAATGACTGTGTTTTGTGGTCGTCGACAGGTTCTCAAAGATGGCCATTATGATGGCCTGCAAGAAGAATATCACAGCAGAAGCCACTGCTAAACTTTTCTTTGAACGAGTGTGGGTGCACTTTGGGATCCCACAGTCTATCATCTCAGATCGGGGCAGTCGGTTTCTCAGCACTTTTTGGTCCAGTCTCTGGTCAATGCTGGACACCAAACTCACGAAGTCCACAGCCTTCCATCCTCAAACTGATGGCCAGACAGAGGTTGTCAATAGGATGATTGTGCACATTCTGCGCATGTATAACTCAAAGCATCCACGCACATGGGACGAGAGCCTCCCCTATGTTCAGCACAGCTACAACCGAGCTCTTCACAGCTCCACTGGCCATAGCCCTTTTCAGGTGGGTTTGGGATTCCAGCCACTATGCCCC
Organism: Pinus tabuliformis; assembly: GCA_031772625.1. Lineage (NCBI taxonomy): Eukaryota > Viridiplantae > Streptophyta > Pinopsida > Pinales > Pinaceae > Pinus > Pinus tabuliformis. The sequence continues at coordinate 198,487,622 of CM062814.1, read as the reverse complement.
ATTGATGTGGCCATGCCACTTGCAGCTACTCACATGAATTCAGCTCATGTCCAGTCCGAAACAGATAAGGCCACCAGCTTCATTGAGCGCATCCAACATATTCGCCAGCAGGTCCATGACATTCTTGAGAAATCAAATGCCAAGTACAAGCAGCGACATGATCAACATCGGGTGCCACACAAGTTTCAGGTGGGCGACAAAGTCTGGTTGCATTTGCAAAAGGAACGCCTTACTGGAGCCTATCGGAAATTGAGACCACTCCGATATGGTCCTTACACCATTACTAAGGCTATGGGAGACAATGCATTTGAGCTCAGCATTCCCCATTCCTTGGCCTGCACCCAGTATTCAATGTGGACCGCCTTCGGCCATACTTTCCACCATTGCTAGACACATCCGACATTGCAGAACAGCAAACCCACAGAATTAAATCCAGATTGCATGGAACAAGCTGCAACTGATCGGATCATGGACACACAGATCAAGAACACTCGCCAACAGAATATCCAACTGTATCGAGTTGTCAAAGCGGGCCAACTCCTTCAGCAGGGCAAGTGGCTCACCAGGGAACAAGTTCAGCAGAAGTTTCCTCATCTCATGGAGGAGCTCAACGCAATGGGGACCATTGCTTCCTAAGGGGGGAGGAATGATCCAGGTGGATATTGGTGGCCACCTGCCAAGTCCACCTGGACCCCACCATTGTCTTTCTCAGCATTTTCAGTTTCCTTAATTGTAGCACAACTTACTATTTTTAGCAGTTTTTTGGGTCCTGAACTTCCGGAGCCGTTTTGAGGCCCTAACGACGTTTTTTGGGATTCCGGGGCAACACGAGTCCATGGAATGGACTGATGTTGCCCTTCCAACAATGATAGTGCTCGGATAGATCTTTCTAATGAGCTATTGTACGCGTCAAACGGAGATCATATGCCAAAGTTACGACCCGGAAGTTGATGTACCAACTTACCCCAAACGGGGCCCACAGTTTGGCGTTTCATCTCCTAGGGTTAGGTTTTGGAATGTTAAGGGTTTTCCATTGTTTCTCAACAATAAATAGGCCTTCGAGCCTCATTGTAACACAGTTCAGAGGCATGTAGCCATCACATCTCTTCTCAGAGATAAGCTACCATCGCCCTAGCTAGTTTATTTCCATTTCTGTTTGTAAGCATATTTCAGTATTTTCCATTAATGAAATGAAGTATTATTTCCGCTGCATCTTTGTGTATATGGTTATCTCTGTAATTTGTTGCGTTCCTGTTTAAATCTCGGATCAGTGGTATCAGAGCGGTCTGCTTTTTTCTCTGTTTTTCTTTGCATGTCCCCAACAAGGTCGGGATATAAGGAGTTAGGGCTTGAACTGGTTGAACCTTTGCAAGACCAGCCTCGCAAATCCCGACGGCCTCCCATGGCGGACGAGAAGAAAGACGAGGGGGCAGGAGATCCCATCAAAATCTTGCTCGAAGAAGCGCTCGAGCGACAACGGAACGCGATGATGGACAGCTTTGCGCAGATCCTTCAGCGGCTACCCAGAAGCGGCGCATCGGCTTCCAGCAGCTCCTCTGGAAACGCCACACCCTTTAAGGTACAAGTTAATTTTGAAATCCCCATATTCGAGGGTCAGATAGACGCCGATGCCGTAGATAAATGGTTAAATCTGCTAGAGGGTTTTTTTTCTGTTCATGAATTTTCGAGTCGGGAAAAGATTGTTTTTGCTCTTCTCAAAGCAGCCCCCCACGTCAAGGACTGGTGGGAAACCTACTGCGAGCAGAAGGATGAAAGTACTGGCTCACTATTTTCAGCCGCACCCACCTGGGATTCGTTCCGGGATGCCATCAAGGAGCAGTACTACCCTGTCGGAAGCTATGAGGATGAATACATAAAGTGGACCACGCTGCGGCAGGGAAGGGACCAAGACGTGCCGGAGTTCACCAATCTTTTCCATACCCTTCGCACAAAGTTGGGTATCAAGGATTCGGAGCAACATTTGATACTCAAATACCGTGGCTGCCTGCACAAGTACATCCAGGAAGAAATACAGTTCCTAAACATCCCCTCGCTCGGCGCAGCATACCGTTATGCCGTCAAGGTCGAGCAGAAGTTTAAACAAAAGAAGCGAGACTTTGGATCTGCGAATCCAAAGCAGGGGAAAGGTGCCCCTAAACCACAGAACAAAGGACAAAGCCAAGGCGGGACAGCCCAAGACAACCAGCCGAAGCTGCAAGCAAAGAGCAACGCCGCGAAGCCGAGAAAGGACACTGGAAAATGGTGCGAGTTCCATAAGAGCTCCACTCACAACACAAGTGAGTGTCGGGCCAAGCAGTCACTGGTGGCTGAGCTAAAGGTTTCAGAATCAGATGCATGTTCCGACTCTGAGTCAGAACCCGATAAGGGGTATGAAAAAGGGAAGCAGATCATTGATGCGGATCCCAGCGCCACTGTTGCTACCGCAAAGATCCAGAAAAATGAACCCGAAGATCCAGAGGAGGAGGAGCGTCTCTTCCACTCCCAGATGTGGGTTAAGGGCTCCCCGATACAGTTCATTGTTGATAGCGGGAGTCAAAAGAACCTCATTTCGGCAGAGGTCGTGAAGCGGTTGGGCTTACCGACCACAGCACATCCACAACCATACACCATTGGGTGGCTTCACCAAGGGCGAGATCTTCGCGTGAGCCAGCAGTGTCGCCTTCCATACAACATCAAGCCCTTCACGGATGAGGTATTGTGTGACATTGCTCCCCTTGAAGTTTGTGATGTATTACTAGGACAACCATACTTGTGGAAGCGACATGCTGTGTATGAATCAAGGCCCCGTGCTGTTATTATTACATTGGGAAATAAGTTGTTCAGGATACCAGAGGTAGCACCACCTGCCGCCATCTCTTTGATTACTGCAAAACAATGCAGTAAGATCATTTCCAAAACAGGAAATTTGTTTTCCTGATGATACGCCCTCAAGGAAGAAGAAGACAGTGGCCGCGGCCTCCAAACGGGTCCCTCTGCACGGCAGCTACAGATGGACAAGATTGTGGAGGAGTACAAAGACATCTTCACCTCCCCGGCAGGGGTTCCTCTGCACTGTCAAGTCAAGCACTCCATCGATCTGACCCCAGGTGCGCCGCTACCCAATGGACCAATTTATCGGCGCTCCGTTCTGGAGAACAATGAAATCAAGAGGCAGATTCAGGAGCTCCTGCAGAAAGGTCACATCCGTCCGAGTTCTTCGCCCTGTGGGAGCCCGATAGTGTTGGTACAGAAGAAGGATGGGACGTGGAGACTCTGTATTGACTATCGGGCGCTGAACAAGATCACTGTCCGTAATAGGTACCCGATCCCGCGGATTGATGACCTCCTAGACCAACTAAAGGGGGCGAAATATTTCAGCAAGATCGATCTGAAGTCAGGATATCACCAGGTACCAATTGAACCCTCAGATGTGTGGAAGACTGCCTTCAAATCCAAGGAGGGCCTCTTCGAATGGTTGGTCATGCCTTTCGGATTGACGAATGCTCCTGCAACCTTTATGAGGCTAATGGATGACATCTTGCGGCCATTCACCAACTCCTTTGTAGTAGTATACTTGGATGACATTCTGATCTTCAGCCAGAGTTGGGAAGAGCACCTCCACCACATCCGACAGGTTCTCCAAACACTGCGGCAACACAAGCTATGTGCCAATTTGGAGAAATGCACTTTTGGCATGACCGAGGTTCAGTATCTGGGATACATCATTGATGAACAGGGGGTGCATGTCGATCCAGCCAAGGTCCAAGTCATTCGGGATTGGCCCTCTCCAACCACTCTAACAGAGCTCGCAGCTTTCTAGGTCTTGCCAACTTCTACCGCAGGTTTGTGTTGGGATTTTCTCATATTTCTTGGCCCTTGAGTCAAGTCACCAAGGGCGGGGCGAAAGCAAAATTCTTTTGGTCTGAATCTCAACAGAAGGCATTCAGGGAGTTGAAGGATCGCCTCTGCACGGCACAGTGCTCGCGTTACCAGATTTACAACAACCATTTGAGGTCGAGACAGATGCCTCTGACTATGCTATTGGGGCAGTCCTTACTCAACATGGACATCCAGTGGCATATCACAGTGAAACACTTTCAGACACAGTCCGGAAGTACCCCACTTATGATAAAGAGATGTATTCCATTGTACAGGCCTGCCGACAATGGAAGCATTACATTTTGGGGAAGGAAACGGTCATCCACACAGACCACCGACCTCTGCAGTTCATACAGACCCAAGGGAAATTGCAGAATGATCGCCATCAGAAGTGGTCTACATACCTGCAACAGTTTCACTTGAATATCAAGTATAAAAAGGGCAGCACCAATAATGTTGCAGATTGCCTCAGTCGACCACCGATCATGGCGCTAACCACCGTGCTCAACTCTTGCGGGCACGAGACTTCTGATTGGCCACTTCTCTACAAAAGCGACCCAGAATTCGGCCACACATACCAGACACTCTTGGAGGGTCGGCAGGTTGCAGATTTTCACCTCCAGGATGCCCTATTATGCCACCTCGGTCACCTTTGTGTTCCTTCAAGCGAGCGTGCCAAGATGATTTGGGAAGCACACTACAGTCGGGCTGCTGGGCATTTCGGGGTCGAGAAAACAGTGGCAGTACTGCAAAACTATTTCTATTGGCCGAATCTTCGACAGGATGTTGGGAAGTACATCCGATCATGTACTGCCTGTGCCATTGCCAAACCGACCATTAAGAAGCAAGGCCTCTATACCCCGTTGCCTACCCCTAGTCGACCTTGGGAATCCATCTCCATGGATTACATGTCAGGCCTTCCTTCCACTAAGCATGGAAATGACTGTGTTTTTGTGGTCGTCGACAGGTTCTCAAAGATGGCCATTATGATGGCCTGCAAGAAGAATATCACAGCAGAAGCCACTGCTAAACTCTTCTTTGAACGAGTGTGGGTGCACTTTGGGATCCCACAGTCTATCATCTCAGATCGGGACAGTCGGTTTCTCAGCACTTTTGGTCCAGTCTCTGGTCAATGCTGGACACCAAACTCACGAAGTCCACAGCCTTCCATCCTCAAACTGATGGCCAGACAGAGGTTGTCAATAGGATGATTGTGCACATTCTGCGCATGTATAACTCAAAGCATCCACGCACATGGGACGAGAGCCTCCCCTATGTTCAGCACAGCTACAACCGAGCTCTTCACAGCTCCACTGGCCATAGCCCTTTTCAGGTGGGTTTGGGATTCCAGCCACTATGCCCATTGATGTGGCCATGCCACTTGCAGCTACTCACATGAATTCAGCTCATGTCCAGTCCGAAACAGATAAGGCCACCAGCTTCATTGAGCGCATCCAACATATTCGCCAGCAGGTCCATGACATTCTTGAGAAATCAAATGCCAAGTACAAGCAGCGACATGATCAACATCGGGTGCCACACAAGTTTCAGGTGGGCGACAAAGTCTGGTTGCATTTGCAAAAGGAACGCCTTACTGGAGCCTATCGGAAATTGAGACCACTCGATATGGTCCTTACACCATTACTAAGGCTATGGGAGACAATGCATTTGAGCTCAGCATTCCCCCATTCCTTGGCCTGCACCCAGTATTCAATGTGGACCGCCTTCGGCCATACTTTCCACCATTGCTAGACACATCCGACATTGCAGAACAGCTCAAACCCACAGAATTAAATCCAGATTGCATGGAACAAGCTGCAACTGATCGGATCATGGACACACAGATCAAGAACACTCGCCAACAGAATATCCAACTGTATCGAGTTGTCAAAGCAGGCCAACTCCTTCAGCAGGGCAAGTGGCTCACCAGGGAACAAGTTCAGCAGAAGTTTCCTCATCTCATGGAGGAGCTCAACGCAATGGGGACCATTGCTTCCTAAGGGGGGAGGAATGATCCAGGTGGATATTGGTGGCCACCTGCCAAGTCCACCTGGACCCCACCATTGTCTTTCTCAGCATTTTCAGTTTCCTTAATTGTAGCACAACTTACTATTTTTAGCAGTTTTTCGGGTCCTGAACTTCCGGAGCCGTTTTGAGGCCCTAAACGACGTTTTTTGGGGAATCCGGGGGCAACACGAGTCCATGGAATGGACTGGTGTTGCCCGTTCCAACAATGATAGTGCTCGGATAGATCTTTCTAATGAGCTATTGTACGCGTCAAACGGAGATCATATGCCAAAGTTACGACCCCGGGAAGTTGATGTACCAACTTACCCAAACGGGGCCCACAGTTTGGCGTTTCATCTCCTAGGGTTTAGGTTTTGGAATGTTAAGGGTTTTCCATTGTTTCTCAACAATAAATAGGCCTTCGAGCCTCATTGTAACACAGTTCAGAGGCATGTAGCCATCACATCTCTTCTCAGAGATAAGCTACCATCGCCCTAGCTAGTTTATTTCCATTTCTGTTTGTAAGCATATTTCAGTATTTTCCATTAATGAAATGAAGTATTATTTCCGCTGCATCTTTGTGTATATGGTTATCTCTGTAATTTGTTGCGTTCCTGTTTAAATCCGGATCAGTGGTATCAGAGCGGTCTGCTTTTTCTCTGTTTTTCTTTGCATGTCCCCAACAAGGTCGGGATATAAGGAGTTAGGGCTTGAACTGGTTGAACCTTTGCAAGACCAGCCTCGCAAATCCGACGGCCTCCCATGGCGGACGAGAAGAAAGACGAGGGGGCAGGAGATCCCATCAAAATCTTGCTCGAAGAAGCGCTCGAGCGACAACGGAACGCGATGATGGACAGCTTTGCGCAGATCCTTCAGCGGCTACCCAGAAGCGGCGCATCGGCTTCCAGCAGCTCCTCTGGAAACGCCACACCCTTTAAGGTACAAGTTAATTTTGAAATCCCCATATTCGAGGGTCAGATAGACGCCGATGCCGTAGATAAATGGTTAAATCTGCTAGAGGGTTATTTTTCTGTTCATGAATTTTCGAGTCGGGAAAAGATTGTTTTTGCTCTTCTCAAAGCAGCCCCCCACGTCAAGGACTGGTGGGAAACCTACTGCGAGCAGAAGGATGAAAGTACTGGCTCACTATTTTCAGCCGCACCCACCTGGGATTCGTTCCGGGATGCCATCAAGGAGCAGTACTACCCTGTCGGAAGCTATGAGGATGAATACATAAAGTGGACCACGCTGCGGCAGGGAAGGGACCAAGACGTGCCGGAGTTCACCAATCTTTTCCATACCCTTCGCACAAAGTTGGGTATCAAGGATTCGGAGCAACATTTGATACTCAAATACCGTGGCTGCCTGCACAAGTACATCCAGGAAGAAATACAGTTCCTAAACATCCCCTCGCTCGGCGCAGCATACCGGTATGCCGTCAAGGTCGAGCAGAAGTTTAAACAAAAGAAGCGAGACTTTGGATCTGCGAATCCAAAGCAGGGGAAAGGTGCCCCTAAACCACAGAACAAAGGACAAAGCCAAGGCGGGACAGCCCAAGACAACCAGCCGAAGCTGCAAGCAAAGAGCAACGCCGCGAAGCCGAGAAAGGACACTGGAAAATGGTGCGAGTTCCATAAGAGCTCCACTCACAACACAAGTGAGTGTCGGGCAAAGCAGTCACTGGTGGCTGAGCTAAAGGTTTCAGAATCAGATGCATGTTCCGACTCTGAGTCAGAACCCGATAAGGGGTATGAAAAAGGGAAGCAGATCATTGATGCGGATCCCAGCGCCACTGTTGCTACCGCAAAGATCCAGAAAAATGAACCCGAAGATCCAGAGGAGGAGGAGCGTCTCTTCCACTCCAGATGTGGGTAAGGGCTCCCGATACAGTTCATTGTTGATAGCGGGAGTCAAAAGAACCTCATTTCGGCAGAGGTCGTGAAGCGGTTGGGCTTACCGACCACAGCACATCCACAACCATACACCATTGGGTGGCTTCACCAAGGGCGAGATCTTCGCGTGAGCCAGCAGTGTCGCCTTCCATACAACATCAAGCCCTTCACGGATGAGGTATTGTGTGACATTGCTCCCCTTGAAGTTTGTGATGTATTACTAGGACAACCATACTTGTGGAAGCGACATGCTGTGTATGAATCAAGGCCCCGTGCTGTTATTATTACATTGGGAAATAAGTTGTTCAGGATACCAGAGGTAGCACCACCTGCCGCCATCTCTTTGATTACTGCAAAACAATGCAGTAAGATCATTTCCAAAACCAGGAAATTTGTTTTCCTGATGATACGCCCTCAAGGGAAGAAGAAGACAGTGGCCGCGGCCTCCAAACGGGGTCCCTCTGCACGGCAGCTACAGATGGACAAGATTGTGGAGGAGTACGAAGACATCTTCACCTCCCCGGCAGGGGTTCCTCTGCACTGTCAAGTCAAGCACTCCATCGATCTGACCCCAGGTGCGCCGCTACCCAATGGACCAATTTATCGGCGCTCGTTCTGGAGAACAATGAAATCAAGAGGCAGATTCAGGAGCTCCTGCAGAAAGGTCACATCCGTCCGAGTTCTTCGCCCTGTGGGAGCCCGATAGTGTTGGTACAGAAGAAGGATGGGACGTGGAGACTCTGTATTGACTATCGGGCGCTGAACAAGATCACTGTCCGTAATAGGTACCCGATCCCGCGGATTGATGACCTCCTAGACCAACTAAAGGGGGCGAAATATTTCAGCAAGATCGATCTGAAGTCAGGATATCACCAGGTACCAATTGAACCCTCAGATGTGTGGAAGACTGCCTTCAAATCCAAGAGGGCCTCTTCGAATGGTTGGTCATGCCTTTCGGATTGACGAATGCTCCTGCAACCTTTATGAGGCTAATGGATGACATCTTGCGGCCATTCACCAACTCCTTTGTAGTAGTATACTTGGATGACATTCTGATCTTCAGCCAGAGTTGGGAAGAGCACCTCCACCACATCCGACAGGTTCTCCAAACACTGCGGCAACACAAGCTATGTGCCAATTTGGAGAAATGCACTTTTGGCATGACCGAGGTTCAGTATCTGGGATACATCATTGATGAACAGGGGGTGCATGTCGATCCAGCCAAGGTCCAAGTCATTCGGGATTGGCCCTCTCCAACCACTCTAACAGAGCTCCGCAGCTTTCTAGGTCTTGCCAACTTCTACCGCAGGTTTGTGTTGGGATTTTTCTCATATTTCTTGGCCCTTGAGTCAAGTCACCAAGGGCGGGGCGAAAGCAAAATTCTTTTGGTCTGAATCTCAACAGAAGGCATTCAGGGAGTTGAAGGATCGCCTCTGCACGGCACCAGTGCTCGCGTTACCAGATTTACAACAACCATTTGAGGTCGAGACAGATGCCTCTGACTATGCTATTGGGGCAGTCCTTACTCAACATGGACATCCAGTGGCATATCACAGTGAAACACTTTCAGACACAGTCCGGAAGTACCCCACTTATGATAAAGAGATGTATTCCATTGTACAGGCCTGCCGACAATGGAAGCATTACATTTTGGGGAAGGAAACGGTCATCCACACAGACCACCGACCTCTGCAGTTCATACAGACCCAAGGGAAATTGCAGAATGATCGCCATCAGAAGTGGTCTACATACCTGCAACAGTTTCACTTGAATATCAAGTATAAAAAGGGCAGCACCAATAATGTTGCAGATTGCCTCAGTCGACCACCGATCATGGCGCTAACCACCGTGCTCAACTCTTGCGGGCACGAGACTTCTGATTGGCCACTTCTCTACAAAAGCGACCCAGAATTCGGCCACACATACCAGACACTCTTGGAGGGTCGGCAGGTTGCAGATTTTCACCTCCAGGATGCCCTATTATGCCACCTCGGTCACCTTTGTGTTCCTTCAAGCGAGCGTGCCAAGATGATTTGGGAAGCACACTACAGTCGGGCTGCTGGGCATTTCGGGGTCGAGAAAACAGTGGCAGTACTGCAAAACTATTTCTATTGGCCGAATCTTCGACAGGATGTTGGGAAGTACATCCGATCATGTACTGCCTGTGCCATTGCCAAACCGACCATTAAGAAGCAAGGCCTCTATACCCCGTTGCCTACCCCTAGTCGACCTTGGGAATCCATCTCCATGGATTACATGTCAGGCCTTCCTTCCACTAAGCATGGAAATGACTGTGTTTTTGTGGTCGTCGACAGGTTCTCAAAGATGGCCATTATGATGGCCTGCAAGAAGAATATCACAGCAGAAGCCACTGCTAAACTCTTCTTTGAACGAGTGTGGGTGCACTTTGGGATCCCACAGTCTATCATCTCAGATCGGGACAGTCGGTTTCTCAGCACATTTTGGTCCAGTCTCTGGTCAATGCTGGACACCAAACTCACGAAGTCCACAGCCTTCCATCCTCAAACTGATGGCCAGACAGAGGTTGTCAATAGGATGATTGTGCACATTCTGCGCATGTATAACTCAAAGCATCCACGCACATGGGACGAGAGCCTCCCCTATGTTCAGCACAGCTACAACCGAGCTCTTCACAGCTCCACTGGCCATAGCCCTTTTCAGGTGGGTTTGGGATTCCAGCCACTATGCCCCATTGATGTGGCCATGCCACTTGCAGCTACTCACATGAATTCAGCTCATGTCCAGTCCGAAACAGATAAGGCCACCAGCTTCATTGAGCGCATCCAACATATTCGCCAGCAGGTCCATGACATTCTTGAGAAATCAAATGCCAAGTACAAGCAGCGACATGATCAACATCGGGTGCCACACAAGTTTCAGGTGGGCGACAAAGTCTGGTTGCATTTGCAAAAGGAACGCCTTACTGGAGCCTATCGGAAATTGAGACCACTCCGATATGGTCCTTACACCATTACTAAGGCTATGGGAGACAATGCATTTGAGCTCAGCATTCCCCCATTCCTTGGCCTGCACCCAGTATTCAATGTGGACCGCCTTCGGCCATACTTTCCACCATTGCTAGACACATCCGACATTGCAGAACAGCTCAAACCCACAGAATTAAATCCAGATTGCATGGAACAAGCTGCAACTGATCGGATCATGGACACACAGATCAAGAACACTCGCCAACAGAATATCCAACTGTATCGAGTTGTCAAAGCGGGCAACTCCTTCAGCAGGGCAAGTGGCTCACCAGGGAACAAGTTCAGCAGAGTTTCCTCATCTCATGGAGGAGCTCAACGCAATGGGGACCATTGCTTCCTAAGGGGGGAGGAATGATCCAGGTGGATATTGGTGGCCACCTGCCAAGTCCACCTGGACCCCCACCATTGTCTTTCTCAGCATTTTCAGTTTCCTTAATTGTAGCACAACTTACTATTTTTAGCAGTTTTTTGGGTCCTGAACTTCCGGAGCCGTTTTGAGGCCCTAAACGACGTTTTTGGGGAATCCTGGGGCACACGAGTCCACGAATGGACTGGTGTTGCCGTTCCAAATGATAGTGCTCGGATAGATCTTTCTAATGAGCTATTGTACGCGTCAAACGGAGATCATATGCCAAAGTTACGACCCCGGGAAGTTGATGTACCAACTTACCCAAACGGGGCCCACAGTTTGGCGTTTCATCTCCTAGGGTTAGGTTTTGGAATGTTAAGGGTTTTTCCATTGTTTCTCAACAATAAATAGGCCTTCGAGCCTCATTGTAACACAGTTCAGAGGCATGTAGCCATCACATCTCTTCTCAGAGATAAGCTACCATCGCCCTAGCTAGTTTATTTCCATTTCTGTTTGTAAGCATATTTCAGTATTTTCCATTAATGAAATGAAGTATTATTTTCGCTGCATCTTTGTGTATATGGTTATCTCTGTAATTTGTTGCGTTCCTGTTTAAATCTGGATCAGTGGTATCAGAGCGGTCTGCTTTTTCTCTGTTTTTCTTTGCATGTCCCCAACAAGGTCGGGATATAAGGAGTTAGGGCTTGAACTGGTTGAACCTTTGCAAGACCAGCCTCGCAAATCCCGACGGCCTCCCATGGCGGACGAGAAGAAAGACGAGGGGGCAGGAGATCCCATCAAAATCTTGCTCGAAGAAGCGCTCGAGCGACAACGGAACGCGATGATGGACAGCTTTGCGCAGATCCTTCAGCGGCTACCCAGAAGCGGCGCATCGGCTTCCAGCAGCTCCTCTGGAAACGCCACACCCTTTAAGGTACAAGTTAATTTTGAAATCCCCATATTCGAGGGTCAGATAGACGCCGATGCCGTAGATAAATGGTTAAATCTGCTAGAGGGTTATTTTTCTGTTCATGAATTTTCGAGTCGGAAAAGATTGTTTTTGCTCTTCTCAAAGCAGCCCCCCACGTCAAGGACTGGTGGGAAACCTACTGCGAGCAGAAGGATGAAAGTACTGGCTCACTATTTTCAGCCGCACCCACCTGGGATTCGTTCCGGGATGCCATCAAGGAGCAGTACTACCCTGTCGGAAGCTATGAGGATGAATACATAAAGTGGACCACGCTGCGCAGGGAAGGGACCAAGACGTGCCGGAGTTCACCAATCTTTTCCATACCCTTCGCACAAAGTTGGGTATCAAGGATTCGGAGCAACATTTGATACTCAAATACCGTGGCTGCCTGCACAAGTACATCCAGGAAGAAATACAGTTCCTAAACATCCCCTCGCTCGGCGCAGCATACCGGTATGCCGTCAAGGTCGAGCAGAAGTTTAAACAAAAGAAGCGAGACTTTGGATCTGCGAATCCAAAGCAGGGGAAAGGTGCCCCTAAACCACAGAACAAAGGACAAAGCCAAGGCGGGACAGCCCAAGACAACCAGCCGAAGCTGCAAGCAAAGAGCAACGCCGCGAAGCCGAGAAAGGACACTGGAAAATGGTGCGAGTTCCATAAGAGCTCCACTCACAACACAAGTGAGTGTCGGCCAAGCAGTCACTGGTGGCTGAGCTAAAGGTTTCAGAATCAGATGCATGTTCCGACTCTGAGTCAGAACCCGATAAGGGGTATGAAAAAGGGAAGCAGATCATTGATGCGGATCCCAGCGCCACTGTTGCTACCGCAAAGATCCAGAAAAATGAACCCGAAGATCCAGAGGAGGAGGAGCGTCTCTTCCACTCCCAGATGTGGGTAAAGGGCTCCCCGATACAGTTCATTGTTGATAGCGGGAGTCAAAAGAACCTCATTTCGGCAGAGGTCGTGAAGCGGTTGGGCTTACCGACCACAGCACATCCACAACCATACACCATTGGGTGGCTTCACCAAGGGCGAGATCTTCGCGTGAGCCAGCAGTGTCGCCTTCCATACAACATCAAGCCCTTCACGGATGAGGTATTGTGTGACATTGCTCCCCTTGAAGTTTGTGATGTATTACTAGGACAACCATACTTGTGGAAGCGACATGCTGTGTATGAATCAAGGCCCCGTGCTGTTATTATTACATTGGGAAATAAGTTGTTCAGGATACCAGAGGTAGCACCACCTGCCGCCATCTCTTTGATTACTGCAAAACAATGCAGTAAGATCATTTCCAAAACCAGGAAATTTGTTTTCCTGATGATACGCCCTCAAGGGAGAAGAAGACAGTGGCCGCGGCCTCCAAACGGGGTCCCTCTGCACGGCAGCTACAAATGGACAAGATTGTGGAGGAGTACGAAGACATCTTCACCTCCCCGGCAGGGTTCCTCTGCACTGTCAAGTCAAGCACTCCATCGATCTGACCCCAGGTGCGCCGCTACCAAAGGACCAATTTATCGGCGCTCCGTTCTGGAGAACAATGAAATCAAGAGGCAGATTCAGGAGCTCCTGCAGAAAGGTCACATCCGTCCGAGTTCTTCGCCCTGTGGGAGCCCGATAGTGTTGGTACAGAAGAAGGATGGGACGTGGAGACTCTGTATTGACTATCGGGCGCTGAACAAGATCACTGTCCGTAATAGGTACCCGATCCCGCGGATTGATGACCTCCTAGACCAACTAAAGGGGGCGAAATATTTCAGCAAGATCGATCTGAAGTCAGGATATCACCAGGTACCAATTGAACCCTCAGATGTGTGGAAGACTGCCTTCAAATCCAAGGAGGGCCTCTTCGAATGGTTGGTCATGCCTTTCGGATTGACGAATGCTCCTGCAACCTTTATGAGGCTAATGGATGACATCTTGCGGCCATTCACCAACTCCTTTGTAGTAGTATACTTGGATGACATTCTGATCTTCAGCCAGAGTTGGGAAGAGCACCTCCACCACATCCGACAGGTTCTCCAAACACTGCGGCAACACAAGCTATGTGCCAATTTGGAGAAATGCACTTTTGGCATGACCGAGGTTCAGTATCTGGGATACATCATTGATGAACAGGGGGTGCATGTCGATCCAGCCAAGGTCCAAGTCATTCGGGATTGGCCCTCTCCAACCACTCTAACAGAGCTCCGCAGCTTTCTAGGTCTTGCCAACTTCTACCGCAGGTTTGTGTTGGGATTTTCTCATATTTCTTGGCCCTTGAGTCAAGTCACCAAGGGCGGGGCGAAAGCAAAATTCTTTTGGTCTGAATCTCAACAGAAGGCATTCAGGGAGTTGAAGGATCGCCTCTGCACGGCACCAGTGCTCGCGTTACCAGATTTACAACAACCATTTGAGGTCGAGACAGATGCCTCTGACTATGCTATTGGGGCAGTCCTTACTCAACATGGACATCCAGTGGCATATCACAGTGAAACACTTTCAGACACAGTCCGGAAGTACCCCACTTATGATAAAGAGATGTATTCCATTGTACAGGCCTCCGACAATGGAAGCATTACATTTTGGGGAAGGAAACGGTCATCCACACAGACCACCGACCTCTGCAGTTCATACAGACCCAAGGGAAATTGCAGAATGATCGCCATCAGAAGTGGTCTACATACCTGCAACAGTTTCACTTGAATATCAAGTATAAAAAGGGCAGCACCAATAATGTTGCAGATTGCCTCAGTCGACCACCGATCATGGCGCTAACCACCGTGCTCAACTCTTGCGGGCACGAGACTTCTGATTGGCCACTTCTCTACAAAAGCGACCCAGAATTCGGCCACACATACCAGACACTCTTGGAGGGTCGGCAGGTTGCAGATTTTCACCTCCAGGATGCCCTATTATGCCACCTCGGTCACCTTTGTGTTCCTTCAAGCGAGCGTGCCAAGATGATTTGGGAAGCACACTACAGTCGGGCTGCTGGGCATTTCGGGGTCGAGAAAACAGTGGCAGTACTGCAAAACTATTTCTATTGGCCGAATCTTCGACAGGATGTTGGGAAGTACATCCGATCATGTACTGCCTGTGCCATTGCCAAACCGACCATTAAGAAGCAAGGCCTCTATACCCCGTTGCCTACCCCTAGTCGACCTTGGGAATCCATCTCCATGGATTACATGTCAGGCCTTCCTTCCACTAAGCATGGAAATGACTGTGTTTTTGTGGTCGTCGACAGGTTCTCAAAGATGGCCATTATGATGGCCTGCAAGAAGAATATCACAGCAGAAGCCACTGCTAAACTCTTCTTTGAACGAGTGTGGGTGCACTTTGGGATCCCACAGTCTATCATCTCAGATCGGGACAGTCGGTTTCTCAGCACCTTTTGGTCCAGTCTCTGGTCAATGCTGGACACCAAACTCACGAAGTCCACAGCCTTCCATCCTCAAACTGATGGCCAGACAGAGGTTGTCAATAGGATGATTGTGCACATTCTGCGCATGTATAACTCAAAGCATCCACGCACATGGGACGAGAGCCTCCCCTACGTTCAGCACAGCTACAACCGAGCTCTTCACAGCTCCACTGGCCATAGCCCTTTTCAGGTGGGTTTGGGATTCCAGCCACTATGCCCCATTGATGTGGCCATGCCACTTGCAGCTACTCACATGAATTCAGCTCATGTCCAGTCCGAAACAGATAAGGCCACCAGCTTCATTGAGCGCATCCAACATATTCGCCAGCAGGTCCATGACATTCTTGAGAAATCAAATGCCAAGTACAAGCAGCGACATGATCAACATCGGGTGCCACACAAGTTTCAGGTGGGCGACAAAGTCTGGTTGCATTTGCAAAAGGAACGCCTTACTGGAGCCTATCGGAAATTGAGACCACTCGATATGGTCCTTACACCATTACTAAGGCTATGGGAGACAATGCATTTGAGCTCAGCATTCCCCCATTCCTTGGCCTGCACCCAGTATTCAATGTGGACCGCCTTCGGCCATACTTTCCACCATTGCTAGACACATCCGACATTGCAGAAACTCAAACCACAGAATTAAATCCAGATTGCATGGAACAAGCTGCAACTGATCGGATCATGGACACACAGATCATAGACACTCGCCAACAGATATCCAACTGTATCGAGTTGTCAAAGCGGGCCAACTCCTTCAGCAGGGCAAGTGGCTCACCAGGGAACAAGTTCAGCAGAAGTTTCCTCATCTCATGGAGGAGCTCAACGCAATGGGGACCATTGCTTCCTAAGGGGGGAGGAATGATCCAGGTGGATATTGGTGGCCACCTGCCAAGTCCACCTGGACCCCACCATTGTCTTTCTCAGCATTTTCAGTTTCCTTAATTGTAGCACAACTTACTATTTTTAGCAGTTTTTCGGGTCCTGAACTTCCGGAGCCGTTTTGAGGCCCTAAACGACGTTTTTTTGGGGAATCCAGGGGCAACACGAGTCCATGGATGGACTGGTGTTGCCCGTTCCAACAATGATAGTGCTCGGATAGATCTTTCTAATGAGCTATTGTACGCGTCAAACGGAGATCATATGCCAAAGTTACGACCCCGGGAAGTTGATGTACCAATTTACCCCAAACGGGGCCCACAGTTTGGCGTTTCATTTCCTAGGGTTAGGTTTTGGAATGTTAAGGGTTTTCCATTGTTTCTCAACAATAAATAGGCCTTCGAGCCTCATTGTAACACAGTTCAGAGGCATGTAGCCATCACATCTCTTCTCAGAGATAAGCTACCATCGCCCTAGCTAGTTTATTTCCATTTCTGTTTGTAAGCATATTTCAGTATTTTCCATTAATGAAATGAAGTATTATTTCCGCTGCATCTTTGTGTATATGGTTATCTCTGTAATTTGTTGCGTTCCTGTTTAAATCCGGATCAGTGGTATCAGAGCGGTCTGCTTTTTCTCTGTTTTTCTTTGCATGTCCCCAACAAGGTCGGGATATAAGGAGTTAGGGCTTGAACTGGTTGAACCTTTGCAAGACCAGCCTCGCAAATCCCGACGGCCTCCCATGGCGGACGAGAAGAAAGACGAGGGGGCAGGAGATCCCATCAAAATCTTGCTCGAAGAAGCGCTCGAGCGACAACGGAACGCGATGATGGACAGCTTTGCGCAGATCCTTCAGCGGCTACCCAGAAGCGGCGCATCGGCTTCCAGCAGCTCCTCTGGAAACGCCACACCCTTTAAGGTACAAGTTAATTTTGAAATCCCCATATTCGAGGGTCAGATAGACGCCGATGCCGTAGATAAATGGTTAAATCTGCTAGAGGGTTATTTTTCTGTTCATGAATTTTCGAGTCGGGAAAAGATTGTTTTTGCTCTTCTCAAAGCAGCCCCCCACGTCAAGGACTGGTGGGAAACCTACTGCGAGCAGAAGGATGAAAGTACTGGCTCACTATTTTCAGCCGCACCCACCTGGGATTCGTTCCGGGATGCCATCAAGGAGCAGTACTACCCTGTCGGAAGCTATGAGGATGAATACATAAAGTGGACCACGCTGCGGCAGGGAAGGGACCAAGACGTGCCGGAGTTCACCAATCTTTTCCATACCCTTCGCACAAAGTTGGGTATCAAGGATTCGGAGCAACATTTGATACTCAAATACCGTGGCTGCCTGCACAAGTACATCCAGGAAGAAATACAGTTCCTAAACATCCCCTCGCTCGGCGCAGCATACCGATATGCCGTCAAGGTCGAGCAGAAGTTTAAACAAAAGAAGCGAGACTTTGGATCTGCGAATCCAAAGCAGGGGAAAGGTGCCCCTAAACCACAGAACAAAGGACAAAGCCAAGGCGGGACAGCCCAAGACAACCAGCCGAAGCTGCAAGCAAAGAGCAACGCCGCGAAGCCGAGAAAGGACACTGGAAAATGGTGCGAGTTCCATAAGAGCTCCACTCACAACACAAGTGAGTGTCGGGCCAAGCAGTCACTGGTGGCTGAGCTAAAGGTTTCAGAATCAGATGCATGTTCCGACTCTGAGTCATAACCCGATAAGGGGTATGAAAAAGGGAAGCAGATCATTGATGCGGATCCCAGCGCCACTGTTGCTACCGCAAAGATCCAGAAAAATGAACCCGAAGATCCAGAGGAGGAGGAGCGTCTCTTCCACTCCCAGATGTGGGTAAAGGGCTCCCCGATACAGTTCATTGTTGATAGCGGGAGTCAAAAGAACCTCATTTCGGCAGAGGTCGTGAAGCGGTTGGGCTTACCGACCACAGCACATCCACAACCATACACCATTGGGTGGCTTCACCAAGGGCGAGATCTTCGCGTGAGCCAGCAGTGTCGCCTTCCATACAACATCAAGCCCTTCACGGATGAGGTATTGTGTGACATTGCTCCCCTTGAAGTTTGTGATGTATTACTAGGACAACCATACTTGTGGAAGCGACATGCTGTGTATGAATCAAGGCCCCGTGCTGTTATTATTACATTGGGAAATAAGTTGTTCAGGATACCAGAGGTAGCACCACCTGCCGCCATCTCTTTGATTACTGCAAAACAATGCAGTAAGATCATTTCCAAAACCAGGAAATTTGTTTTCCTGATGATACGCCCTCAAGGGAAGAAGAAGACAGTGGCCGCGGCCTCCAAACGGGGTCCCTCTGCACGGCAGCTACAGATGGACAAGATTGTGGAGGAGTACGAAGACATCTTCACCTCCCCGGCAGGGGTTCCTCTGCACTGTCAAGTCAAGCACTCCATCGATCTGACCCCAGGTGCGCCGCTACCCAATGGACCAATTTATCGGCGCTCCGTTCTGGAGAACAATGAAATCAAGAGGCAGATTCAGGAGCTCCTGCAGAAAGGTCACATCCGTCCGAGTTCTTCGCCCTGTGGGAGCCCGATAGTGTTGGTACAGAAGAAGGATGGGACGTGGAGACTCTGTATTGACTATCGGGCGCTGAACAAGATCACTGTCCGTAATAGGTACCCGATCCCGCGGATTGATGACCTCCTAGACCAACTAAAGGGGGCGAAATATTTCAGCAAGATCGATCTGAAGTCAGGATATCACCAGGTACCAATTGAACCCTCAGATGTGTGGAAGACTGCCTTCAAATCCAAGGAGGGCCTCTTCGAATGGTTGGTCATGCCTTTCGGATTGACGAATGCTCCTGCAACCTTTATGAGGCTAATGGATGACATCTTGCGGCCATTCACCAACTCCTTTGTAGTAGTATACTTGGATGACATTCTGATCTTCAGCCAGAGTTGGGAAGAGCACCTCCACCACATCCGACAGGTTCTCCAAACACTGCGGCAACACAAGCTATGTGCCAATTTGGAGAAATGCACTTTTGGCATGACCGAGGTTCAGTATCTGGGATACATCATTGATGAACAGGGGGTGCATGTCGATCCAGCCAAGGTCCAAGTCATTCGGGATTGGCCCTCTCCAACCACTCTAACAGAGCTCCGCAGCTTTCTAGGTCTTGCCAACTTCTACCGCAGGTTTGTGTTGGGATTTTCTCATATTTCTTGGCCCTTGAGTCAAGTCACCAAGGGCGGGGCGAAAGCAAAATTCTTTTGGTCTGAATCTCAACAGAAGGCATTCAGGGAGTTGAAGGATCGCCTCTGCACGGCACCAGTGCTCGCGTTACCAGATTTACAACAACCATTTGAGGTCGAGACAGATGCCTCTGACTATGCTATTGGGGCAGTCCTTACTCAACATGGACATCCAGTGGCATATCACAGTGAAACACTTTCAGACACAGTCCGGAAGTACCCCACTTATGATAAAGAGATGTATTCCATTGTACAGGCCTGCCGACAATGGAAGCATTACATTTTGGGGAAGGAAACGGTCATCCACACAGACCACCGACCTCTGCAGTTCATACAGACCCAAGGGAAATTGCAGAATGATCGCCATCAGAAGTGGTCTACATACCTGCAACAGTTTCACTTGAATATCAAGTATAAAAAGGGCAGCACCAATAATGTTGCAGATTGCCTCAGTCGACCACCGATCATGGCGCTAACCACCGTGCTCAACTCTTGCGGGCACGAGACTTCTGATTGGCCACTTCTCTACAAAAGCGACCCAGAATTCGGCCACACATACCAGACACTCTTGGAGGGTCGGCAGGTTGCAGATTTTCACCTCCAGGATGCCCTATTATGCCACCTCGGTCACCTTTGTGTTCCTTCAAGCGAGCGTGCCAAGATGATTTGGGAAGCACACTACAGTCGGGCTGCTGGGCATTTCGGGGTCGAGAAAACAGTGGCAGTACTGCAAAACTATTTCTATTGGCCGAATCTTCGACAGGATGTTGGGAAGTACATCCGATCATGTACTGCCTGTGCCATTGCCAAACCGACCATTAAGAAGCAAGGCCTCTATACCCCGTTGCCTACCCCTAGTCGACCTTGGGAATCCATCTCCATGGATTACATGTCAGGCCTTCCTTCCACTAAGCATGGAAATGACTGTGTTTTTGTGGTCGTCGACAGGTTCTCAAAGATGGCCATTATGATGGCCTGCAAGAAGAATATCACAGCAGAAGCCACTGCTAAACTCTTCTTTGAACGAGTGTGGGTGCACTTTGGGATCCCACAGTCTATCATCTCAGATCGGGACAGTCGGTTTCTCAGCACCTTTTGGTCCAGTCTCTGGTCAATGCTGGACACCAAACTCACGAAGTCCACAGCCTTCCATCCTCAAACTGATGGCCAGACAGAGGTTGTCAATAGGATGATTGTGCACATTCTGCGCATGTATAACTCAAAGCATCCACGCACATGGGACGAGAGCCTCCCCTACGTTCAGCACAGCTACAACCGAGCTCTTCACAGCTCCACTGGCCATAGCCCTTTTCAGGTGGGTTTGGGATTCCAGCCACTATGCCCCATTGATGTGGCCATGCCACTTGCAGCTACTCACATGAATTCAGCTCATGTCCAGTCCGAAACAGATAAGGCCACCAGCTTCATTGAGCGCATCCAACATATTCGCCAGCAGGTCCATGACATTCTTGAGAAATCAAATGCCAAGTACAAGCAGCGACATGATCAACATCGGGTGCCACACAAGTTTCAGGTGGGCGACAAAGTCTGGTTGCATTTGCAAAAGGAACGCCTTACTGGAGCCTATCGGAAATTGAGACCACTCCGATATGGTCCTTACACCATTACTAAGGCTATGGGAGACAATGCATTTGAGCTCAGCATTCCCCCATTCCTTGGCCTGCACCCAGTATTCAATGTGGACCGCCTTCGGCCATACTTTCCACCATTGCTAGACACATCCGACATTGCAGAACAGCTCAAACCCACAGAATTAAATCCAGATTGCATGGAACAAGCTGCAACTGATCGGATCATGGACACACAGATCAAGAACACTCGCCAACAGAATATCCAACTGTATCGAGTTGTCAAAGCGGGCCAACTCCTTCAGCAGGGCAAGTGGCTCACCAGGGAACAAGTTCAGCAGAAGTTTCCTCATCTCATGGAGGAGCTCAACGCAATGGGGACCATTGCTTCCTAAGGGGGGAGGAATGATCCAGGTGGATATTGGTGGCCACCTGCCAAGTCCACCTGGACCCCCACCATTGTCTTTCTCAGCATTTTCAGTTTCCTTAATTGTAGCACAACTTACTATTTTTAGCAGTTTTTGGGTCCTGAACTTCCGGAGCCGTTTTGAGGCCCTAAACGACGTTTTTTGGGGAATCGGGGGCAACACGAGTCCATGGAATGGACCGTGTTGCCCGTTCCAACAATGATAGTGCTCGGATAGATCTTTCTAATGAGCTATTGTACGCGTCAAACGGAGATCATATGCCAAAGTTACGACCCCGGGAAGTTGATGTACCAACTTACCCCAAACGGGGCCCACAGTTTGGCGTTTCATCTCCTAGGGTTAGGTTTTGGAATGTTAAGGGTTTTTCCATTGTTTCTCAACAATAAATAGGCCTTCGAGCCTCATTGTAACACAGTTCAGAGGCATGTAGCCATCACATCTCTTCTCAGAGATAAGCTACCATCGCCCTAGCTAGTTTATTTCCATTTCTGTTTGTAAGCATATTTCAGTATTTTCCATTAATGAAATGAAGTATTATTTCCGCTGCATCTTTGTGTATATGGTTATCTCTGTAATTTGTTGCGTTCCTGTTTAAATCCGGATCAGTGGTATCAGAGCGGTCTGCTTTTTCTCTGTTTTTCTTTGCATGTCCCCAACAAGGTCGGGATATAAGGAGTTAGGGCTTGAACTGGTTGAACCTTTGCAAGACCAGCCTCGCAAATCCCGACGGCCTCCCATGGCGGACGAGAAGAAAGACGAGGGGGCAGGAGATCCCATCAAAATCTTGCTCGAAGAAGCGCTCGAGCGACAACGGAACGCGATGATGGACAGCTTTGCGCAGATCCTTCAGCGGCTACCCAGAAGCGGCGCATCGGCTTCCAGCAGCTCCTCTGGAAACGCCACACCCTTTAAGGTACAAGTTAATTTTGAAATCCCCATATTCGAGGGTCAGATAGACGCCGATGCCGTAGATAAATGGTTAAATCTGCTAGAGGGTTATTTTTCTGTTCATGAATTTTCGAGTCGGGAAAAGATTGTTTTTGCTCTTCTCAAAGCAGCCCCCCACGTCAAGGACTGGTGGGAAACCTACTGCGAGCAGAAGGATGAAAGTACTGGCTCACTATTTTCAGCCGCACCCACCTGGGATTCGTTCCGGGATGCCATCAAGGAGCAGTACTACCCTGTCGGAAGCTATGAGGATGAATACATAAAGTGGACCACGCTGCGGCAGGGAAGGGACCAAGACGTGCCGGAGTTCACCAATCTTTTCCATACCCTTCGCACAAAGTTGGGTATCAAGGATTCGGAGCAACATTTGATACTCAAATACCGTGGCTGCCTGCACAAGTACATCCAGGAAGAAATACAGTTCCTAAACATCCCCTCGCTCGGCGCAGCATACCGATATGCCGTCAAGGTCGAGCAGAAGTTTAAACAAAAGAAGCGAGACTTTGGATCTGCGAATCCAAAGCAGGGGAAAGGTGCCCCTAAACCACAGAACAAAGGACAAAGCCAAGGCGGGACAGCCCAAGACAACCAGCCGAAGCTGCAAGCAAAGAGCAACGCCGCGAAGCCGAGAAAGGACACTGGAAAATGGTGCGAGTTCCATAAGAGCTCCACTCACAACACAAGTGAGTGTCGGGCCAAGCAGTCACTGGTGGCTGAGCTAAAGGTTTCAGAATCAG
Source organism: Pinus tabuliformis (assembly GCA_031772625.1). Taxonomy (NCBI): domain Eukaryota; kingdom Viridiplantae; phylum Streptophyta; class Pinopsida; order Pinales; family Pinaceae; genus Pinus; species Pinus tabuliformis. Next base: position 198,464,284 of record CM062814.1, on the reverse strand, counting down.
ATGCATGTTCCGACTCTGAGTCATAACCCGATAAGGGGTATGAAAAAGGGAAGCAGATCATTGATGCGGATCCCAGCGCCACTGTTGCTACCGCAAAGATCCAGAAAAATGAACCCGAAGATCCAGAGGAGGAGGAGCGTCTCTTCCACTCCCAGATGTGGGTAAAGGGCTCCCCGATACAGTTCATTGTTGATAGCGGGAGTCAAAAGAACCTCATTTCGGCAGAGGTCGTGAAGCGGTTGGGCTTACCGACCACAGCACATCCACAACCATACACCATTGGGTGGCTTCACCAAGGGCGAGATCTCCGCGTGAGCCAGCAGTGTCGCCTTCCATACAACATCAAGCCCTTCACGGATGAGGTATTGTGTGACATTGCTCCCCTTGAAGTTTGTGATGTATTACTAGGACAACCATACTTGTGGAAGCGACATGCTGTGTATGAATCAAGGCCCCGTGCTGTTATTATTACATTGGGAAATAAGTTGTTCAGGATACCAGAGGTAGCACCACCTGCCGCCATCTCTTTGATTACTGCAAAACAATGCAGTAAGATCATTTCCAAAACCAGGAAATTTGTTTTCCTGATGATACGCCCTCAAGGGAAGAAGAAGACAGTGGCCGCGGCCTCCAAATGGGGTCCCTCTGCACGGCAGCTACAGATGGACAAGATTGTGGAGGAGTACGAAGACATCTTCACCTCCCCGGCAGGGGTTCCTCTGCACTGTCAAGTCAAGCACTCCATCGATCTGACCCCAGGTGCGCCGCTACCCAATGGACCAATTTATCGGCGCTCCGTTCTGGAGAACAATGAAATCAAGAGGCAGATTCAGGAGCTCCTGCAGAAAGGTCACATCCGTCCGAGTTCTTCGCCCTGTGGGAGCCCGATAGTGTTGGTACAGAAGAAGGATGGGACGTGGAGACTCTGTATTGACTATCGGGCGCTGAACAAGATCACTGTCCGTAATAGGTACCCGATCCCGCGGATTGATGACCTCCTAGACCAACTAAAGGGGGCGAAATATTTCAGCAAGATCGATCTGAAGTCAGGATATCACCAAGTACCAATTGAACCCTCAGATGTGTGGAAGACTGCCTTCAAATCCAAGGAGGGCCTCTTCGAATGGTTGGTCATGCCTTTCGGATTGACGAATGCTCCTGCAACCTTTATGAGGCTAATGGATGACATCTTGCGGCCATTCACCAACTCCTTTGTAGTAGTATACTTGGATGACATTCTGATCTTCAGCCAGAGTTGGGAAGAGCACCTCCACCACATCCGACAGGTTCTCCAAACACTGCGGCAACACAAGCTATGTGCCAATTTGGAGAAATGCACTTTTGGCATGACCGAGGTTCAGTATCTGGGATACATCATTGATGAACAGGGGGTGCATGTCGATCCAGCCAAGGTCCAAGTCATTCGGGATTGGCCCTCTCCAACCACTCTAACAGAGCTCCGCAGCTTTCTAGGTCTTGCCAACTTCTACCGCAGGTTTGTGTTGGGATTTTCTCATATTTCTTGGCCCTTGAGTCAAGTCACCAAGGGCGGGGCGAAAGCAAAATTCTTTTGGTCTGAATCTCAACAGAAGGCATTCAGGGAGTTGAAGGATCGCCTCTGCACGGCACCAGTGCTCGCGTTACCAGATTTACAACAACCATTTGAGGTCGAGACAGATGCCTCTGACTATGCTATTGGGGCAGTCCTTACTCAACATGGACATCCAGTGGCATATCACAGTGAAACACTTTCAGACACAGTCCGGAAGTACCCCACTTATGATAAAGAGATGTATTCCATTGTACAGGCCTGCCGACAATGGAAGCATTACATTTTGGGGAAGGAAACGGTCATCCACACAGACCATCGACCTCTGCAGTTCATACAGACCCAAGGGAAATTGCAGAATGATCGCCATCAGAAGTGGTCTACATACCTGCAACAGTTTCACTTGAATATCAAGTATAAAAAGGGCAGCACCAATAATGTTGCAGATTGTCTCAGTCGACCACTGATCATGGCGCTAACCACCGTGCTCAACTCTTGCGGGCACGAGACTTCTGATTGGCCACTTCTCTACAAAAGCGACCCAGAATTCGGCCACACATACCAGACACTCTTGGAGGGTCGGCAGGTTGCAGATTTTCACCTCCAGGATGCCCTATTATGCCACCTCGGTCACCTTTGTGTTCCTTCAAGCGAGCGTGCCAAGATGATTTGGGAAGCACACTACAGTCGGGCTGCTGGGCATTTCGGGGTCGAGAAAACAGTGGCAGTACTGCAAAACTATTTCTATTGGCCGAATCTTCGACAGGATGTTGGGAAGTACATCCGATCATGTACTGCCTGTGCCATTGCCAAACCGACCATTAAGAAGCAAGGCCTCTATACCCCGTTGCCTACCCCTAGTCGACCTTGGGAATCCATCTCCATGGATTACATGTCAGGCCTTCCTTCCACTAAGCATGGAAATGACTGTGTTTTTGTGGTCGTCGACAGGTTCTCAAAGATGGCCATTATGATGGCCTGCAAGAAGAATATCACAGCAGAAGCCACTGCTAAACTTTTCTTTGAACGAGTGTGGGTGCACTTTGGGATCCCACAGTCTATCATCTCAGATCGGGCAGTCGGTTTCTCAGCACCTTTTGGTCCAGTCTCTGGTCAATGCTGGACACCAAACTCACGAAGTCCACAGCCTTCCATCCTCAAACTGATGGCCAGACAGAGGTTGTCAATAGGATGATTGTGCACATTCTGCGCATGTATAACTCAAAGCATCCACGCACATGGGACGAGAGCCTCCCCTACGTTCAGCACAGCTACAACCGAGCTCTTCACAGCTCCACTGGCCATAGCCCTTTTCAGGTGGGTTTGGGATTCCAGCCACTATGCCCCATTGATGTGGCCATGCCACTTGCAGCTACTCACATGAATTCAGCTCATGTCCAGTCCGAAACAGATAAGGCCACCAGCTTCATTGAGCGCATCCAACATATTCGCCAGCAGGTCCATGACATTCTTGAGAAATCAAATGCCAAGTACAAGCAGCGACATGATCAACATCGGGTGCCACACAAGTTTCAGGTGGGCGACAAAGTCTGGTTGCATTTGCAAAAGGAACGCCTTACTGGAGCCTATCGGAAATTGAGACCACTCCGATATGGTCCTTACACCATTACTAAGGCTATGGGATACAATGCATTTGAGCTCAGCATTCCCCCATTCCTTGGCCTGTACCCAGTATTCAATGTGGACCGCCTTCGGCCATACTTTCCACCATTGCTAGACACATCCGACATTGCAGAACAGCTCAAACCCACAGAATTAAATCCAGATTGCATGGAACAAGCTGCAATTGATCGGATCATGGACACACAGATCAAGAACACTCGCCAACAGAATATCCAACTGTATCGAGTTGTCAAAGCAGGCCAACTCCTTCAGCAGGGCAAGTGGCTCACCAGGGAACAAGTTCAGCAGAAGTTTCCTCATCTCATGGAGGAGCTCAACGCAATGGGGACCATTGCTTCCTAAGGGGGGAGGAATGATCCAGGTGGATATTGGTGGCCACCTGCCAAGTCCACCTGGAACCCCACCATTGTCTTTCTCAGAATTTTCAGTTTCCTTAATTGTAGCACAACTTACTATTTTTAGCAGTTTTTTGGGTCCTGAACTTCCGGAGCCGTTTTGAGGCCCTAAACGACGTTTTTTGGGGAATCCGGGGGAAACACGAGTCCATGGAATGTACTGGTGTTGCCCGTTCCAACAATGATAGTGCTCGGATAGATCTTTCTAATGAGCTATTGTACGCATCAAACGGAGATCATATGCCAAAGTTACGACCCCGGGAAGTTGATGTACCAACTTACCCCAAACGGGGCCCACAGTTTGGCATTTCATCTCCTAGGGTTAGGTTTTGGAATGTTAAGGGTTTTTCCATTGTTTCTCAACAATAAATAGGCCTTCGAGCCTCATTGTAACACAGTTCAGAGGCATGTAGCCATCACATCTCTTCTCAGAGATAAGCTACCATCGCCCTAGCTAGTTCATTTCCATTTCTGTTTGTAAGCATATTTCAGTATTTTCCATTAATGAAACGAAGTATTATTTCCGCTGCATCTTTGTGTATATGGTTATCTCTGTAATTTGTTGCGTTCCTGTTTAAATCCGGATCACTCCCCTCTGACAGTCGGACCATCACCCTGCCATCAACTCGATCGACTATCACCCAGAACAATGCAGAAGCACCAAGCAAGCCATTTCAAGTTGCGTTGCCTGCAAGCAAATCAATCAGCCTTCATGCTGGCTGGACAATTGGAGAGTTTGACCCAACAGCCACCCCGACACTCACTCCCCTCAAAAATTGCGTAGATGTTGTAGACCTTACCCGCTCCACTAGCTGAGAAAATTGCACAGACAGGCCAAATAGACACCCAGTGCCCATCCGAGTTTCCCTCAGAAAATTGCGTAGCTTTTCCAGCCAGTCGACCGGCTGCTCACCAAGAAAATTGTGTAGTTTTCATGAGCAAGTCCTCTGCTACCTAGCAGTCTGCTGAGCTTAAAAATTGAGCAGAGGTGATCAACATACCATCCTCCCAGCATTAACGCAGTTTTTCTCGCCAGCAGCGCCCGACAACGGACTGTCAATTCCCTCCAGGAATTGTGCAGTTTTTGCTGCCAAGCTCAACCAACTAACTGCCAGTTCCCCTCAAGAATTGCGCAGTTTTTGCTACCAGTGACCCGGTAACAAACTGCCAGTTCCCTCCAGGAATTGCACAATTTTTGTTGCCAGTGTCCCGACAGCCAGCTGCTCGTTCCCTCCAGGAATTGTGCAGTTTTGGCTACCAAGCTCCCACTGCCTGCTCATTCTGGAAACTACGTAAATTTTGCCTACCCAGCCTTCCTACAACCCAGACTGTTCCCCTAAAAAACTGCACAGTTTTTTCCTCCAGCTAAGACAAACCTCACGGACAGTCATTGTTGATTCGGATTGCCCATCTCCATCACCCAGTGACTCTTGCATAGTTTTCATCAGAAGTACCCGGAGCCTCCATCCTGCCTCGCAACCTTGTTGCCTCTCCCGGTCACCTGCATTTGAAAGGATCATGTATCATGGTAGACTAGGAGGTTTTTGGATTTGATGTCGTCTCGTTATGAGTGATTGCAGGAACAGGTACAAAAATAAACATGGTGTGATGATGAATGGGATGAACGAAGGGAGCACATGTAGATGGACAGGTTCACCAATGGATGAACAAATGATGCATGCAAAGAGATGTGCTCGCGAACGGATGATCATGCAAAGATGTGTTCGTGGATGGAAGGACGAGAAAACATGCAAGATGTGCTCACGGACGGATGAACGGATGAACATGCATCTTTCATGAACAAACGAATCTATCAAGCCTTCCAACATACAAGCAAAGAGCAATGTGCAAAAGCAACATCAAGCGAACCAATGACCATCGAAGACTCCACACACTTTTCCATGCGGAGGTGAAGCTATGACACACCATGAGGAAATCCATCACCCAGCAGAATTGCAGCTTGGCATGCATGCTAGCAGCAGCAAAAATGTACCATCACTGTCATGTCAATTCATGTCATGAGTCAAGTCGTCCACATCCCTATTGTGGGCCATACTATCTATCAATGTAATGTAACGTGGAAGTCCAAGAGACCCACTTATTGTACAAAGAGTCATATAAACTTGAAAATTCATGGAATTCAAATAGTCATGAGGGTAGTCGAACAACCACAAGGGTTAGTTTCACCCTTGGCTATAAATACCCCCTCATTTGTACATGCAAAAGAATTTTTCACCTCAGGTCCTCCCACATAGCCAAGAGAGTCTGTAGTCTTTTCTTTGAGGAGTAAGTAGTGGCTCCAATGCCCCGCCCACAGGGTTAGTGATGTATGGTGTAACGATGTGTCTTGGAACTTTCGCTTAATTCAGAAGCCTGCTAACATGCCAACACGTTTTCACACATGTATTGTAACTGTCGTAAGACTAATCTTGAACACTTGTGATGTATGTTGCTTTAACCTGTGTTTCACACTTGAAGTATTTCGCTTGTTGTAATATATAATATATTAATGAAAATGTGTTGTATATGTTGTTAACGTTGTCTCGCCCATGGTGGCTACCTTCCCAGACATCAGACAAACCTTTCACATAAAACTTGTTGTAACAACCGTTGCACTCGTGCGGACTCATCTGCTGAGTGTTGTACGTGTTATCTTCCCTTGTGTGTTGTGACTGCCACATCCGTGTGGATTGTTCCTATGGAAGTTGTGCACGTCCTGTTGTGTTGTGTGTTCCTAGCAAAGTTGGGACTTACTCCCAACTGACTTGGGACTCACTCTCACCCTCTCCCTCTACAGTGAAAGAACCATTGACACAAGTAACACTTACAATCACCAGGCACGTGAACCTCACTTCTCGAAGACAAAGCAAACCACTCTCCCAGGCTGATAAGCAAGAGTTGAGGCAAATCTTTAAGATAATGGCAATCGAGCCATGATACCGGATGGGACTCCCAAACAAAACAGTGTGAGGTCTAATTGAGATTTCATAATGACTTCATACCAGGGTGATCCCCTGAATCTTGGCGGGTCCAACACCATCAACATAAATGTAGATCGTTTGAAACTCTATGAGCCTTCCATGCTAGATCAAGAAGAGGAACAAGTCCTACCTTCTGTGGAGGATTTGGCACGAGATGCTCAGGCAGAGTTGACAAAAGATACAGTTTTGTAGAAGTGGTCGAACACTATAAGACAGGGGCAGCATGACCTTTGGTAGATTGGGCTGAAGGGACAACTTCTAGGTAAAGCTAAATGGTACACCAAAGAGAAGGTGGAGGAAAAGTTTCCTCACCTCATTCAGTAAAAGCTTTTGGGGACCAAAAGCCTCCCAAAATGGGGAGGTGTGATCAGAATTGGATCATTATATTATTTTTCATTCATCTCGATGCATTTGGAGTGGATAAAGTGGAGGAATCAACTCACGGGACCGTTTTTACCAGCAAGACCTAGTTTGGCAAAAGATGGTTTGAAACCTTCCAAGAGCGTTTTGAGGCATTAAATGACTTTTTTGGGGGTAAATGTTTGGTACTTTAGTGCCGCACCTTTTCATGCTATTCTACACACAGAACGACGTAATAAGTGCGCTAATCAGAGTCTGTATGCAAAATTTATGCCACTCAGAAGTTGACCTTCCTAATTTCACACCTATATTTCGGGAGGATGTCGCATCAACGCCCATTATTTATGGAAAAGGGGATAGCCACGTGTTTGTGATGTAAAATACTTTAGAAGAGTTTATATTGTAACTCTAGTTAAGAGTCAATGTAGTCAAACTTAACCACTAGTAGGCTATCGGGCTGTGTTATAACCGGGCCACTAGGAGGAAGAGGCATTCCATTCTTTCGAGAGCATTTTGTTCCATAGCCAAGCAAAGATAGCAAGGAGAGATAGGAGGTAAAGCACACAAAGAGGATCTATGCATTGTAGCAACCCATGAGCCACAGACATCACTTCTTTGTACTTGCAACCATATTTCCAAACAGAGAAAGGAAGCAAAGTGACTTCACCTTCCAATTGGGTTTTCTATCGAAAGGGTTTCCCAGAGAGCATATCTTGTGTCTTATGTGTGTGTGTGCTTATTTTGTCGTTCTCTACTTTTCTGCATAATTTCCATTCGCATGCATGCACTAATTACAATTAAATCCACAGATCTTAAAGTTTAAGAAACTATAATAATGTAGAATTTTCAGAGTTTTAATATAATATTATTAGATCCGTTGTGACGAACTGTCCAGTGGAATATCCATAGTTTACAGATCAATTCATTTCCTCTAAATAAGCAACAACATGGTCCAAACCAATTATCAACAATGTTATGCCAGTTGACAAATGGCAATTGCTTGGTTCACTTCTTTGCCTTATGAAAAGATTGTGAAAAACTCATGACAAAATTTTCTAGACTGACAAGTATTCTATTGAGTTGTATTTTAGAGTATCCACAGTAATAACCATATTTTGTGGACATTTCAAATCCCAACAAGGATCCATCATCAGGACTTTTGAATGATGAAAGAAGAGCTCTTAGCGGATGATAAATAGTTATATGAGTAATTATATAGGGTGAGATAAAGGTTGGCTAATAATGAATTAAAAACCTAAAAAATTAATAATAATAATAATTATATTGTTCTTTCATATCTATAAATAATAATTAAAAAAGTCTTCTATTTTTTTTAGATTATAACACCCATTTCTCACATCTGCATGAATCTTCCTGCATTAAGAAATTTTGATGCAATATTGATTGTAAGCATGTAACTATTTTGTTGTCTGCTACTTGATTTGTCCCATAGTCATGACAATTCTCTTTTTGTAAGCTTAATTTAATAACTTCTTACTGTTTTTGATGCTTTATACTTGAAGAAGTCTTTGGATACCATTGGCCACACAAAATTTTGGCATGCCGAAGGCGCTAAAACCATAATAGATGACATTGGTCATAGGAGCAATGTCCGAGGGAAGAAATCGTGGTTGCCAGTTCCAAGAGTACCTTATAATGTCCTTTTAAATCAAATGAGAAAAAGTTGCTTTACCTGAGAGATTGTATAACTAAGATCTTTGAACCTACAAAATCCATAAATGAACACATTCTTTCTGAAATCGAAGTTCTTGATGGCTACTGGGAAACTCTTCCTAGGGTGAATCATCATTGGTGTGGAAGAAGATTTTTAAGCTTGCAAAATCCATATATGAACACGTTTTTGTTTTTTTGTTTTTTGTCTTTTTTGTTTTTGTTTTGTTTTTTTTGTTTTTTTCCGGAATTGAAGTTATGATGGCTACTAGGAAACTCTTCCTAAGGTAAATCATCATTGTTGTGGAAGAGTTTCATAAGCAACAAAACTACATTTTGATTCACAACAACGACAAATAACATTTAAAAAAAAAATCTTTCTTGTTGAGTCGTTGAAGCTCAAATGTCAAATATAATTGCATACTTGGAAATATTAATATACACATGGTTTCTGAATATTAATATAGACATGGTTTCTACTATTATTTCCAAATTCCACATTTGTTAATTTTCGTTTCACACAATATTTCCATGCATTTTGTTGTGAATATTATGCTTCCATGAACAAGGAACACCACACATACTCAAAATATTGCGAAGCTTTTCATTATATCCAAGTATGGAAATATATGTATTAATAAGTGCTTATTGTATCTAAATAATTTTTGTAGACAACATAAATGACATAAAGAGCTATACCATAGAATTGTATCTTCAAACTAAGAGTACACAATAGAATAGTTGGCACCATGATGCTTGGAGATCAATTTAATTGAGTGAGTGCCTTATTTCTTACTTGTTAAATATGATGAACCATTTGTGGATTTCAGGGGAGACATCTCAACCAATATTTCAATCCTTTTGCAAAAGGACTATTGTATATAAATGACATATTCATCTAACAACCTTCTCACAATGACGCTGACATAAGCTTTCTTAAAAGGCACACCCGATTCCATTGTCGTGATTATAGAACTTTTCACAAATACTTTCACAACATTCATTGATACAACAATTCTATTCCTAATCCAATTTTTGCTCATCTTCACAACACTGATTGAAGTTGTTTCTCCCAAGTGCTAGGGATATCTTTAGTTGATAGATATCATAATTTCTGTGTTCAGAATTTATTTCATGCCATTTTAAAAAATATCAAAGAAATTGAACTCCTTTGCTATATACCTTGTGCCTATAAAAATTGCCATTGTTATGAGACATTTATATTAGTGTAAATTTCTTTTTACATTTAACTTCTTGTTACCCTCTTTAGAAAATATATAAAAACTCAAATTTCAATTGTATTTCATTGTCCACATATTTCACTTCATTATTACCTTCTACCTTCTTCATTCCTATAGAATGTTCCTTTAAACCTCTCGCGGTACACTTGCTGATCTTAATATATCTTAATTTTTAAATTTCAAGAATGGTTGCACACCCTTTCTCAACCCCTCTAACTTTATGGAAATTAAATCCCCTATAAATTAGAAGGTAACAAGAATCGATCCTGATTCCTCATCCATTGAAGACATGATATCATGAAAAGTGGAAAGGCCCGGGTTGAATGAAAGGAGTTGTGCAGGGTCGCCGTTTGGATTGGGGGATGCTCTGGCACCCGACTTTCGATGACTGACTGCCCCTACTTTGTGAACCGTCTCCTGTCAGTGTGGTGCATTTGTCACTTTCTGAACTCATCTCCTGTCAGTAGTGCAGCTGTCTTACTGATAAAAGAAAGGCAAGTCGAGCATGTTCAAGTTGCTAGGACTGAGTCCGGTAGTTGTCTGAGTAAAATAAAAGGCTCATCGATTTAGTGCAAGAATATGCCCTTTATTATGACTAGAGTGGACGTCATGACTATGGCTCCGATGGGGTCTGATAAAACGATTACTTTTTTCAACCCCAATCTCGAAAAATCAGGAGAGTATTATACAGGGGTTGGGGTATGTCTCTGATTTTGTCGCCGAATAGGGAGCTCGCGCTTTATACATTGAAGTTTTGCCAGGAGCTTGGTCCCTACACAGGTCAGAAATGAATTTTGGCTATGATTTTTATAGTTTTCAGTATCAATCGAATGAATAGAACGACTTTGGGTTTAGGGTTAAAGTTTGTTAACTTGGGTATTCAGGCCACATCGTGGTGAAAACATAGACTTATTTTGCAGAATTTGGCAAAAGTCTAGCGTTATTGCTGCAACTCCCGGCCATCCCATTCAAGGTAGACGAAATGTCTCTGAGGAACCTGTCATATGTAGATTTTGATGAGGCAAACAGTTTATTTGAGATGGGTTTTGCAGACCAATTGCGAAAAATACTTGCTTGTTTGAGTGAGAATCACCAAACCTGCTTTTTAGCACAATTCTGCTGCGGTTGCTTGCTGAATTTGCTGAATTTGCTGAATTTGTTAAGGAGGGACTTTAAAATCCCCATATTGTATGACTTGATTAAAAGACTAAGATCAGCCCCGGTCTCAAACTCGCATTCTTTACCATGTAACCTAAAGAGAAATGTGCTGCATTGCTCCATCCAGTGAGAGAGCAGATTGGTGGGGTAACCAGCAATAAGTTTTATTGCGACAAAACATCATGTAGAATTCCTCAATAAATTATTTAAGAAGGGATAGGGATGCCCCTGTACAATGCTACTTCCTTCCAGTTAATTCTTTGACAGTGGTAGTTTAGATCCTCTTGATTGTTTCTTTGACAGTGGTAGTTCAGATCCTCTTGATTGTTATTGTAATATGTGCCCATGAAATATCAGGATGAGGATTGGGTAAAGTTTAGGCTACACCTTCATAACACTCGATTTTTTCATTATTACTTTTTTGTTAGTTGAAGATCAATCTTACCAACTTTTGTGTACTATTAATGGAAGGAGGAGGGGGAAGGTCGCGGAATTTTGTTGATACAAGATGGATGGAGATCCTAGGGTTTTATATATCCTGTAAATAATACCAACACATATAGTACTCTGCACCGGCTGATAAATCAGCTAGGCATTGCTCAAAATAGTGTCAGGATTTCCCATTTGTTTTTATTGCTCTGGCCTAAGGAACTTATTTAAATTTTAAGATACCGAGTTTTCTTCTTATGTTTCAAGATTTTCCTCCCAATAGGTTAAATAAATAAATGGACCATGTAATGCTATAGGCTTAACTTAGCTAAAGTGACTAGTTTTAGAATCTGTGTTAGACCAATTTGATATCCATGATAGATCTGGGATAATAGGAAATAAGAATGTGCATTTTATCTCGAAGACTCTTATGTTCTCTTGAAATTTTTTCCATTTTAACAGGTATGGCTTGTTGCTTTAACCTCCAAGCTCAGTTATGTAAATTCTTCATACTTTTTTCCTTTATTAATTGCTATAAGCTTAGCTAATTCTATCTCAATTTACAAATCGAATTAATCTGTATTTTCGAAGCTCAGTTATGTAAATTCTTCATACTTCTTTCCTTTATTAATTGCTATAAGCTTAGCTATTTCTATCTCAATTTACAGATCGAATTAATCTGTATTTTCCATTCAAGAGATTTGTGCTGCAGACGTATCTAAACCTCTTAATTAAGTGATCAGCGTCTACTTAAGGAAAAATGACTAAACTATTCCTTAAATGATAGCCATAGCACGATGTTTGATGCATCTATTTGCTCTCAGAGAAGCCATGCATTGTACAGTTGGGTGGAGTAGATTTTCCTTGCCTCTTGTTTGTAAAATCTATCAAGCCTAAGGAAAGATTCAAAATGATAGTGTTTTTACTCTCTGACACATAGTATCATCTCACTTACAGAGAAACAACTTAAAGAGTTAGTCACAAATATTTTGCTTTTTGAAATAGTAGTAATGAAAATTATATGTATGATGTTGTATTTTGTTAGTATTATAACATAAATGGAAGTGATAAGAGTTGGAGTTCTTTTCCAATGCAATCAGTCGTAGTAGTTATTATTGATGGTTGTGTGGCTTTTATTGTTATGTATATTTAATTTAATAAAGGTTTAGTTTAATTTATAGATAAAATGTTTGTTTGGGACAATTTTTTTTTGTTAATTTTAATTAAAATTTGGTAGAGATTTTTGAAAATTTAAGTTCTTGTTTAATATGTAGAATTTGAGCGTCCCAAAAATTTCTAGGGTGCTGAATCTATTTTTGTATTCAAAAATACATTTTAAATAACAAAAATCACATGGTTGACATTACATTACCAAATTATAATAAAAACCTATGAGTTAGAATAAATTAATTACATATATTTTTGTATGGGGGATTTACGCAGTGCATTATATTAGATATCATTTTTGGGATTCAACTGCGTTAAGTAAGTCATTCAAAGTATGACCATTTCCATGAGAGGTAGTCGTAAAGTGACTAATATCTCATGATTTTTGAATAGTTCACTTAGCACTCATTGCATCGGGTGATGCTCACAGGGGTGAAGAAGTGGGATTGAAACTAGTGAAATGTGGAGAGCGAATCACATAGCATCAATCATCACTTCCGGGGCTTGCACCCGGTAACCAGGACTTCCCAGGAGGTCACCCATCCCAGAACTCCTCTCGCTCAAGCGCGCTTAACTGTGGAGTTTTTCCCCACAATCAAGCCCACTTAGCTTGCTACCCCATTTGCAAAACCTTAGCAAGTATTGTGCCTCATGAACCATTCAGGTAGAGATCCCTTGACTCTTTTTGAATTTAAGTATGGGGGATTTACGCAGTGCATTATATTAGATATCATTTTTGGGATTCAACTGCGCTTGAGCCAGAGGAGTTCTGGGATGGGTGACCTCTTGGGAAGTCCTGGTTACCGGGTGCAAGCCCCGGAAGTGATGATTGATGCTATGTGATTCGCTCTCCACATTTCACTAGTTTCAATCCCACTTCTTCACCCCTGTGAGCATCACCCGATGCAACGAGTGCTAAGTGAACTATTCAAAAATCATGAGATATTAGTCACTTTACGACTACCTCTCATGGAAATGGTCATACTTTGAATGACTTACTTAACGCAGTTGAATCCCAAAAATGATATCTTACATATATTTTTTTAAAATTTTCAATAGTTTTTGTTCTTATAATATATTTTTAATATATTTTTAAATACTAGTATTAACACAATCTCTACATACCCCTTCATTCTTTTAAAAATATTTGCAGATTGTGTGATCTTCAAGATCCATATCAGATTAGATTAAAGATTGGGTAATCTATTACTCGGTGAAAAAATTGTGGTCTTGTGTCAAAAGATGGTTTATGATGCTAATCATGTGTTCTTACCGACGAGATCATCATTCGTGGCCCTGTGGCTGCCAAAATCTCAGGCAAAAATAGTTGTTTTCGTGTGTGGACAAGTGGAAATATTTGCACCTATTTCTAAGAGCTTTTATTTCTTCCCTGACGACAAGCGCACTATTAGTGTTGCCGAGTTGATCCAAATGTGTCAACTATTCGGCGATATTTAGATGTCAACTAATCTGTTGGATGGTATTTAGATGTCAATTGAGTTTGAATGACCTGTGTTTGGTTCGGGGTTTGCAATTCACTACTGTTTAGCGTAATCTAATTCCATTAGACCATCACCGATATCCACCAAAGAAAATGGGGGCCACTTCCGTGGGAATCTCTCTGGTTTATGCAGAAAATTGATTGAAGTCTTTGAGCTTTCTGTGGGGAAAAAATGATTGATGACTATGATAGGGACCACAACAACAATTATTATGAGCCTGCAGATATGATTTGACCCATTTTGAATTGGATTGGATGCACATGAAGTTGAATGCTTTCTTGTGAGCAGCACCTTAAAGCCCCTGGTCATCATTGTTAATCCCATTAGCTAATTCCAAAAGTGTTGATGGAGCCAGATATATTTGTCCCAGGCATGCATTGGGTTGATAAAAAGAGACTAGCCACACAGTTTGTTCGAAGTGTGGAACTGTGACTTGTGCCTCTCATTTTGTACCTGCCTTCTTCAATGAGAGTGTAACATTGTGGTTTTGTGAAGGTATGGGCTTTCCGTTGAGGCTTTGAACACTCAGCATCAATGGAAAGTCTCTTTTATAATCCGAGTTTCTTTTCTTGTTCAAAGTTTTGATCTGCTCATCCATACTCAGATTTATATATTCAAGTTATGGTCTATAGAAATATCTCAATTATTTAATCCGTTAGTGGTTGTAAATATTTTATTTAAGCATAATTTTCATTTTCTATATTTTTAATATAATTTAGAGATCATATATTTAAAACTGGTGTTTTTTTTTTATTCTTCATTGATAAAATGATAAAATTAAGGATAGTCCAGCTCCTAACCCCCATAATTATTATATTTAGAAATTCAAGATGCAATAGCTGCTGCAATTTAAAGGGCTTTATCAAATGGTTTGCCAAGGAAATCAAGATTTTTCTATTGAAAGAAACTTGATGAAGCTATATAATTGATCGGCTTGCATCTTTTAGATGGTTTGTTGTTTCATCTCGGTGAATGTAAAACTCCAAAACAGAGTTGGGCAAGTTGGGTTCCTTTTTTGGTGAAGTTGATGATTTTTGAGCTTTATAGTTGGAAGCATAATTGTCATCTTTTATCCTTGATGAATATGTGTCCATTGAAGATTATCTTGATAAATTTAGGTTATTGTTCTCATTGTTGAGATGGTTTGGAAAAACCAAAAGAGATAACTAGTGCATTTTCTTGATTCTATTCAAGGTTAAAGGTATTTTACATGTAGTTTCTTTTACATTTTACTCTACTATATATGCACTTGGAGACGAGTTTAAAATGCTATCTTTTGGTCTTGTTTATGAGGGCCTTACTGGGTAATAGTCTAAACTTATGCAATTAGATGCTCTTTCTAGCTCTAAGAATTAGGCTTTTGTAGGTAGCTCAAACCTCCAAAGATAAGGGCAAAATTAGTATAAACAAAAGAGAGATTCTATTTAAACCTCTAAGCCTTAGTAGAAAACAAAGTATTTTCCTCCATCGTTCAAGTCCAGTGAATTTTCCTCTATAGAATCCAAAATAATACTGAGAGGGGGTGTGTGAGGGGGGGGGGTGAATTTGTATTATTCAATTTTGAACAATCTTTAGGATCTTAAAGTTATTACTAATAAACCACACATCAACCCTATAAATAAACACTACACACATAGATTAGGGGACACATATTTATGTGGACACTGATACGAGAGAAAACCACAAAACTTATGTCTAATATTGTTGTAGACAACAACCTACCATTACATTCAATTAACTAGAAGGAGACACCCATCCCCTGAGATTTATAGGCACTAATTTGAAGGAGACATAGATCCCATGATTTAAAGGCACCAATCTAAAGGAGACACCTATCCCATGATATTTATAGGCACCAACTAGAAGGAGACACTGATTACTTGATTTACAAGCACCAACCGGAAGGAGATTTCGATCCCTTGATTTATAGGTACCAACCTGATCCACCTATTAGATCCCTCTTTTATAGCATTTTCAAACTCTGATCCATATGCATCCACATTAATTCCTATACATTTTGATTTATGGTATCTTTGATATTCTTTCCTTTATATTACTTCAATAGCGATCTCATCTTTCTTGTAGTCTTCAACCACACTGAATTTGACTGCATTTCATTTTGTGCTCACTACACTAGCTCAGATCTCGCACTGCACATCCTTAGCTCATACTTTCTTCAGCTCTCAACTCAACTTCATAAATAACTGCAACTCAGATATACATTCAGATCTATTATGGTCTTTGCTTTTGCACATTTAAAACTGCTACCACACTTCACTCTGCCACATGTTCTACTCAGGCTTCCTTTGCTTTAGTGGGCTGACCTTTCTTCACTTAGTTGCTACAGTTTTCTCGATCTCACAGGGTTCCACGAGTTCTGCCTTTACCATGGGTATCAATCCACAATATATACCCGTGGTATTGTGCTTTGACCAAGTCTTATCCTACATAGTGGAAAAGTTCTCTTCACACACAACATCTTGTCTTTTGGTTATGTTGACTATGTTTTCATCCAACGTGGTAGCCTATGTACCTTCACATTCACTTGTGTACAAAACCACAACTCTACATACTAGAACCTTGGGTGTGATCTCTGTTCTTCCATGGCAATATGCATTTAACTCTCGGGGACTAGATTCTTTCTTTACATGACCAAAATTGTGACCACTACCCAAACACCTTGAACATCAGGTGATTACACTATGATTCTTCCCAACAAACTAATGAGCCAATAGGTCGATAGTTCTTAGAATTAGGGTCATTGCTCTCTGTGACCACATGCTATAACTAACAACTTAACACATTGGACATTAGGAGTCTTAAGTTGTGGCTTCATTACACCTCGTCGATATGCAAAGACCCCAAAGTTGTTGGGTACTACACCTTTACCTCCATATGACTTGGTGCCATGACTGTTGAGTATTTCCTATTGTATGTCGATAGATTGCTTCTCCTCGCTCACTAAATGTTGATATGATAATGTTCCAAGACAGAGGTTTCAAGATCAAAGTTCTTAAGCACTATCACTTAGCACCTCATGACTGGGGGCTGTGATCTGGAGCTGGACTTCATCAAATATCGAAGTAACCGACAAACTATTCAAGAACTTTGACATCCCACGGACTAGTGGGACCCACCTTGCCACATCACTTGCCACTTTGATTGCCACCTCACTGCTTCTCCACTTGTCATCCTTGTGGATCCACACCACACCGCTTCCACGTCATATCAACACTGCTCGCACCAGATAACTCTTACTGCACATCTAGTTTGATATCTTGGTAAGCTAATAGTATGGTAAGGACCCCACCTTGTGCATAGCGGTGGAACATACCCTTACCTCTGCACACCATTTCCTCCGTAAAACCTTTTCTTCGAACACCTATCATATTTATGTTTTGTTACTTTATTATTTTAGCTTCACTTATTTTCTTTGCACACCTTTTATTACTTAGTCAATTCCCCCCCCCCCCCAACATATTTCGACATCATCTCTACCATCTACCTACCATGTCTTATCGAGATATCTATTTTTCGGGGGATATTTGTGCCTTTGAACAATGTGAATACTTCTAAGGTCCGATAAGCTCTTTTCCCTTGGGTGCTAGCCTACTGGCCCTCTGTAAATAGGAGTGATGATTGGGGGTTAACCATATCGACCTTCTTGGTCTTCATAACCCTCTGGACCTTCTCAGCCTTCTCAACTTGATCTGCTTGCTCGATCGACTATTGTTTGAACTGAGCTTTTAATTTTTTGCTCGACTTGATCTGCTTGCTCAATCTTCTACTTGTGACTCCTCTCGAGCTTGCCTGCTTGAACTTTGGTTCCCCAATCTTGGCATGGCTCTTCCTGAGCTACCTTTTACATCACTAACAACACACACTCAACATCCTCCCAGACAATGAAGAAGCCAAGTGAAACTTGTAATTTTTGTGGCGTGCTTGGGCACGTCGAATCAAAATGCTAACAAAAACTAGAAGCTTTCAATGGAATCATATAGTAACATAAAATTTCAATGCCCAAACCTTCATTTGGTAAAGGGCATGCTTTATCTTCTCAAGCTTTATGTGCACCTTTAGACAACTAGATACTTGATTATGGTGCATTATACAATATTACTCATTCTCGTGAATTTCTTCCTTCAACATCTAATTGTAACATTTCATAGATTGCAGTTAGAGACTCTACATAGCTTGATGTTTTAGGATTAGGCACCAAGTAGTTATATACTAGGCACATTAATGATTTTCTTCTTGTTCTTGACATCTTTGCCAATGTACTCCCTATTTCTTTGAGTTGTCATTATGGTAATGGGAAAACAATAGAGTTTTCTCCTATTGGTAAAGTTGTTCAAGAACTACATAATCCATATATCATTATTTCTTTTGGAAGAGCTGATCATAGGTCATGATTGTACAAGTTCACTTGTTTTGAGTCTCCCCTTGGTCTCTCTTTCATTGAACTTGTTGAGTCTTTGAGTATACTTGGGCATGGAAAATTTGGACATCGAAACTATAGGTGTTTACAATAGTTGAGCACACAAATTATGATGCTTGGTCTTCCTTGATCTAGGAGGATCCAGGTGGATCTCTAAGAAGTACCAGTGGCATGGTAAGAAGGATCAAAACTCAAAGTGGCAGAAATTTTATAAACTTAGCACCATATCGAAGTGCTTGTCATCCTAATTCCAACGGTGCGAATAACACTCAAATCCGAGCACATATGAAGAAGTTAGGGCAAGTCAAAGTTCAAGTTTGACTTGGACCAATGGCAGGAAGAAAAATGACGTGATAGAGTCTTCAACGAATGGGGAAGTGCCAAGTGGCAGACTGCCATTGGCCTCGCTGTTTGCTGATCACAAAAGGCAGAGGTCCACAGTTAAAGAATTGGCCCCAAGCAAGAAAAGGTGCGATGCGATGATTGCATATCGCACATCGCAAAGGGAAGCGTTTCACAGAATTGACCCCGATAGAGTCAGGGTGCAATTGCGATATCACAATCACATATCACATATTGCAGGCAACACCGCCCCATTATATGTATTACCCTCGACTCTACCGATTGCGATATGCTGATGAACCTCAGATGCGATATGGTTACAGGGTGTGGTTTTTAAACCCGATGGGTCTGCTAGTTCGCAGATTGTAGTTCACATGGCGCAACGGCCCGTTATAGAGAATCACCCTCAGCCCCGTTGATTGCGATACACCAAAAGGTTTGTAGACATGACACGGTTATACACTACAGTTTGATAGTTCTGTCGGGTCCGCCTTTTATCGCACATCACACATCACTAAGTGGGCTGTCCTGATAATAGTACCACCCTTCGGATTCTGTCGATGGCGATTTTCGATGGGTTATTGACACTGATAGACTAAGGCCGTCACTGATAAAGCTATTAGTTAAGGATTAATGCATCAATTCTTGTATTATTTCGCTGGTTTAATGTTTGATGCGAAATGACCTGTATGAGTTGTTCGATGGAGGTTTTTCTATGATTAAACAGGTTGTTACCTGCAGAACTATTTCAGGGTCCGAGAATCTCTGTTTGAAACAGCTCGCCTGCCTAAACTTGTCATTTTGTTTAAACTACCCGGATTGTTAAGGATCTTGCCACCAACATATAAATTGGGCTATCTGCACAGTGAGAGGGGGAGAGAGCAGCAAAGAGCAGTGTAGACTTACAGAGCAGAGCAGCGGCACCTGCTCCTGGCAGCTGGCTAGAACCTTGCCTCAAAAATTAGAAGGTTCTGAGAAGGTGCAGAAAGCCTGATTATCCGAATTGGGTGTTCAGATAGGTGATTCTGCACGATTTTTCACTAGGAAGTCAGTGGTGTTGTCTGTCTCTAGAGCTGGGCTCTCCATTTGTCATATATCTTCCAGATTGGAGGTATAAGGGTGTTATGTAAAATCTGCTTGTACTTCTCTCTTTTCATGCCATTTAATGAATGAAGGCCTCCCCACTATTGAGTAGGGCACGAAGATGTAGTCCAAATTGGATGAACTCCATAATCAAATTTCTGTGTCTTGATCTCATGCATGATTATGTCTTTTTATTTTTGTTTTATATGTTTATGTTCCATGGTTTTTAAGTGCTCTATTACATGTAATTCTAATGCATTTATAAGAAAAAAAATCCTGGATCAAGTGGTATTAGAGTAGGCATTAGTTGATGTGAATTGCATGAGTAACTAGAAATAAGCATCAAGGACGTGCATCACGAAGAGGGGACATGGCAAATGTTGAAGCTCATTGGGAAGAGAAGCGGTCTTGTTGTTGTTAAGAGTTGCGAATGTGAATGACTGAGTGTGCAGCCATGGAGAATGATAAAGAAATGCACGAGACCTTCTTGCAAATGTCCAAAATGGTGGACATCATGTATGAAGCATATGAGAAAAGAAGAGAGGAGGAGACAGAGAGATCGGAGAGCGATGCGTCATCCACATCTTCTGGTGCTTATGCATCTTATTCATCGCCTTCCTCGAATGGGGAGATTAACCATAGACTTCAAGAAGAAAACGTTGAATTAAGAAGGCTACTGCGAGAAGAGAAAAAGGAGAAACAGAGGTTGCTACGCCAGTTGCAAGCCAAGGACGAGGCCTTGGAAAAGCTGCAGCGTGACCCCCGTGAGGTAAAAAGTAATTCTTTGACTCTGTGTACTTTTCCTGATGTCGATTTCGCCATTTTTGAAAATCATACCACAGGAATCGGCTCCAAATTGTTAAGGAGAATGGGGTATGAGGGGAAGGGCCTCAACATTAATGGCCAGGGCATCATAAACCCCATCAAAGTAGAGGAATTACCCCGTCAGGCAGGACTTGGGTATGTCAGGAAGGAGGTTGGGGAATGCGCCAAAACAACCAATGAACCACCAATGACAGATGATGAGAAGCCCTCATCAGTTCTTTCCAAATCGACAGTGGAGGTAAAAGATGTTGATTTCTCTTCAGTTTCATCTTCACATAGTATAATTTCTGTTGGAACTATGGAAGTACCCATTACAGGGACAAACATGAGACTCCTTATCGAGAAGAGGTACAAGGAAGAAGAAGGACTTGGTGTTAATAGCCAAGGCATAACTCAACCATTGGAGGTTGAGCAAAGACCTCGATTCGCAAGGTTGGGGTGCATTGAAGGAAAATGCTCAAAGATGTCAGAAGCTTCCACGACATTGTTGAAACCGTCGAGGAAAGAGGATGATGGGAACACATCACCATCAACCTATGGTAGTATGCATTGCAGAGAAAGAGCTGAGGCAAGCTCTCGTTCCCATGATCATACTAGAGACCAACAAGAAAGGTATAACAAGTCTCGGTATTCCAATGTTCATTTTTATTACAATCGTATTGTTAATAATGAACGAAAATCATGGCATAGAAGAACTTGCAGTTTTTTTGGATTGCATAACCATGTGTTTGCTGAGTGTTGGAGGAGAATAACAACATGAAAAAGGATGAGGCATGAAAGACCCTCTCAACAGCAGGCAAAGAAGAAGGTAAAGCAGATCTGGAGGAAGAAGGCTTATTGTAGTCATTGTGACAGAGGTGATCATCAAAGAGTCATGCGTTGGAGGCTCCATCCATGGCAGCATCACAAGGACAAAGCATCTGTGCATGAACCAGGGGAAACAACAGTTCGACCAATGAAGGCGCCACAAGGAGACGACCCAACCACTTTGATAAGTGAGAGATGGTTCTTCTAGGTGTGGTAGAATGTCATGGTCTTATTTTGCAAATCATGTGCTGCATTTTAAACTGTAATAGTGAGATGTGTTTTTCATCACTTGTTGCAACAACAATGATGTTTGGCCTTATTTTGTGTTGCATTTTAAACTGTGAAAGTGATGATGTGTTTCCATCACTTGTTGAAGCAACAATAATGTCATGGCCTTATTTTTGTAAATCATGTGTTGCAGTGATGATGTGTTTTCCATCACTTGTTGAAGCAACAATGATGTTTGGCCTTGTATTGATAGCTGGAGTATTGTTTCCATTTTTATGTAAACTTGACCACAAAGTATGTGTTATAAACTCGTGGCAAGTATGGGATGCTTGGCTCATTTTTGGTCATATAGCTAAACATGTAATTTGCAAGATATTGTACTACAGGTTTGCAGGAGATGCAGGTGTCGGCTCATCGCTTATGGATTCGAAGGACAAAGGTGAAGGAGAAGGAAGGATGACCTGTTAGAACACTTGTGGTGTAGACAGTGTCTAAAGCAGTTGCAAATTATTTAATGCTTTTCGAGGACCAAAAGCTTCTCTTAGTGGGGAGGATTCATCTAGGTGGATCTCTAAGAAGTACCAGTGGCATGGTAAGAAGGCTCAAAACTCAAAGCGGCAAAAACTTTATAAACTTAACATCGGATCGAAATGCTTGTCATCTTGATTCCAACAGTGCAAACAACACTCAAATATGAGCTCATATGAAGAAGTTAGTGCAAGTCAAATTTCAAGTTTGACTTGGACCGATGGCAGGGAGAAAAATGACGCGACAGAGTTTTCAGCAAATGGGTAAGCACCAAGTGTCAGGTTTCCATTGGCCCCGTTGTTGGCCGATCGCAAAAGGTAGCGGTCAACAGTTAAAGAATCAACCCCAAGCAAGAAAAGGTGTGATGCGATGATCGCATATCGCACATCGCAAAGGGAAGCGTTTTACAGAATTGGCCCTGGTAGAGTTAGGTCGCGATTGCGATATCGCAATCGCATATCACACATCGTAGGGAACAACACCCCATTATATGTATTATCCCCGACTCCGTCGATTGCGATATGCTGATGAATCCCGGATGCGATATGGTTATAGGGTGTGGTTTTTAAACCCGTCGGGTCCGCCGGTTCGCAAATCGCAGTTCGCACTGCGCAGCGACCCGTTATGGATAATCACCCTTAGCCCCACCGATTGCGATACACCGAGAGGCCCTCGGATGCGACATGGTTATACACTATAGTTTGATAGACTTTTATCGCACATCGCAAAGTGCAAAGTCTCGATAACAGTGCCACCCTTCGGATTCTGTTGATTGCAATTTTCGATGGGTTATCGACGCCGATAAACTAAGGTCGTCACTGATAAAGCTGTCGGTTAAGGATTAATGCACCGATTCTTGTATTATTCTATTGGTTTAATGTTTGATGCGAAATAGCTTGTATGATATTTTCGATGGAGGTATTTCTATGATTAAACAGGTTGTTACCTACATAACTATTCTAGGGTCCGACAATCTCTGTTTGAAACAACCCGCCTGCCTAAACTTGCCATTTTGTTTAAACTGCCCAAATTGTTAAGGATCCTGCCACCAACATATAAATTGGGCTATCCGCACAGTGAGGGGGAGAGAGCAGCAGGGAAAAAAAAAGAGCAGTGTAGATTTACAGAGCAAAGTAGCGACACCTACAGAAAGCCTAATTATCCAAATTGGGTGTTCGGGTAGGTGATTCTGCACGATTTTTCGCTAGTAAGTCAGTGGTCTTGTTTGTATATAGAGCTGGGCTCTCCATTTGTCATCTATATTCCAGATTGGAGGTATAAGGGTGTTATGTCAAATATGCTTTTACTTCTCTCTTTTCATGCCATTTAATGAATGAAGGCCTCCCCACTATTGAGCAGGGCTCATAGATGTAGTCCAAATTGGATGAACTCTGTAATCAAATATATGTGTCTTGATCTCATGCGTGATTATGTATTTTTATATTTGTTTTATATGCTTATATTCCATGATTTTTAAGTGCTTTGTTACATGTAATTCTGATGCATCTATAAGCAAAAAAAATCCTGGATCATTCCTAAAGTTTCTTACGTTGATGGAGTTCGTCTAGGTTGTATTCTTGACAAACAATATTAATATTCTTTTCCTAAAAGTAAGGCCTTTTATGCTAATGCACCTCTTGAGTTGGTACATTGTGATCTCATGTCATCCATCACTTGTTCATTTTCATGGACTGAGTATGCATTCACTTTTATTAATGTCTTCTCATGTCACTCTTGGGTGTGTTGATTTTTCAAGATATTCTATAATGATAATTACCTATAATGATTCCTTAATTTAATCCTTCTTGAGTTTACATTAATCATTAAACAATTACATAGAAGATCTCGATAGTAGAAACAACAATGATAGTAGGATCATAAAGAGACAATGAAACACAAGAGACATAAAGTTTTACCTTGGGAATGTTAATATTCCACTGTTCTATGTTGTTACAATCACTTTAGTCCAATACTTTTATTCAATTAGAAATATTTCAAAATAATTTAATCTTTCAATGATCAATATGAATTGTAGATAGAACAGTGAATGAAATAGACAATAGAAGACAATCAAGAGCAATAAGGGACGCAAGGATTTGGTCAAAGACCAGGGAAAAACCCACAATAAGGAAATCCCTTTCAAATTCTTCTTCTTATTAGATTGACATAAAATGTTCTACAAAGAGGAAGTACAATGTTCCAATTCACCAATCAAAAGACTATCCAACAAATCCAACCAAACAATATCAAGAGATGAGCCCAATAGGCAGATCTGATCCAAATCAGAGTTTCCAAGCTTGCAGTCAATGGTCTATAGTCAAAATATCTTACGTCACAACTGCACATAGCCAGTAACCATCAGTGTGACTGTAACTCTCAAGTTGTAGGGAGCACCCTATCAAGCAAATGATTATATCTGAAAATTCCATGTTCCAACTCTGCGGCCCAAATCAATTTCTCCTCTTCGCACGTGCGAGCTTGGACCTTGCAATTTTAGACCTTTACAAACCAATTTCACGAATCAATTTCAAACCTGTATTTACCAATCAAAGAAGAGAGAAAAGAAGATGCTTGATGATGATGATCAAATGAGGTTGATTTGTCTTGTATTTACATGCTTCCAAGGGTGCCCAATTTTTCCTTAAAGCCAACCTGTACTTTTGTGAACATGTGGGTTTTCACCTTAAAAATACATTTTTCCCTAACCGAATTAAATTCTTCCAAGTGTTGGGAGGGGTCTTTCTTTATGAGGGAGGCTATCCAAAAGAAGAAATTTGTCATTGAGCTGCCAAATTAACACTTCCTCTCAGCTAGGGAGAAACTACATACTACAACATATGTCCCATCTCAAATATCGCGTCATCGTCAATCCAAATGTCGTCACTGCTCATCTATGCTCATCTATACTAAAGACAATCGAATATAGATGAAGAAGAATTTGACATTGTAGGGGAGCTCAAGCTACCACCCTCTATCCATCTGGGAGCCTTTGCTACCACCTGGAATCATCATTATCGGGGAGCCTCTGCTACCACTCGCTATCTAAGGATAATAGGTAGGATACACCTTACCATGGAAGGTAAGGATCACAACTATCCTATTGTCTGTTGATCTTCCCATTAAGAACTTAAAGATTCAAATAGTAGAACACCTGCATCTACTACCTTGGGAGGAGATACACACTTACCATGAATGGTAAGGATTAGACACAGCCAAAGGCACTTGGGGGAGATACATACTTAACCCAACAAGGTAAGGATTAGACATGCCCAAGTCACCTCTCAACCCATTGGCTAGATGGGGAGGAACAACCCCAACAAGCCCAACTTATGGGTAGGATGCATACTGCAATATACTCTGCAGGGGGAGATACACACTTGCCATGAAGTAAGGATCAGACACAACCCTAAGATGACAATAGGGGAGATACACACTTACTATGAGGTAAGGATCATATACACTTATTGTCCACGAGTTCCTTCAACCCCAGGAGCTCTCAAACTCAATTCCTCACCCTGGGAGCTCATATAGGGGGAAGAGCATAGCTTAGTGTCCTTGATCTGCCAAAACCCTTACCCGGGAGGGTCACATCTATCAGTCCAAGCTGCTCATTGAAGACCAAGAACTTCCCTTTTGGCAAAGCCTTGGTAAGAATGCCCGGTATTTTCTCACGGGTCGAATTGTGATGGAGTCTCACAGTTCCTCTTTGCACCATGTCTCGAATTTTGTGATACCTAATCTCGATATGCTTGGACTTGTCATGAAATACAAGATTCTCTTCCAATTGGATCCCAATCTTGTTATCACAATATATGACTGTCATATTTAGGACCTGCTCAAATAAATCTCCAAAGAGCTTCCTCAACCAAATTGCCTTGCAGCTAGCCATGCTAGCAACAATGTGCTCTGCCTCAACCGTTCTTGAAGCCACAAACTTCTGTTTCCTACTCATCCAAGATATCATCGTAGACCCTAAACTAAAGCAACACCCATAAGTTCTTTTCCTGTCAATAGCATTTCTAGCCCAATCAAAATTTGTGTAAACATGAAGTTGTACATCACCAACACAATATCTCAGACCAAGGTTAATCGTCCCATGCAAATATCTCAATATGTGTTTGGCAGTGACCCAATATGAATGAAGGGGCTTAGTCATGAATTGACTCAAAGTGTTCACTACAAAGCATATATCCGGATGAGTGTTCTCAAGGAACATCAATGCCCCAATTAGTTGTTGATACTCAAAAGGATTAATCAAGTTAGGACCAAAGGCATCTCCGCACAACTTGAAATTCATCTCCATGGTGTGGCCAAGAACTTGCATTCAGTCATTCCAAATCTTTCCAATAAATTCACAACATATTTTCCTTGAAAAAGGAAAATCACTTTGGTCTCTGCCACACCTCTAATCCCAGAAAGTAATGCATCATACCAAGATCCTTCATTTCGAATTTGAATGCCAACTCCCTTTTACACTCGAGCTTCATGGGCTCATTACCTATCAAGAATAGACCGTCAACATATAAAACCAAAGTCAAAGGCATACCTTGGACCACTTTGAAGTAGAGGTTCAGATTGACACTGTTCCTTATGAATCCAAGCTTCACCAGGTAACTAACAATATAGGTATACTAGGCTCTGAGAGCTTGTTTCAAACCATATATTGCTTTCTTCGACTTGCAAATGTGAGTATTCCTATCTTTCACTTCAAATACCTGAGGCTCCTCAACCCATACTTCTTACTATAGTATGCCATGAAGAAATGTCGTCTTTACATCCATCTGGTGAAATATCCATCCTTAACTAGCAACAAGGGCAACAATTGATTTAATAGTGGTGTAGCGGGCAACGGGAGCAAATATATCATCATAGTCTTCTCCCTATTTTTGGGAGAAACCTCAGGCCATGAACCTTGTTGTGTACTTCTCAATGCTTCCATAAACTACATGCTTGATCTCATATAGCCATTTTGAAATTACAAAATAATTTCCATTCAGTCTTGGAATAACACTCCATACATCATTTTTCAAAATCAATTCATATTCTTCAGCCATGGTATCCTTCCAAACTTGTTCTTTCACAACTTCTTCAAAAGTGGGAGGTTCAACTTGGATCATAGTGCTCATAGCTACAACGTATACCTGATATTGATATGGCTTCTTACTTTCTCTAAAGGTCCTTTTGGCAACAACATATCTCAACATCGTATCATGTATCACGAAGCTATAATGGCCTCTTCTTGGTAAGGGGATCACTTGGAGGAGGATCCAAGGGGTCCATAGGTTCCATGGGATCATCAAATGTCCTTCGCAAATTCCGGCATAGAAGGACCTTCTAGTATGTCATCATCACCCTTCTTCTTAGCAGGAAGAGGCAAAGGAAGGTCCCTTGCTTTTCCAAGGGCAACATCTTCATCAAAAGTTACATCCCTACTAAACTCGATCTTCCTTTGACCATATATGTATATTGTAAATGCTTTAGAATTTTCATAGTATCCAACAGATATACCTTTCCTTCTGGTGGATTCCAACTTGTTCCACTTATCCTTCGACACATGAAAGTAAACAGGGCAACCAAATACCCTGAGATGTTCAATGGTGAGCTTAACACCTATGAACACTTCTTCAGGAGTCTTGTTATCCAAAGCTTGATGAGGAATCCTATTTTGTACATAGACTGTTGCATTTGTAGCTTCTCCCTAGAGGAACTTAGGAAAATTTTGATCATGGAGCATGGCTTGGGTAGCTTCTACGATAGACATTTTCTTTCTTTCAGTGATTCCATTTTTCTTGAGATTGTAACGTACAATGGTTTTCTTCTTGATACCTTCCTTCTTGTAAAAGTCAATGAAATCATTTGAAATGTACTCTCTACCATTGTCAGATTGAAAGACCTTGATTTTCTTCCCTGTTTGATTTTCTATCAATGCCTTGAAGTTCTTGAACACATCGAAATCCTCATCCTAATGCTTCAAATAATATATCCATGCCTTCCTGAAGAAGTCATCAATGAAGATTATATAGTAGAGACGTCCACTAATAAAGTGCATATGCATAGTTCTGCATAGGTCAGAATGAATGAGTTCAAGAATATCATCGTTCTTGTTCCTGCTGAAGGTGAATCATCCCCTTGTCTTCTTTCCATTGGCACACCCTGAACATACTCCATCATTACTAGTTTGAACATCAGGAATCCCAGAGACTAACTTCTTCAATTTCGATAGGGCTTCATAATGTAGATATACCAATCTCCAGTGCCATAACTCACTTTGATGATTAGTGTCATGGACCATTGCTAGTAGAGGTTTTCCATTGAATCTATAGAGTCCTTCAACTCTAGATCCCAAGGTAAAAGCATCACTTATACGAGATTCCATAGGCCATGCCATAACTTTTCCTTTAATTAAAGCTACTCTCATACCCTTGACTTCCAAAATAGATACCAAGTTCTTCTTTAATCTCAGAATGTACATCACATCATGAAGAAGAACGAATTCACTTGAGTCCAAATCAAATTTGATAGATCCATAACCCTTCACAAGATTAGTAGAGTTATCTCCATGAATAGTTTTCAAACTTGTCTCCCTCTCAACTAGGTTAGAGAGGACTTCCTTATATCTAGAGACATGTCTAGAAGCCTATTATGAAACCAGCTCAAGAAAAGATAGAAAAGATAGATCAACACCTTAGAATTCAGCCTCTTCGAGGGGGCAACCTCCTTTACATTACATAAATGAACAATTCTTTGATGATACAAATGAAAAGACCTCCTTTCTATATATAGGAGTCTAAGGGGTCATAACATAATCAGAGCCGACATAACAATAATAATGTAAGGGCACAATAATAACAATAGTGGGCTTCTATGGGGCACAATAGTAACAATATGGGCACTACATGGGTACATAAATATAATAAGTGGGTTATACTAATAACAATAATGGGTTACACTAGTAGTATAGGGGCCTAACAAAGCCCCACTATCTACTAGCCATCATATGTATTTGGAGGAGAAGAACTAGAAAGAGAAGAAATACGAATGTATTCATATTGCTAGCAACTGTGTTATTTTCATACCTGGAGTTTCTTGCTCTCTTTTGAGGATGATGACCTTCTTCATAGTCGTTCAGAGTATCTCTTCTCCTTCTACCATCCCTTATTCTTCTATCATCTCCTCTTCTTCTATCATCTCTTCTTCTCCTATTGTTGTACCTATTGTTGTAGCCTTGGTTGGATTTTGGAGCATCTCTCTTTCTCAGATAGTCTCGAGCATTGTGACCATACTTGTGGTAGTTGAAGCATTTAGCTTGAGGCCTATATTTTCTAAACCTTCTCTTGGAATTCTTAGATTCAGCAGAAGACTTTATTGGATTGGATGGTCTCCCTCTACCTCTCTTCTTTTGTCTTGAGTAACAAATATAGAGGGCTCTCCTTCTTCATGCTTTTGAATCCTTCCTCTAGCAGTCATCCTGACCTCTTCTTGAGTGCATTTAGTAACGAGCTCATCAAATGAAGGAAGGGCATTATTGTTGCTTAAAGTAGTAATGAAAGTTTCCCATATAGGAGGAATACCTTGAAGAGTCACCACCACCAATTCTTTGTCAGATATTTGTTCACCAACATATTACAATTGATCCCTTACGCAAGATACTCTCATCATATAGGATTGTATAGATTCAACCTTGTTCATCTTCATCTCTTTGAGTTGATTTTTCAAGAAGAGTATGTGATTCAAGTTGTTGACTTCATACATCCCAGCCAACTTGTCATAACTATCCCTAGACTTCTTCAAGCTACCAACATAAACAAGTAAACGATCTTGCAAACCATCAATGATAAATTTCTCGGCGTTGAGCTCATCTTTCTTATACTTGGATTGACAACAACAAAAGCATTTGATGGGAGGCTCACGTACATTTCCTTGCACATATTCCAAAACATCATTGTCATCTAGTATAACTTCCAACCTGATCTTCCAAGTAGCAAAGTTAGATGAATCACCCAACTTCTCATTATCCTTGAAGTAAGAAGTAGACATATTGACTAAATCAAATTGGCTCCTTCAAATTCTGTCAAGAATGATTGCTTGTCTCTTTTCTCCTTGGGCTTGTCTTCACCTTAGCTCTAATACAGTGTCAATTTTCCATTGTTCTATGTTGTTACAATCACTTTAGCCAAATACTTTTCTTAAATTTGCAATATTTCAAAACAATTTAATCTTTCAATGATAAATAACAATTGTAGATAGAATAGTAAATGCAATAGATAGTAGAAGACAATCAAAAGAAATAAGAGATACAAGAATTTGGTCAAAGACCAAGGAAAAACTCACAACGGAGAAACCCTTTCAAATTCTTCTTCTTATTTGATTGCCATAAAATGTTTAGCAAAGAGAGAGTACAATGTTATAATTCACCAATCAAAATACTATCTAACAAAGACAACCAAACAATATTAAGAGATGAGCCCAATAGATAGATCTGATCCAAATTAGAGTTTCCAACTTTGCGGTCAATGATCAAAGTCTGTGGTCAATAGTCAAAATATATTAGGCCATAGCTGCACGTAGCTAATAACCATCAGTGTGGCTATAACTCTCTATTTAGAGGGAGCACCCTTTCAAGCAGGTAGCTGTAATAAAAAATTCTTTGTTGCAACCTTGTGGCCCCAAATCAATTTCTCCTTTTCACACGTGCAAGCTCAAACCTGTATGAATCAATTTCACGAATCAATTTCAGACTTGTACGTACCAATCAAAGAAGAGAGAGAAGAAGATGCTTGATGATAATGATTGTTACACAGTAATTTATCACTGCCTTCCTGTCAGTCACCCTGCTGTGTCCAAGAAGTCACAATCACTAAATGTTTGCTCCCTGAACTGGCTAAAAACCCATTTTTCCAAAGTTTTGTGCATCAGCGCGTCTGTTCCTAAAATAACCGCGATGACCAGCGCCCCACAGTCTATTTCGTGCGCTGCCATCGCGGAAGAACATCACTTTTCCGCGATGACGCACAGCGCGGCTTTCACGTGTCCTTCCGCGCTGACATGGCTTGTTCAGTTGTTGTCATGTGCTGACAGCGCGGAAGTCTCCATATAATCCGCGCTGATCCAGTTTGGGCGAATTTGTTCAAACAACCAGCCTTCCAGATCTCTCCAGGCTTGGTTGTTAGCTTTGTGAATGTCGACTCCCTTCTATGGCATGTCTGTTCGACCTTTTGCAACTACTCCCCTTGAAGATAAGCTCATCCTTCCACCTTTTTAGGAGACTCCTTCTCCTATATAAACTTCCACCATTACCATGAGCAGCTAGTTAGAAAATAGCTAGACTTAGCTTGGATTATACAAGAGCTTGTAGTGCTCAGATTGCTGCTATAGGTGTGGTGTGTTAGGAGTGGAAGTGATTGATTGCTTTGGGAAGTTTGTTTGTGACATTTGTGTGAGAGAGAGAGACTAGTTTGTCTTGGGAGAACCATCCTCAAAGGTGAATGCTTGAGATACATGCTGACTGATCCCTCCTGAGAAGTTTATCGACGTCAGAACATTTGGTTGTACTCTTCTCTATTCTGATTAATAATAGATGACTGCTATTATTGTTCCATTCTCGTTTGTTTATGCAATGGATAAATGTGAATTATGTCTTTTCTGACTGGCATATAGTTACTTTTACTAGATTTCACGCTTGCGTTTGCTTTCCCTTCGTGTGTACAGGTGTCCGTTCGCGAGGATCGCGGAAGACTATGACCAGCTGAAGCGAAGGAGCAAGGGAAACATCACCTCGACAAACGACAGCGCAGGAATCCAAGTAGGTGCTCTTTACTTCTTGTCTAATTGTAACTAGGAACATGCGTGGCAGCATTGTGTGATTGTTGCTAGACCCCTGTTGGGCTAGTAGGGATCGCCTCTATCCGTAGAGGGGATTTACCTTCTCAACAATTTGGCGACTCCGCTGGGGATCAGCCTTTTTGTTTTTTGAGTCCACTTTTGTGTTTGGCTTTGATTGATCTCTTTGTGGGTTTTTGGGATTGTCTTTTGTGGCTTATGAACTTTCTGGGTGTTTCTGGAAAGCGTCTTTATTATTTAAAAGCTCCTGCCTTTGGTTTGGGAAGTTTTTGTTTTGGTTTTCCTTGTTTTTTAATCCCAGCGCGTTATATTTCGGAACAGTCGCGCTGACATCGCGGCCCTGTTCTTTTGGTTTTCTCTTCATCGCGCCTGTACGTCTAACAGTCGCGCTGACCTCGTTTTCAAGGGCAGCGCGCTTTATTCGTGTTCTTCCGCGCTGACATCGCGCCCCCTCTTCTTTGCGATTTCGGTCATCGCGTCTGTGTGTCTTATATCCGCGCTGACCTCGTTTGTCCTAGGGCAGCGCGCTTTTTCCCTGACTTTCCGCGCTGACGTCGCAAAGTTGCTGAAGGCCTCCCCCTGTCAGCGCAAAGTTGCTAAAGGCTACCCGCGCTGAGCCTGAAAAACTTTTTTTTGTCCAATTTGACCTCCTGAACCTCTTGCTGTGACTTTCCCTGCTTCTCCCCACTTGTCTGATGACTTGTTTTTCACTCTCTGAACTTTGAACTGTTTGATTACGAAGCTCAACTCCATAGGGTTTCGTTTTGCTTGGTTTTAAGTTTGCAAACAACTTCCCTTCTAGCTGCTTGGTTCACGTTTTCGTCCTGACTTTCGCGATTACTGGATTGTGTTTGAGTCTCTAATTGACTGGTTGCAACTCTGGTCCATCGGATGTTTGCTTTTCTCTATTTGATTTCACGCTCTGAACCCTAGGACATCTAGCGGCCGTGTGTGTGTCAAGCCTCCCGCAAGGATCCCTGTTTGCTTGATTGACCAGCTCGTTCTAGACTCGCTTTTCGCATTTTTTCAGTGATTGTTAGAGTGTATTGGTTTGTGCTTCCAAGTGATCTTTTCCGCTTCCTCCTTGCTTGCAATCCTTGCTTGTTTTGCAGAGCTTAGATCACATAGCTCGTGCATTGCCTTGTTTCCTTTTGATTTCGAGACTTTGGTTGAGTGTTTTGGGAACTTCGTGTGCTCTCATTAAGTAGTTTACTTGGTGTTCAAGTTCCTCCAAATTCCTTTAGGTGTGTTATGTCACTAAAAGAAAATGAATTAGTAGCTTATTTTAAAATTCGAGAAGGAAAAGAACATTTCATTGATTTCCATTTTCAAAAGAAAAGTTTCCTTTCCTCGCTTTAGTTGCATTTAGCTACTTGTTTGTTTGTTTTCGTTTTGTTTAAAAAATTCTTTGCCCTCTCATAGCTAGAATTCATCAAATGAAACGAAATTCTTTTGCATATAGATTGCATCTAAGTAATTGTGAGCGAACATACGATAGAGCTTGAAATCGAAACTTAATCTCAAGATCAACTATAAAATGAACCAAATGAATCTAAAAACGCATTGGAACTAAACGCAAATATTTAGAGGTCTAGGTTAGAGACGTGTTCCGGCGTCTTAAAAAATAGTCACTGTTGTTTCACATTAGGTTGGGTGATTCCTCCTTCTGTGACTCGATAGTGGTCTAATACGGACTGCGCTCCCACGTACCGTCGAGTATATAGGGAGACCCCACTAGGCTTTTATCCTTTATCCATAGGAAGCCGAGTCGGCCGCCCTACAATTCGCAATGCAGTGAACACAGCATTCACGAAGATTGACCACCCGTACCCTAAAAAGTATTCTGTGGTTTTGCGAAGAGTTTGGCACACCCTCTACCTAGAGTTCCAGAGCAGTCACTTTTGATCCTTTTCGGACTCCCTAAACGAAAAGGTGCCTGTGAGCGTCTTGTCACTTCGTGCTCATTAAACATTCGAAGGAGACTGGAGTCATCTTTGTCCTTTTCTCGACTCCTGAAATATGAAAAGGTCAAGTTTGGTCCTTGCGTCTTAAAAAATTAATTTGGCCACGATAACATCTCCTTTTTAGGTCTTGTGTGCGATAGTTTTGAGTAGGCTTTTATCGATAGTTTTCCTTTAAGAGTTCTAAGGGGTCTGGTCATCCTGGCTGACCCATCACCTCCCGGTACAAGTGACTTAGGTTCTCAATCCCCTGTTGCTCCCGAGGTACCAGTTGAAGGCGGTACTCTTCCCATTGTTCCGAGTATCCAGCCTATTAACGTACGGTCCCCAGGCAACCCAGATTACTTGGAGGATTGGAATCCCGTCTGGGAAGAAGATTGGGATACCCCCCAAACCCCCCGTACCCCTTTAGGTATGTCATCTCCAATGGAGGGGGCAGCTTCCAGCACGGGTGAGACACCCGCAGTCACAGACATCGAGACACCCGCGGTCACAGACATCGAGACCCCGATCCCGTCTTCATCTCCCCTCCCTCCACGATATCAATCGCTAAGGGATAGGTATGATGCTAGAACAACTTCTACCACCATATGGGATCCTTCTCTCGCGGCCTCGATTGGCCCTTTTGTTTCACAGCCTCTTTTCCCACCCCTCACCTCAGAACTCAACCCGATCGTCACCTCAGTTCCCGCTCAACCTACTGTTTGTGTAGCACGTTCGACTCCGGTCGTCAGTGCTGCGCCGATTCCCTCGTCTGAAGTTCCTCAAGCTGGTTCTTTTGTTGGAGGCATTCCAGGATCAGGACCGTATGATGCTTATGGGGAACCTATAACAGACCCAGATTACGATGGTCCTGTTTTCTTCTTCGATGCAAATGGTGAGTTCCTTGAGGAAATCTCAGGTCTCCCTCGTCACCCCTTCGAAGAGAACGAGGAATCTTTGAATGTCAGGTATGACCACACTACTAAGTACTTTGGAAACCGAGACCCTCCTCGGCAGCCCATAGGACCACCCAATCAGGACCCGTCATTCTACGTGCAGCCCCCTCAAGGGCAACCATTATACGGCCTGCCTGACCCAGGACAATCTGGGCACCCACAAGGTCAACCTTACCAGGAACAACCTATGGGCATGGGAGGTCCGCCATACCCATATCAGAATCAACCTACTGGGCAGCCAGAGCAACCATCTTTTCAAGATCAGCTTGGTTTCCAGCCAGGGTACCCCCCTGGACCAACTGGCTCAGTTTACAATCCCTCAAATCAACCAGCCGTCCAGCAAGGGTATCCTTATGGCCAGAGTGGACAACCCTATATTCAACAGGGCCCACCTACCCCTCGAAACGCAAACCCTTCTGGGCAAGGGGGGCAACCCTCTGCCCAGCCTATATACCAAAGAGGGCAGCCTGCCGTACAGCAAGCCCAACCCTCTTCCCAACCCGGTTACGGTGGGGGACAAACGGGTCAACCGTCTATACAGCCAAATCAACCCGGGGTCTACCCTCACCGTCAACCTGGACAAGCTGGCCAGCCTCAGCGTCAACCAGCTATCCAACCAATTCGACCACCCGTTCCGCGAAGACAGCCCTTGGTGGCACATGGACAACCTGGCGTTCAGCAAGGCTATCCTGCTGGCCAACCAGGTCCATCTCGAATCCGACCAAGTCAACCTTCGGGACGTGTAGTCCAACCTCAACCGGTTCAAGGACAATACTCTGGGCCTCAGACTCAAACAGGTTATCAACCTCCATATCAAACGCAGCCTGCCTACCAGGCTCCGTATGCGACCCAGCAGTCACATGGCTACCAGCAACCCCAGGGGCAAAATCAGTATGCTCCTTACCAAAATTATCAGCGACCACAGGTCACTCCCTATCAAAATTATCAATATGGTCAACCTGGTGGGCAAGCTGCTAATTCATGGGGAGCTGGGGGGCAAACACAGGGACAGTCGTCCGCACACGGACAAAACTCCTACGGACAAACTCCCTATGTGCCAGGTCCTTTCGGACCAGGTCCGTCGGGACAAAATTCCTATGCGGCCGGTCCTTTCGGGCCAGGTCCGTCTGGACAAAGTTCGTGGGGGCAACCCCAATCTGGGTGGAACCCTAATATCGCCTCGAACCCTCAGCCACAGATGTCCTTCAACCCGCAGCTACCATTTTTGGCTACGTTGGAGCTTCCCGATGTGTCCAAGTTAACAAATGATCCTATTTTGCATAACTCATGGTGGCCACCGGTTCCGACCAAAATACCAGGTGACTGTCCAAAGTTCGACGGCAAAGCTGGAGAGGATCCTCAAGCCCACGTAATGACCTATCACCTCTGGTGTTCATCTAACTCATGGCTTGATGATTCTATCCGACTGCGCCTCTTCCAGAGGACCCTCACTGGTTCAGCCGCAAAATGGTACATCGAACTTCATCGCGGTATGTTTTCAGACTTTAACTCGTTGGCTATGGCCTTTCTTACTCATTTTCAGTTACCCATTCGGTACGAGACTGGGACCCATTTGCTCACGTCTCTAAAACAGGATACGGCAACGCACATCTCTGATCATATACATGAATGGAGAAGGCGCCGTCGTTTGATTAAATTTTGGATTCCCGATCAACTCCTGACCGACTGGTTTACCACGTCCTTTGTTCCTAAAATTGCCAAAGATATTGCAATGGGGGCGTGTGTAACTGAAGAGCAAGCGATTGCGCGAGCTCAATACCTTGACTTGGTATATTCTCAGTCAGGTACTTTGTATGACTATTTGCCAGATGCCCCGAGGCACGGACAAACCAAAGCTCCACCGAAACCGTCTGTGGATGGAGTTATTGGCTCCGTAAATTCACCAAGTAAGAAATCAACCGCAAACTCTGGGAAGCAGAAACAAAACGCCTCTAACGAGAATGCTTCTCAGAGCCCATCTATTCCTGGGAATACCTCCGAGGTAAATGCCGTTCAGTCCACCGCGGCAGACAAATCCTCGAAAGGCAAAAAGAAAGGAAAGGCCAAAGAAAAATCCGGACAACCTAAGCAAAATTCTCCTAAACCTCCCACCGAGGACGGAGCCAAGCGGAAGCCTAAGTATCCCTGCCTCATTTGCGAGGAGGATCACTACACCAAGGACTGCCCTAGGCGGTCCGAGGTTAGTCGGCTTTTAAAAGGTGCTTCAGGGTCCCCCGCCGTCCTTAAAGAGCCTTTCCCATCCCAGCAGACGCATCAGGTGGCCGACCCTTCTCAATCCTCTTCCTCGTTCGGTTCTCAAGTATTCATGGCAGGAACCATCCCTGTCCACGTCACGACTCGAACGAAAGAATATCCATCTTCAGCCGGGAAGGAGCCGGAGATCCCCTCCAGCGCTCCCGCGTCTAGTTCTGGCCCTCTTCACATTGAACGGCCCAGCACCGAGACGATCCCCCGACCCCCTCCCAAAGGTGTACTCAGGAAGTCATCTTATAACCCCAATGCTCGTGCCGCACAGCATTATAGCATTGTCGAGGACTTAGCTCAGGCTCCGTCTGCTATGTCCGCGTTAGAAGTCCTCCAGAGCTGCCCCTCCCAGAGGAAGTCCCTGCTATCAGCAATTGGTGGCATCGACCCGGCAGATTCGGATCTCATTTCTTTCGACCTCGAAGGTTTCACGCAGAGATTACCTCATCAGGTGGCCTTCCTTATACAAGTTCTCATCAAAGGCAAGACGATTCACCGTACTGTCATTGATGAAGGAGCCTCAACCTGCATCATGTCGGTTGCTTGTTGGAAGGCTCTTGGTTCGCCTGCTCTGAGCCAGTCTCCCACCACCCTAGAAGCGTTCGATGGAAGAGAATCTCGTCCACTTGGTATCCTCCCGCGTTTACCTATCTCTTTAGAAGGGAAAACTGTAGAAGTCGAGGTTGAAGTCGTTGACGCTAATCTCACTTACAACCTCCTTCTAGGACGAAGCTGGACTTATGCCATGCAGGCCGTGGCTTCCTCTTTATTCCGTGTCGTTCGCTTTCCCCATCAAGGAAAAATCGTCACGGTGGACCAGCTGTCCTTTTTTGCTTCCTCTTCTGAAGGGAATGTACCATTCGTGGAGCATACCTTCAAATCGCTCGAGAGCGTGGGTGCCGGATTATTTAAAGATCCCTCCTTGATGGGAGTCTTTCCCCTCCCACCTCCAAATCTCGCCTTCGTTAACATGATCAGGACGCATTCTGATCCATGGGTTCTCCCTCCCGTGAATCAAGAAGACTCATGGGGCGAGATGATGCCGTTGAGCCCAGCCGAGCTCAACTACATCGAAATAGTTGCTGCATCGGCTTCAACCTCCGGACCTGCTTTTCCAAGCAGCGTTCCCGATTCACCTCAAACCTTCCCCTGGTTGGGAGAGAAGGCCACCTCGGACCCCCTGAAAGAATCATTCCCATCCGACGAGGCTATTATCGAGACTATGTCTCCCGAAGAGCTCCCTTGGTTTGATCACCACCATCGCTCTTCGTTCCTCCCTCCCTATTCGGAAATGGCCACGTGTCTCGGAAAGTTTGCTTCATGTCTCCCACATATCCCTCTCCAAACACCTATCCAGTTATATCAAGTGTCCTCGGAAGGGAACATGGGTAACATTACACAAACTTTGGCTATCGACATCTCTGTCAAAACAGGAGTTGTCGAAAATATTCATATTGGAGTCACATGTACTCCCGAGGAAATTCAAATCTACACAGATCTATTTCGTGAATTTCGTGATGTTTTCGCATGGTCTTACGAAGAAATGCCCGGCATTGACCCCAGTATCGTGGAGCACGAAATCCCTACCTATCCCGGGGCTAAGCCTGTTCGTCAGCGTTTACGCCCGGTGCACCCTCGAAAGGCTGCAGCCATCAAGGCCGAAGTTGAAAAGCTTTTTCGAGCTGGTTTCATTTATGCCATTCCCCTCACAGAATGGGTATCTAATATAGTTCCTGTCAATAAAAAACAGGGCACTATTCGGGTTTGTGTTGACTATCGCGATATCAATCGCGCCTGTCCAAAAGATAACTTCCCTACGCCTTTCATTGATCAGCTTATCGATGATTGCGCAGGAAGCGAAATTTATTCGTTTATGGACGGCTTTTCTGGTTACAACCAGATCAACATAGCCCCCGGAGACCAGCACAAGACCGCTTTCATTTGTCCTTGGGGCACCTTCGCTTACAAGAAGCTACCTTTCGGTCTTAAAAATGCCGGTGCCACTTTCCAGCGTGCGATGTCGTATGCTTTCCATGATATCCGAAACATCGTACAACCTTACCTGGATGATCTACCCGCTCACTCAGCTAAACGTCAAGACCATCCATCTCATTTACGCGAAATCTTCCTTCGCTGTCGACACTACCGTATTCGACTCAATCCGCATAAGTGTGTCTTCTGCGTGGAATCTGGCCGACTACTCGGGTTTATCGTCTCCCGAGAAGGCATCCGTTTGGATCCCCTTAAAGTCGAGGCCATTGTGAATCTTCCTCCCCCTGCCACTCTACAGCAATTACAAAGCTTGCAGGGAAAAGCTAATTTTCTCAGACGATTCATCCCAAATTATGCCGAGGTGGCCAAGGGTTTCACGCGATTACTAAAGCGAGACACGCCCTTTCATTGGGACGCTATCGCTCAGCAATCTTTTGAGCATCTTAAAGACCTTCTGGTCTCAGCTCCGCTCCTAAGACCTCCAAATTACCACCGTGACTACACCCTTTATCTGGCCGCCGCCGATACCACCATCGGCATGGTTTTAGTGCAAGATGATGACGACGGCTCAGAGCACGTTGTATACTATCTTAGTCGCAACCTCCTTGATACGGAGACTCGCTATGCATATGTCGAAAAGTTGGCATTGGCTGCTGTATGTGCCGTCCAACGTTTCCGTCATTACATCCTATTGCGCACGACGACCGTGATCTCCGACTGCAACCCCATGACCTATATTTTATCACGTCAGTTGCTGGGGGGCAAATACTCGAAGTGGATCGTAATCCTCCAAGAGTTCGACTTGGAATTTACTGCCGCCAAGTCCAAGAAATCACTGGTCTTTGCTGAACTGCTCTGTTCCTTACCATCTCAATCTGCACCATCTCATTCAGAGGAGCAAATTCCGGATGAAACACTCTTTCTCATCAGCACTCTCGACCCATGGTACGGGGACATCATTGTATATTTACAAACGTCTTCGTTTCGTCCTAATACATCAAAGGAAGCCCGACGACAGATACGTCATCAGGCTCAACCGTATCGCATTTTGGGCGACACCCTGTACCGCCTCGGCGTCGATTCCCTTCTTCGCCGATGCTTAACTCTCGAGGAAGCTGAGCGAGTCATGAATGACTGCCACTCCGGCGCTTGTGGTGGCCACATGTCCGGATACGCTACCGCTCAAAAGATCCTCCGCGCTGGTTATTTCTGGCCTTCTATATTCAAGGATTGTATCCTTGCTGTACGCGCATGCCATGAATGCCAGGTTTACCACCGGAAGATGCGTGCACCTGTTGCACCACTGCACCCTGTTGTCACCGTAGGTCCATTTGCCAAATGGGGCATCGATTATACGTCCTGTAACCCTCGTTCGGCCGGGGGGCATGGGTACATTATCGTTGCCGTGGATTATTTCACCAAGTGGGCCGAAGCAATGCCTACATTAAACGAAGACGGTCACACAGCGGCGCAGTTTCTATTCAATCATATCATCACTCGCTTCGGAGTCCCTCAGGCTATCGTTACAGATCACGGAAAGCATTTCCGAAATCATATGATGACGGAGTTAACAAACCAGTTAGGCTTACGTCAAGATAGTTCGTCACCCTACTATCCTCAATCTAACGGTCAAGTTGAAGCTGTGAACAAAGTCTTGATCACCATGCTTCAACGCACCGTCAATACGCACAAGTCAAACTGGCATCTAATGCTTTTCCCAGCCTTGTGGGCCTACCGGACTTCTGTGAAGGATGCCACCGGTTTCACCCCGTTTCAACTGGTCTATGGACTGGAGGCTACCCTTCCCGTCGAATGTGAAATCCCTTCATTAAAATTAGCTGTCGAGTTGCTTCCCAACACCACTTCGGTGGAGGAACGACTTCTTTACCTAGAACGGTTAGACGAGACTCGTCGTTTGGCCTCTCTGGCTATTGAAGCACAGAAGAAGAGAGTCAAGGCTCACTTCGATCAGAATATTCATCCTCGTTCCTTTGTTGAGGGAGATTTAGTACTGCTCTACGATCAAGCTAAAGATAAGCTGGGGGCAGGAAAACTCGAATCCATGTGGTTAGGCCCCTACATCGTGAA
Source organism: Pinus tabuliformis (assembly GCA_031772625.1). Classification (NCBI taxonomy): domain Eukaryota; kingdom Viridiplantae; phylum Streptophyta; class Pinopsida; order Pinales; family Pinaceae; genus Pinus; species Pinus tabuliformis. The sequence goes on along the minus strand of CM062814.1, from coordinate 198,422,852 downwards.
ACGTGTTTTACAAAAAGGCGCATATGAGTTGATTGATTATGAAGGGAATCCTCTTGACAAGCCCCGAAATGGGCTCTATCTGAAGAAGTACTATGCATAACTGCTCACAGTCACTTTGTATATACGTGTGTTTTTGAGTTTTTACTGCATGAGTTTCTTTCGCTTTGGTGTGAAGGCGTGTTTTTGCCCCTTATTATGCTTTCTCTTTCCTGCGCAGATGTCTCGTACTCCTTATGTTGGTTTCGCTGATGGTGCCTGCCGTAGTACTTGTAATTTGTCTTCGGCAGCGTGGGTGATCTACGATCCTCACGGGGAGTTGATAAACCTACAGGGTGTGTGCCTAGGTCGTACCACTAACAATGTTGCCGAGTACAGTGCTGTAATAGAATTGCTTGCCGAAGCAGTTGACCTCGGCATCCGAGAGCTAGTGGTAAACCTGGACTCCCAGTTGGTGGTCCATCAACTGAACAGGCAATATTCCGTCAGAGACCAGCGCATATTAAGGTTATACCTACGTGTGAGATTGTTAGAACGGAGTTTTGATTTCATTACTTATCAGCATATTCCAAGACGATTAAATACGTTGACTGATGCATTGGCAAATCGTGTATTAGACAGACATTTGCGAAACAGATAAACATCATACAAAAAAGGAAAGAACAGCATAGTAAGACCATAAGCATATGTAAATAAATCATTCCAAGCATAGTTTGCACGTGTGTTTTTAAGCTTGCATTAAATATATAAAATCCATGAGTCGAGTGTCATGCGAATCCATACATAAGATCACAAATTGTACTGAACAAACGCATAACACAAGATAACACATCATCACATGTAACAACGACTCATCCAAAAACCGGTATGTATATATATATATATCGTGTGGCGCACTGAGGCGCTCAAAAATAGAAGTACGTGTCCAAAAATCTCAATACATCCGAGTCATAATGTCTCAAAATAAACAGTGGAAATAAAACCTAGGTGACTAATCGGCTGGGTGGTGCTCTCTGTAGTACACGGCCGCTCGTGCTACCCGCCTCAGAAGGCGGTGCACTCTGGGTTCCACACCCACTGTGTGGATCTGATGCTCCACAGGGACCTCCTCAACCCCCTGGAAATCCGGTACCCCCTCCAGCAACCCCTCAAGGTTGCGAGCCACAACCTCTGGCGTGTTGGCCTCTGGAGGGGCTAAGGCCAAAACTCCGGCTCCTGGGCCCTCTCTCCGTGCCGTGACAGCCAGGCCAATCGGTCTAGTAGGCCCTACATCTGCGTGACAAGACATTTATTAGGACATGTACATGATAAAAAAAAATATACAAAACTCAAAAAGACAAAAAGTGTCATACCTGCATCATCCCACTGTTCACCCGGAGGCAGCACCAAGTCAGGATCATTGCGGAAATCCATCCCTGCATATGGCCAATCCTGTACGAAGATCTCCTGTTGGTCCAACCAGTCTCTGAAGTATACCCCCCAGCTATGTGGTCGGCCGCCACCCCCACGTGGCATAATCCGAGCCCATCGAGTGGCCCTCGTCTCTCGAGGATCTCTGGGGGCATCCACAGCCATAGACTGCAGCCGCATGGCTGGTACTCGCTCCAGAATAAGCGGGACCAGGATCGATCCATACCCGAACTGCTTCGTCTCTCCGCGACGGCAGTTGCTCAACTGCCTTTTCATATTGTTGCACACTGCAGTGCACCAGTCGAACACGGTAGGCTCGAGACACTCGAGGGCTAGTAGGAGATGAGTCTTGGACGCCTCATGGTTCGCCATGCTGCCCGCTGCCCGGGTCACCATGAACAGGATGGTGCGCAACACTATGTCTCTCACTGTGGGGATCGAGCACTTCCCACTCCGCGTCTTTACTGCCCCTGGGCAAACCTCAGCCATTAAGTCATCCAGGGTACCACCACTAGGTCGCTGCCCCTCTAGGATGGGCCTCCCACCTCGGCGCGACAGCCCAGTCAAGAAGAAGATGTCCATATGATCGAACTCGATGTCGTGACCGCGGATGGTGAATTTTTGGTCCACCGGGTTCCATGCCCTGATCAGCAGCTCCAGCAAATCATGTTGGGCCCTTAGGCGCGGCGTCAGGAAGAATTTCATGAATCCACACGCCCGCATGGCGTTGCAACAATTTACGTCTCCCCAAGCAGCCACATCCTCCACATCGTGAACTCTCTCTTGCCATTGAAAAGCCATGATGTCCTGCATGAACAATAAAACCGGTCAGAAGTGCTTCCAGGTAAAAATTCACGTTCATTTTCAAAAAAACAAAATTTTTCCGCGCCAGCGCGACTGTTTTAAAAACAGCCGCGCTGACAATGGCAGCTCTTTGTTAAAAATGCGAGGTCAGCGCGGAAGAACACGCCTTTTCCGCGCTGACCCGAAGTTGGTTACATTGCCTATTTTTCGATCAGCGCGACCCCGTGGGCAATTTCCGCGCTGACCGAGGGCGCACCCATGCAAATAAAAAATACCCAATTGGGCCTATCCGACCGTTAAAAAACTCCTAAAATGAACCAGAATGCAGGGCAAAGGAACGGGAACCTACCTGGAAGAAGCAGATCTGAAAATGGTCTCCGGATGGGCTGGAAATCGCTCCGTCAACTTTTGGCTTCTCCACGTTCTTCGCACTCCAAATAGTAAAATGGTAAAAATGACTTATTACCCCCCCTATTTATAGTAAAAACTCCTAAATTACCATATTTGTTGGGTTTTTACCATTTTTTGCCATAAAACTAGCCTTGGTTCTGTTTTCAAGCATGTTTCAAAATGTTTTTACGTATATCGAATGGATTTATGCGGGTAGTGCCCTTGTGCAGGTACAGGTATCGCAGCTTGGTCATGACAGTCCACGATTCATGTGATTCCCAAAGTGTCGTCTCTAAGCTCTTCTCCGACGTTAAAACAAGAGAAGATGGCCGAGCTCCCTTTCAGCTCGTTAAAGGGAACGAAAGGCGGTCGTTTTTAAGCTCTTTTTCCGACCGTTAAACCAAAAAGATCGCCGGGTGCTTGTCGTTTCGCGCTCGATATTGGCTCTAAAACGACGTGTCTTCGACCACTTTTTTACTTTTTCCGGTCGGCGACACTATTTATGAAAAGTACTCCTCGGTTGTAATGACCGGGCGGTTCTTTCGAGCACAGTTTTATACTTTTTCGGGCTCGAGAGACACAACTGTACGAAAAAGGACCCCCTTGGAGCCTCCTTTTCCGCATTCTTTTCAGACTCTCGAAACAAGAAAAGAAGCCGAGTTTTTCCTTTGTCAGGCTCGTTAAACACTCAATGACATCGGATATTGTCAACATGACACACATCAAGCATATGTTACCCCCGTCAAGCTTGTCGTCCAAAAATAATCGGGGTACCTGCCTGCAAAGGTGGGGAAAACGGAACTTTGATTACAGTCGTCTCGGCAGTACGTCGCTCTTGAACACGGCACTCCGCTGTTTCGTGTCTGGGTGGGGTCATCTCATCTCGTTTTCGCTAACCTCCATGGGTTTGGGACATCCTATTTGACCTCTCATCTGTTTATTGCCATCATCATCCTACCCGCAGCTCATTTGATGTCAAGTACTGCCAAATCCGTTATAGTGCCGTTATGTGTTCAAGAGAAGTTGTCCTCTGCCACAAAGCAACCTCGTTCGCTATCTCATCACAAATTATTATACCTCTGTCTCGTGTCGCTGATGTGGGAATCATTATGGCCCACCTTCGATCAAGGCCACTTCTCGTCGACTTCAACTCATTATCCGAGAAAGTGACTTAGAGACTCCTTCCAGGTGCCTTGGAGCCTGCATGCCTCAATGGCAGGATCCTCGTGTTCGACGCAAGGTTTACATCATTGACCTACGATCGAATGATTCCGTGGGTGTTCGACACCAACTCATTGATTCACACGCTACGGATTGTACCTATAGTACCTTGAGGGCCATTGTCATTATTGGTGGTACCTCTCGCGTCTGTTAACGGTTCTCATCATTGACCGGTAATCAGGCGATGTTCATACATGTTCGACTCCAACCCCTGTATTCACATGTGTGGACCTGTACTCTGTTCGGGTCGAGATGGAGCGCAAGACCCTGGATCCTTGCTCACTGTGGTCCAGGCTGCGATTTTGTGGATGATCATTACATGACTCATCGATGGATGGCTGCGCCCATACCTGAGTCTTCATGGATGGCTGCGACCATACCTTGTCATTATTATGGTCTCTTTAGCTGGGTGGCTGCGTCCATACCATAGACCAGTCTCGCATGTCTTTTGGATGGCTGCGCCCATGCCTAGACTGCGTGTATGTGATTGTCAGAGATTTTTCGGTACTTCCTGGTGGTGTTCCAGTTCGGCGTGTGTTGTAAAGCATTTCACCCCTCCCACTCTCTCGGTCTTCATGCTTTAGGGGGCATCTGTTACACAGTAATTTATCACTGCCTTCCTGTCAGTCACCCTGCTGTGTCCAAGAAGTCACAATCACTAAATGTTTGCTCCCTGAACTGGCTAAAAACCCATTTTTCCAAAGTTTTGTGCATCAGCGCGTCTGTTCCTAAAATAACCGCGATGACCAGCGCCCCACAGTCTATTTCGTGCGCTGCCATCGCGGAAGAACATCACTTTTCCGCGATGACGCACAGCGCGGCTTTCACGTGTCCTTCCGCGCTGACATGGCTTGTTCAGTTGTTGTCATGTGCTGACAGCGCGGAAGTCTCCATATAATCCGCGCTGATCCAGTTTGGGCGAATTTGTTCAAACAACCAGCCTTCCAGATCTCTCCAGGCTTGGTTGTTAGCTTTGTGAATGTCGACTCCCTTCTATGGCATGTCTGTTCGACCTTTTGCAACTACTCCCCTTGAAGATAAGCTCATCCTTCCACCTTTTTAGGAGACTCCTTCTCCTATATAAACTTCCACCATTACCATGAGCAGCTAGTTAGAAAATAGCTAGACTTAGCTTGGATTATACAAGAGCTTGTAGTGCTCAGATTGCTGCTATAGGTGTGGTGTGTTAGGAGTGGAAGTGATTGATTGCTTTGGGAAGTTTGTTTGTGACATTTGTGTGAGAGAGAGAGACTAGTTTGTCTTGGGAGAACCATCCTCAAAGGTGAATGCTTGAGATACATGCTGACTGATCCCTCCTGAGAAGTTTATCGACGTCAGAACATTTGGTTGTACTCTTCTCTATTCTGATTAATAATAGATGACTGCTATTATTGTTCCATTCTCGTTTGTTTATGCAATGGATAAATGTGAATTATGTCTTTTCTGACTGGCATATAGTTACTTTTACTAGATTTCACGCTTGCGTTTGCTTTCCCTTCGTGTGTACAGGTGTCCGTTCGCGAGGATCGCGGAAGACTATGACCAGCTGAAGCGAAGGAGCAAGGGAAACATCACCTCGACAAACGACAGCGCAGGAATCCAAGTAGGTGCTCTTTACTTCTTGTCTAATTGTAACTAGGAACATGCGTGGCAGCATTGTGTGATTGTTGCTAGACCCCTGTTGGGCTAGTAGGGATCGCCTCTATCCGTAGAGGGGATTTACCTTCTCAACAATGATCAAATGAGGTTGACTTGTCTTGTATTTATATGCTTTCAAGGGTGCCCATTTTTCTTTAAAGTTGACCTGTACTTTTTTGCATATGTAGGTTTTTACCTTAAAAATACATTTTTCCTTAGATGAATTAAATTATTCCAATGGCTAGAAGGGGTCTTTCTTGATGAAAAAGGTTTTCCAAAGAATGGAATTTGTACCTGAGCTGCCAAATTAACACTCCCTCTCAGCTAGGGAGAAATTATCATCTGCAACATATGTCCCATCTCAAATATCTTGTCATCATCAAATCAAATGTCGTCAATGCTCATCTGTGCTCATCTCTATTGAGCACTCTCGAATCTAAAAGAAGAATAATTTAACATCATAGGGGAGCTCAAGTTTCCACCCTCTATCTATGAGGGAGCCTTTGTTGCCACCCATAATCATCATCATCAGGCAACCTCTGCTACCACCCACTATCGAAGGACAATATGCAGGATACGACTTACCATAGAAGGTAAGGATCACAACTATCCTATTGTTTATCGATTTTACCATCAAGACCCTAAAGAGTCAAGTGGTAGAATACCTGCATCCACTACCTTGGGAAGAGATACACACTTACCATGAATGGTAATGATCAGACACAACCCAAGGCACTTGGGGGAGATACACACTTACCTAGCAAGATAAGGACCAGACATGCTCAAGTAACCTCTCAACCCATTGGCTAGATGGGGGGGAACACTCCCAACGAACCTAACTTGTGGGTAGGATGCATACTGAAGTATACTTGACAGGGGGAGATGCACACTTAACATGAGGTAAGGATCAGACACAACCTTGAGATGAAAATAAGGGAGATACACACTTACCGTGAGGTAAGAATCATACACACCTATTGTGAATGAGTTCCTCAATTCATGGAGATCTTCAGCTCAATTCCTCACCTTGGGAGCTTAGATAGGGGGGAAAAGCATAGCTTAATGTTCTCAATCAGTCGGGACCCTTACTCGATAGGGTCACATCTACTAGTCCAAGTTACTCTCTGAAGACCAAGAACTTCCATTTCGACAAAACCTTGGTAAGAATGTATGTTATTTGCTCATTGGTCGAAATGTGATGGAGTGTCATGGATCCTCTCTGCACCATATCCCGAATGTAGTGATATTTGATCTCAATGTGCTTGTACTTGTCATGAAATACAAGATTCTCTGCCAATTGGATCCTTCTATTGTTATCACACTACATGACTATTGTATCTAGGACCTGCTCAAATAGCTCTCTAAAGAGCTTCCTCAACCAAACTGGCTTGTAGCTAGGCATGCTAGTAACAATGTACCCTGCCTTAGTCGTGCTTAAAGCCACAAACTTTTGTTTTTTTCTCATCCAAGGTATCATCGCAAACTCCAAACTAAAGTAACACCCTTAAGTGATTTTCTTGTCAATAACAGTTCCATCCAAGTCAACATTTGTGTAACTAATGAGTCTTATCAATAGGTATATTTTGAGGCCCATTTTGCTATCCTCCAACCCTTAAATTCTCTTTTTTTCACATTAATTTACATTTCTTAGCCATAATATCACTAGTATAAGATAACTAATTAATTACTAAAAAAATGACTAAAATTTGCATATAAATGACCATTTTTCAGTTGGTGACCAATAGTGGCTAATTTACATTATCTTGTAACGCGATCAACTTTTTGTTTTTTTTTTAGCTTAGTCACTAATTGTTTGTCTCAATTTTATCATCTAGTAGTATATTTAGTCATAAATTTGATCTTTACTTTAATCATTGATTTAGTCATTTATTGTCACAATTAATGACCAAATACACAACAAAATATATTGTTATATTATCACCTAAGAAAACTAATTAATGACAAAAAAAAGACCAAAATGTTGGTCGTGTTATAAGATAATATAAATTAACTAATAATAGCCATATATATGCAAATTTTAGTCATCATTTAAAGCCAATTAATAACCAAAGAAATACGACTAAATTTCGGTTGTGTTATAAGATACTGTGAATTAACTACTAATAGTCACATATATGCAAATTTTAGTCATAATTTAAAACCAATTAATGACCAAAGAAATATGACTAAATTTCGGTCGTGTTATAAGATACTATAAATTAACTACTACTAGTTGTATATATGCAAAATTTAATCATCATTTGTAATCACAAATTTATCATTTACAATAGTCATTTATATTCTCTGTTAGTTTCATACTTATTATATAAACAACTGATTTAGTAGTTTATATTCATTTCATTTATTTTCATTAATAATCATTACAAACGACTAATTTAGTTGTATATTTATTTTATTTGTGTTCATCATTAATCAATATAAACTACTAATGTGGTAGTTTTAGATTGATTTTATGTGTTTATTATTAATTAACATAAATTATTTAGTGTGGTTTTTCAACTAAATTAAAAAATGTCATAAAATATGTATGTTCATCTAATATGAAAACACAAAGTTACATATGATAATTACAATACTAAAAAATATTAAGTACAACTATAAATAATTTCAACCATAAATTATATTATATGAATTGTAAAATATTACAATATGAGTTCTCAACTTGATATTGGTTGGACTACAATTTACACATGAAATATTGTTTCATCACTTTAAAACATTATCGTTGTGTGTTCAAGGCATTGCAAGTGAATTCACAAACTCTAAAGACTTGACCATCAGTCTATACATGTGCCTCATGCAGGGTATTGGCTATAAAGAGTATCACTAGTTTGGTTCTCTATTGGCCCCAAAATGCCTTCCACTCCACCAAGAGCTTGAATAACATTTGTTCAATAATTATTCATATTCCACAGCTTCCCATCATGTTGTTGTTGAGTCCACCAAAATGGATTTTGTTTCAATGTGACCTAATACTGTTTGAAGATTGTTCATACTTTCCAACCTTTTTCATAAGCTAGTGTGTGTCTATCTTTTTGAAAGGGAGTATTAATGCAAGGAATACCTCTGCCCCATGAATCCTGTAATATCCAAGCAATAGAAGTAAGTGTTGTAAACAATGTACGTTCAATATCTATAAAGATAATCCAATAGAAAGCACACCTAAATATCCTCAAGAGTTAATAATCTATTCTCAGCCTGTGCTTCCTGCCTCTTTAAAGCATATTCTAAGCCCAAACACGTTGAGAGTCTAAGAATTCACTCTGCCATAGACCATCTTTCTATCTTAGCACAAAACTTTGAACTTTCACTTTTAAACAACTTTAACTAGAGACAAATTGCCTACACATACCTGTATGTATTGATAGTAATTTAGAATAAGTTGATCTTCCTCATGGCTCATACCACCACGGAAGTGTGTAACTCCAACATCCATTTGTAGACTATAACATAGGTCACTTTGTGGGATTAAAATATTGCCCATAGATAACATTCCAATCCCTCCAATTTCCTTGGATGTATAGAATATAACATGAGGGAACCTAATTTACAAAACATAAATTTTCAAAATAATATTCAAATCTAACCAGGCAATTTAAGTTTATTGAGTATTTCCTTTATGCATATTACTTTCCTTTTCCTATGAAAATACACAAGATACCTACTTGGCATCTTGGATTTCAAACCAATCTTTATATGTGTTTGAATTTTATTTTCAGATTTGACAAGGAGATTGAGAAGCTCGTGTGTATGCATTGTTGCTTCCTGGAGATAGGTTATTAGCCTTGCACCAATTAAAGGAGAAAAACTATTATGTAATAAATGTCTAAAATAAGAAAATGTATTCAAATTTACAATCTAAAATAACTTGGAGCATCATGCAAGTAGAGGCATGAAAAATTAGTACAATTCAGTATGCAATAACTAGAAGCACTTACCTATTAGTACAATATTCCATTTGTTTACGATTTTGGTAAAGGTTGTTGACCTTGATGACATGAGGATCTGCCTAACACAATTCTCAAACACCTTCATGTATTTATCATAAACCTGCAAGAAAGAAAAAACACTACACTCTTCAGTCCACTCATTTGCAAATTCTGAACTCCATCCTTTGTAATGATAAATGATTCTTGAGACATTCATGTTTGGTAATATTCAAACCTCAAATCCACACCTACACATAAAAAAACCATAGAAAATTTATCTTTCAGCCTTTTTCATAAAACATATAACTTAACAATACATGGAAACAAATAAGCTAGGTGGGCAAAGAGGACTTACCTACTGAAAATAAAATTTGGGTTGTCTTTGCTATAAATATATACAAAACTGTTCTCCCTGTTGAAAAGTAACTAGGTTTGGTCTTCATAATGAATATGTAATTGTGATTTATGTAATTGATGAAAAGAAGAAAAATAAAATTATTATTATGCTTGTCTCATGGGTTTCATGAGTAAGAATTTTCTTTTTAGTCCTGACTACCATTGTGAGCCTTTAGGATTGAATCATCTAGTCATAAGGTCTAATTGAGTCTATGTCGTGTATGAAGGACCCTTTTTAGGAATGTTATAATTTATATGAGTTATTAGATAAATGTAAACAACCTTCCAAGACCAAGCAAAATTTCCTCATGCAAGTCGACTTCAAAATAAATTAATTATCTCATAATAATTATGTCGACTTACCTTCTTTAGGTCGACTTATTTTAGTGGAAAACCACTTTAAATAGATCCATAGAAGTTGAGACAAGAATTTCAGAGGATAATTTTCGGCATAACCACAAAAGATTGGGTTAAATCATAGAGATAACTTTGCTAAGGACATGTGCGGAAATTACAGTGACCACATTTTCGGGTATTATAGTTTTGGTGCCATTATAATCTCGTTGCTATCATAGTTTTTGGCTCCCACATTTTTATGCTACCACTATATTACAATCTCGATGCAAATACTATCTTAAAGTAACCAAAATATAGAAGGTCTGGTACTACCACAATGAGAAGGGATCAATTTTATCACAGTGGGAGTAAGGTAGCAGTACAATAAGGAGTATAGGGGCAACAGAGCAGTGCAAGGGTAAGAAGGTAAGGGCAACAATAAGGATAGTTGTACAGTCTTGTAAGGTGCCCAAGGAAGCTGAAATAAGGAACAATTTTGAAGCAGTGAAGAGGAAGAGAAGCAAGCAGGATCTTATCAAGGAGGTTTCATGTCTTTGTCTTCGAAGGGAAAATAGGTCAAGGGTCTTGGCCTTGGTATTCGTCAGTTGGAATCTCTATTAGAAGAATTTGTGTGGGTTTTCCTCTCAAAGAGTGAGAGGTTTTAGACCTGGATGACAAATTATATTTTGTGTCTCTTATCTCTTTATGGTTTATGAATTGGTAGTTGTTTGATGATGCAAAACACTAATAACCTAAGTAAAAGAAGATCTTAATTTAAATAAGTAAAAACACTCACAAGAAGTTACTAATAGAAGAGAAATCATCTAATATCATTGCCATAGTTTTCCCAACATGGTATTGGAGCTAAGGTAACTAAATCAAGGAAGGGAATCTTATCAAGAGACACACAAGGATCAAATTTCAAGGAGGGAATTGAAGTAAAGATCATCTTGGAGTCAATGGAAGCATCATAAACCTAGATAAAAATAAGCCTACAAAGAATTATTGGGATCATCATCAAGATAAGAAAGCCAAAATCCTACATCTACTCAAATTGAAAAGATCTACATTCAAGTTAAAGTGTTTTAAAGTCTATTCATCCAAATGAATCTAGATCAAGTTCCGGCGTCATCAAGTCTCTCTCTCGCTAAAACAAGTTCTTACCATTAAAGACATCTGTCATGCGGAAAGAGTCAATTTTGCGGACAAAACCAACCTCCCTAGAAGCTTAAGGCTTTCTAGTGACAAACAAGACAATTAAGAACAATCCTTCTCTAAATATGCATTTACCATATAAGAAATCAAGTGTTTAGATCCTACCTGTAGTCCAACGCTGTTGTAGTAGTCCAGCCTCGTCGATCCGGATGATTTCCTCCCTCTCTTCGAAACCTGCATTCACTAACAATCAAACGATTAAATAGCACCTGAATATCTCATAAAATAAAACATATTTAACATACAGACCAAGGAGTATATGAAACAACTCATAAATAACAAATTGTTGAGAAGAATGGACTTATTTGTATTAATAGGAAACAAAAGAAACCATTACAACCTGAGCCTTGGTGTTGTGCAAGTTCCTCCCAGGGTCCAGCAAGAGTTTTCCTTTACTTTGACCAGCTCACCCACTTCCAAATGAAACAAGAAAGGATGACAATCTCTCCTCACAAGCTTCTACAAGGAAGTCCTAATCTCAGCAGCATCTACCCTTAGGAATGTTCAGCTTTCAACCTCCCCTCCCTCTGGCCCAATGCATGTATTTATAGTGCTGTAGAGGAAGTTAATCAGGTCCACCATCAATGGGATAAGCCCCTCTTTGGGTGGGTTAGCTCCCCTCTTGATGGGATAAGTTCCTCTTCCATAGGGATACATGAACCATCTGGAGGCGCTCCATACACGTCAAACAAGCTTCTAGAACGCTCTAGAAATGACCACAAGTAACTTTTTTGGAGTGAAACTTGCGCCTTTTGACCTTTACAGGAGTACGCACCCATTGCTTTACAGACAGAGCATACAAGTACGCAGGTATTGTGAACTTGGGTTGAGTACACGCAGGTAAGGCTAAGAGAAACTGCGTACCAGAGATAATTGACTTTAAATGACTTTTCTCTCTTTCTTGGAGTTTGACATGGAAAGCAGAGGCATGAGACTTGCCAAGGAGGATAGTATGACAATTGATGGAGCCATACTAACTGCAAATAGTCATGGTGACATTTTTTAGTGTAACAGATTGCCCCCTAAAGTGCGAAGCCTGAAGTAGATTTAGGGTTTCAAATCATCTAGGAAGGGTGAAGTACTTTATCATTTCAAGGATTATCTGTGGAGAGCCTGGTCAGAACCTGCAAATATTCAACACAAAATACATATATAAGATGATATCATCGCTGAGGTAGGCATTCCCATACTCAGATTGAAAACTTTAACTAACAATCTAACTACTGCTCTGAGATACAAGAATGATTTTGCAGTACATCATAATCATAGACAAATGTAGACACAGTATGGGCGCAGCCATCTGTTTATGATTAGTCTACTATATAATGAATACAAAACTCCTCGCAGCCTGGATGGTGGAAACTAGATCCAGGGTCTTGATTTCTACTTCCCGAATTGGTACGATTCTATCCATGCGAATAAATGAGTTGATGTCGAACATGGTAGAAACCACTTGATTACCAGTCAATGATGTAAACTGTTAACAAGTGTGAGAGAGACCACCAGTGATGTCAATGGTTCTCAAAGTACCCAGTACAATCCATGAGATGTGAATGAATGAATCGATGTCGAACACGTCATGGAATCCTTCGATCGAAAGTCAATGATGTAAACTGTCGTCAAAGGCGAGAAACCTGCCATTGATGCATGCAGACTTCAAGGTACTGACGATTTCTAAGTCATCTCTCTAGATAATGTGCTGATGTCGATAGAAAGCGACCCGTTGCAGGCAAGCCCACAACACGAAATCATAGTTCAAGTTGAAGAAATGTTGCTGTAAGGACTGACTCAGGGATGGTCAAAGATGAATGACAAGTATTTTGCATATGAATGGTTTATTTGCAGAGACCTCTTGAACACATAACGACACGACAGATGGCTTGGCGACGATTGACCCAAAGTTAATACCCAGAAACGGTTGAAGACTTTCAAAGTGGTTTTAATCAACTTTAAGACAAAGGATTTCCCAACCCAGGTGAACGAAAAGTGTCGTGTTCAAGAGTGGTAGTAAGGTTCTTCTGTGACGAAGGATAACAAATAGGTTCATTCTTCTCTCTTTTCCCCCACCATTTCTGGCAAGTACCTCTTTATTTTTTACAAGCTTGAGGAGGATAACATATGCTTGATTATAAGCTCATCCTTCGGATGAGTCCAACTTAGTTTAGATTCGAACCCTAAGAAGGAGTGGTTCGTTCCTGTTTGTAATCGAACAGGTCCTTTACTGTGAAATTTTAACGAGTCCAGTATAGGAGAAACTCGGCGTTTTTCAATTTTAGAGAGTCTGAAAAAACTAAAGAAGACTCCAGGGTTGAACTTTTTCGTAAATTTGTGTCTCTCAAGCCCGAAAAAGTATAAAATAATACTTGAGAGAACCGCTTGATCTTGCGACCAAGGAGTACTTTCATGATTAGTGTCTCTGACCTAAAAAGTAAAAAGCGATCAAGGACACGTCGTTTTATTTCCAGTATCGAGTTTGAAACGACAAAAACCCGACAATCTTTTCCTGTTTTTACGGTCAGAAAAGGGCTATAAGGGGACCGTCCTTTAATTCCGTTTTAACGAGTGTAAAAGAAACGCTCGGCAATCTTTTCATGTTTTAGGAGTCAGAAAAGGGCTTAAAAGATGACTATGATGTTTTGGTTCGTGAAAAATGATAATTTTCTCTGAAAGTCCTTTTGTCCTGCACAAAAACAACACATTACTCATACCTGTTTAAGATAGGCAAAAATACATTGAAAAATATCTCTCCATGGTAAAAAATAAACAAACCTAGCATTCTTTATCCAAAAAACCTATAAAAAGGCTTTTTACCATGTCATTTTTACCATTTTACTGTTGAGGGAGAGAAAAGGGCTTTTGGCAAGAAACTTCTCATGGGCTACCGTCGGAATCGAGCGCCGTCTCTTTCAGGTATTCCACAACATCCTCTTCTTTGTTTTCATCCGTTTAGAATTTCATTTTAAGCCCTAGTTTGATTTTTTGGGGGCTTTGGGGTTTTAAGATACGCCTTTCGGGGTACGCAGGTGCCCCATGGGCGACCTGCGTACCCCGACATTTTCGTTAATGGGAAAATGGCCGGAGTACGCAGCCTACCTTCAGAACAGCTGCGTACCGCCGCTCTGTTTCTGAACGCGGGGTGCGTACTCCGCGCAAAGCAATTTCAAAACCCCAAGCCTTAAAACTAAACCATTATTTTTTGATTTAATGAATTCTAATGGGTGTTTTCTGGTGTGTAGATTGCCCACCATGCTTGATTGGCGCGAAAGAGAACACGAAGATGTCGATTTGGCCGCAATAGATCATCAACCTTCCATTGATTCTTTGAAGGCATGCGGTCTCTACAAGTACTGGGCCATACCTGGCATGAGGGCCCAGGTGCCATTCTTAGAGTGGCTGGTTGAAAGGTGGAACGTCCAGGAACAATGTTTTTACATCGGAGGGCACCAGCTCGAGATAGAGCCCTCAGACATATATTTTCTCACTGGTTTTCCTAATAGAGACGAGCAACTATCTCTGTTCGGGACTAGGCCGGGTGGCCAATCCCTTGCTAGTCTCCGGCTAAAGTGGTGCAACCATCAAAACCGGGAGAAGGGGATAGAAATCAAATACATATCCCGTCCTGAACTCATGGTAATTGCCTTTACAGTTACCAGACTCTTCACCACAACCCATCGCATCAACTTTGGCTCCCGAGGTGGCCCAACCGCAATTGTCATGCGGAAAGAGTTAATTTTGCGGACAAAACCAACCTCCCTAGAAGCTTAAGGCTTTCTAGTGACAAACAAGACAATTAAGAACAATCCTTCTCTAAATATGCATTTACCATATAAGAAATCAAGTGTTTAGATCCTACCTGTAGTCCAATGCTGTTGTAGTAGTCCAGCCTCGTCGATCCGGATGAGCTCCTCCTTCTCTTCGAAACCTGCATTCACTAACAATCAAACGATTAAATAGCACCTGAATATCTCATAAAATAAAACATATTTAACATACAGACCAAGGAGTATATGAAACAACTCATAAATAACAAATTGTTGAGAAGAATGAACTTATTTGTATTAATAGGAAACAAAAGAAACCATTACAACTTGAGCCTTGGTGTTGTGCAAGTTCCTCCCAGGGTCCAGCAAGAGTTTTCCTTTACTTTGACCAGCTCACCCACTTCCAAATGAAACAAGAAAGGATGACAATCTCTCCTCACAAGCTTCTACAAGGAAGTCCTAATCTCAGCAGCATCTACCCTTAGGAATGTTTAGCTTTCAACCTCCCCTCCCTCTGGCCCAATGCATGTATTTATAGTGCTATAGAGGAAGTTAATCAGGTCCACCATCAATGGGATAAGCCCCTCTTTGGGTGGGTTAGCTCCCCTCTTGATGGGATAAGTTCCTCTTCCATAGGGATACATGAACCATCTGGAGGCGCTCCATACACGTCAAACAAGCTTCTAGAACGCTCTAGAAATGACCACAAGTAACTTTTTTGGAGTGAAACTTGCGCCTTTTGACCTTTACAGGAGTACGCACCCATTGCTTTACAGACAGAGCATACAAGTACGCAGGTATTGTGAACTTGGGTTGCGTACACGTAGGTAAGGCTAAGAGAAACTGCGTACCAGAGATAATTGGACTTTAAATGACTTTTCTCTCTTTCTTGGAGTTTGACATGGAAAGCAGAGGCATGAAACTTGCCAAGGAGGATAGTATGACAGTTGATGGAGCCATACTAACTGCAAATAGTCATGGTGACATTTTTTAGTGTAACAACATCACCAAGAAGTCATCACTGATCTTCATTAATAAGACTTCACCATCAAAAGGGATCCCCCTCTCTGTGAGATCAAGGATCATTATTGAAGAAAACTATCTTCAACAAAGATAAGTGTTATATTCTCTATGTCATCATCAACATCAAGGAAGAACCAAGGAGAAATGAGCCCTATCAAGTAAGTATATGATCTTATCTGAATCTGTCAAAATGTATTTTTGCAAGGAGAGCAACAATTTGGTTGGGGATTCAAACTATCTTGCATGGAAGAAAAGGAAAAATCTAAATCTCATTGAAAATGAGGTCATGGATCATGCCAAAGGATCTATCACAAAACCAGGAGAGGAAGATGAGCAAGCTCTTGCTAAATATATGAAAGGGGAAGTTAGGCTCAATGTATTCTCATAGAATCCATCAAGGATCCCCTCATCCCATATGTATCTAAACTTGCAACTTCAAAAGAAATATATGATAAACTGGTAGAGTTGTATGCCGTAAGAATTGTCAGAGAAGTCATATCATTAAGGCAAAAACTCTACAAGCTGAATATGTCTAAGGAAGATGGAATAACCTCATACTTTATGAGGATATCTGATATCTGAGATAAACTACAAGCACTGAGAGAAGTCATGTCTGATAGTGAAATGACTACAGTGGTACTAAATGCACTACTTGAGGAGTGGGATAACTTTACTTCAAGTATTTATCAGAAGAAAGAAGCTAATACATTCCCGAATCTATGGTCACTATGCAAGATTGAAGAATATAGACTAAAGGCCAAATCTGATGTGGAAATAGGTGAGAAAAATCAAGCGTATGCTACAATGACAAGAAGAAAGGGACAATTTGGAAAGTTTGGTCCTTAAAAAAAGAAAAATAACATGGCCAAAATCCAATGCTATGGGTGTCAAGGATATGGACACTACAAAAGAGATTGTCCTAAGCTCAAGAAGGACAAAATCAAAAGAAGAAGAGAAGAAGCCCACATCACTGAGGAAGTGGAGGATGCTGAAAAGATGAAATCCAAGGAGGAGGAAGTAATAGATCTCCACTATTGAGATAGTCTTCCTCACCTAGCTTATTTTCAAGTTCCTAAGTCTTATGTTGTAAGATATGGCTATTATGATTCACTTAATGGGATGCATCAAGGCATCATAGAAGCGAGAGCTTTCGGGACATCAGCATGAAATATGGTTAAAATCTATGGAAGTCAAGAATATAGCTCTTGGGAATCTCAATTAAGTGGAAAGGTCATCTAGTACAAGGTTCATTAGACATTTGTCAAAAGGAAACCTCTGCTAATAGGGATACTTCAGATCCTCAAGATTCTCTGATGGGATCTTCATTGAAAGGTTCACTGATCATGAGGAAAAGCAAGTTTTTCATCAAGAATCCCAATCTTGTGGAATTCATGGGATGATGGTGTGATGACATAAATGTGAATAAGTTCAAGTGATTGAAGCTCTTTCAATCAAGGAAGTTGTTGCAGAAAGTCTAGATGACCCAAAGAAAATAAATGATGTATGCATGCTTATATTTGATATTGTGGAAGTCATGTCATATGGTTGTAGGTAACATGGATCAATGTTGTAGAGCATGATCAAAAGTAAGGATATCCTCCCCCAAAGGAATGCATGAATGCATGGGTCACATATTCACTAGATGAAATCAACATAAAATGTCTTCATATGAAGTATGAGGTGGTTGACTACAATTGATGAACTTTGATTGGAAGCTCCTGGGAATGTAATATGTGAAGAAAGGAAGGAAGAGATCATGGAATATGTAACCATGGTAAAGGTAATCAACATCCGAAAGACCAAGAATATTTGACTTGGATGTATCCATGGAAGATATGAAGACTCTGATGAAGTCTGAAAAGGAAAGAAACCCTTGACAATATATATATCTTTGGGAGATGTGTCGATATGTATGCAGGATGCTGATGCAACTAGAAGATGTCATGATGAAAGACCATCACAAAGGTAATTTTGATTCTTTTTTATATATATTTGAATGGGTTTATACAGAGATGCCAAGGGAAGATCTATGGATGTCTTCCAACATCGATGCACATGTAGTAGGATGTAAAGGTCCTTAAGTAAAAATGGCATGAAGGAAGGCCAGATATGGATTGATGGATCAATTTTCGATGATTACATGGTTGACTCATGGATGAACGTGATGGATGGTCGGTGCCCTATGTAGAAGTCACAAACATGAAGACTCGTAAATAATGAAAAGAATTTCATGACATCGTGAAGAGGAGTTCATCAAGCCATTGGTTATCCCATCATCTCCACCTAAGGAGATGTTGTAGGTACCTAATTAAAAGGGAGATTGGAGACAAGTTTCTTACTTGGAAATTCCTAAGCCAAGAGGGAGCTTAGGTACATTCCTTTTATAGGAATGAGTACATTCCTTTACTAGAATAGATATGTCCTCCATAATTAAGAGGGAAAGATAGACACATCATTCTTGTCTTCACTTGGGAAGACAGAAAGGAGGATTGGCTAAGCATCTGGCATCCGATGCTCTTTGAGGATGTATTAGGGCATACAAGATAAGAGTAGTCGTTGAGGACCAATATTCTTTGAGGACTAGGAATCCAAGATAAGAATAGTCTTGGTGGAACACACCTTGGGAACTCGGGTGGGATATGTTCCAAGAGAGACAATGATGAGGGTGTATATACATTATTGGTCATGCCAACATTGTGCTCTGATCTCATGGAGAGATAGAGTTGTTAGTCAAGGCCTTGCTATGTGACAATGTTGGTTGATATGATGCTATACAGATGGGTTACCAATCCGATTCTTCTTATGAGAAATTATTCATATTGAGAATGACCAAGTGCCATTATGAATACCTCCCTAGTTAAGAGGGAGTGTTGAAAAGTAACTAGGTTCGGTGTTCATAACGACATGTGTAATTGTGATTTTATGTAATTGATGAAAAGAAGAAAAATGAAATTATTATTATGCTTGTCTCATGGGTTTCATGAGCAAGAAATTTTATTTTTAGTGATGACTCCCATTGTGAGCCTTTAGGATTGAGCTATCTAGTCATAAAAGTATAATTTAGTCTATGTCATGTATGAAGGACCCTTTTTAGGCATGCTATAATTTATATGAGTCATTAGATAAATGTAAACAACCCTCCAAGACCAAGCAAGATCTCCTCATGCAAGTCAGCTTCAAAAGAAATTAATTATCTCCTCATAATAGTCATGTCAGCTTACCTTCTTCACGTCGACTTATTTAAGTGGAAAACCACTATAAATAGAGCCATCCATAATTTAGTTCGTGACAAAAGTTTGGACAAGAATTTCATAGGATAATTTTTGGTATAACCACAGAAGCTCAGGTTAGATCATAGAGATAAATTCACTAAGGATAGGTGCAGAAATTACAATGACCACAATTTTGAGCTATTGCAGTTTCAGTGCCATTATAATCTCGCTGCTATCACAGTTCAATGCTCCCACATTTTGATGCTATTACTATACTACAGTCTCAGTGCAAATACTTTGTTGGTGTAACCACAACATAGAAGTTTTGGTGCTACCATAGTGAGAAGGGATTAGTGTTATTACAGTGGGAGTAAGGTAGTAGTACAGTAAGGAGTGAAGGGGCAATAGAGCAGTGCAAGGGTAAGAAGGTAAGGGCATCAATACAGTAAGGAGTACAAGGGCAGAAAAGCAGTGCAAGGGTAAGAAGGTAAGGGCATCAAAATAGTAAGGAGTGCAGGGGCAGAAAAGCAGTGCAAGGGTAAGAAGGTAAGGGTAGCAGTAAGGATAATTGCACAGTCCTCGAAGGTCCTCAAGGAAGATGAAATAAGGAACTGTTCTAAAGCAATGAAGAGGAAGAGAAGTAAGAAGAATCTTATCAAGGAGGTTTTGTGTCTTGGTCTTGGAAGGGAAAATAGGTCAAGGGTCTTGGTCTTGGTATTCGTCAGTTGGAATCTCTATAAGAAGAATATGTGCGATTTTTCCTCTCAAAGAGTGAGAGGTTTTAGCCTTGGCTAACATCCTATATTTTGTGTCTCTTTTTTCTTTATGGTTTATGCATTGGTAGTTGTTTGATGAAGCTGAACACTGATAACCTAAGTAAAATAAGATCCTAATTTATAGAAGTAAAAGCACTCACAAGCAATTACTAATATAAGAGAAATCATCTAATATCATTTCCGTGGATTTCTCAACACTCACATTCTAATGTTGTGATACTACAAGGGAATTTCGTATTTTTATCCCAAAAAACACTCCTCCCAAGATTAAGCACAAAATATTCAAGAGACCAGACACAATTGATTTTAGATTTTTGAGTAATCTCAGGTGCCTCGAGATTTTACTAAAAGAAATAAAAATAACAAACCAAAGGAAAAAAAAACACCATTGTTTCATCAACCTCATGCGAGCATCTCTATGGGAAACACTTTTTTTTTTGTAACTGGCCATGTTTTCATTGTTCAGATCTAGATTTTTTGTAAGGTAGTGTTGGATAAGATCCATTGCCTCTTCATGAGTGAATCTAAAAAGAATGTGCACCTTGTCAATATAACAAGAATACAATCTTATAGGATGCCTCGTCTCCACTTTGATATCCTGGTAAGTAATGAATTCATCTGGCATATATAGAGGGCCAGCTCTTTCACTTGCCCAAGTCAAACCAAGGACCACAATATCTAAGACCAGACCATAATATTCCACAACAAAGGAGGAAAACTAAAGACCTCAAATTAACCCATATGAATTGGTATGGCTCATATATTTGTATGATAGAACAATGTTGTTTTTTGTAGTGACATAATCAACAATGTTGTGGTTGAGCACCAAATGCATAAGCCTGAAATAATTATTCATTCAGATTCTAGAAAATTAATTGAATCGAAAGAAATATTTCCAGTACTCACAAACTAACGACATAAATAAAAAAAATACCTATTTAGCATTGTTAGATCTATTTTTTCAAAGAAATTTTCAAATTTTGTTTGAAGCATCACAACACATTGACCTTCACTGGTATTCCATATATCCTGCAAATTATTGATTCCTTGACACCACTTATATACCAAAAGTGGAGGTGGCTCTAAATTTGCAGGTTTGATCTAGTTTGGAAAGAGATGGCATTTGTCACCTTCATACCAAAGATATTGATCAAGATATGCATATGTAATTTTCTCAAGAGGTTCAATTTCATACACAAGGATTAGATAAATATACAAGTCCATAAACTCAATTCCCACCTGTAATGTGAAACATAACCAGTGATTAGAAACCTAGGCAGACAACATCTCGATGCCATTGATTTAACAAATGGAAGTGATTAATTATATAACTTACTTCTTTGCAGGAATGCTGTGTAAGAAGATGACGTTTGATATGTGATAATGCCTCATTTGGATTATCATATGCCTGCTTGTTAAGACCCAACTCTTTCCTTTGTTGTTGATTTAAATAGACAACAACACTATAAGATTCTTTCAATCATTCGAGTGCTAGTATTGGGAGTTTGGTATCATCTTTATATGACAATGGTAGAAAAGGAATGGAAGAAAAAAATCTTGATTCTAGCCAATGCATTGTAGTGGTATAAATGGCCACAACTTTCTCTGGTGTTACATATGGGCCATCTTTCAAGTAATTATGTTCATATTCCTGTTAAGAAATCAACTCTCCCCCTTTTGTTGATTTAATCAGATAACAACACTATAAGATTCTTTTAATCATTCGAGTGCTAATATTGGGAGTTTGGTATCATATTTATATGACAATGGTAGAAAAGGAATGGGAGAAATTTTTTTCGATTCCAGCCAATGCACTGTAGTGGCATAGATGGCCACAACTTCCTTAGGTGTTACATAGGGGCCATCTTTCAAGTAATTATGTTTATGTTCCTATTAAGAAATCAACATACTTTATTAGTAATTTATAAACCTCTTTGATCTTGAACATTACAAACTATCCATTCAATATAATGTAGGGGAAATAAAAGCATGCCTACACTGCTTTCGACCAAAGGTATGTGAACCTTCCTAGATTTTTCTAACAGGCTATCTTGTCCACATTTGCACCATGCCTTATACGATCATGATTATAATGAGAAACATTAGTCCACTAATCTACCTTTTATTTTACATAACGAAGAACCATATTCTCAATTGGCCCTAGTAGGCCAGGCACTTGGAGTGCCAAAGAAATTATCTTATTTATAAACTTGAGATATAACAAAGAACATAAATAAAGAAAACAATCAAATTTGTCATGCTTAATTAAAATCTCTATTACCACATGTACCTTCCAGGGGATGTTTGCCTTCAAACAATGCTAGGATTCACTCAAATGTTGCAAAATGGTGCAAGCTTTGTTTTTCTTGATGCCCTCTATCACAATTTTTACCAAGTATGTCAACAATTAGATAATATAATCACTAAGAGACTTGGAAATTGCATAACACTAAAACAAAAGAGAGGGATAAACAAGGATGTAGAAACTTCAAAGCAAACAACCAACTTAATCATTAGAAAATGAGTTAGGAAGAGGAGAAATAACATGCCCATCAAGCGTTGAACATATATAGAATATATTAACTCAAGCCTATTTACTATCAACATCTAAGTGATTTCAATCTAATTGATACATTCCAAACAACAAAAACATCCCTTTCCTGCCAGTTATCACAGAAGGAAAAAATTAAAATCACCTAGCATTGCATCAAGAACATCATGCATGACAACTACTCTAAGCTCCAAATCAAAATGACTTTCAACCCTTTTTCTTGTCACAATGTTTGCCGCTCACTTTGAATAATGACCTTCAAACTGTAATGCAAGCAAGTTTCCAAGCCACCTTTCTAGCAGTGGTACTACACCATGTAGGAACAACTACCATACTCTCAACATTGGAACCCAAAATCCACATTCAGGTCCTTTGCCAACGGGCCTAGTGTTAAAGCAATAATAAATCAAATGCTTAATGTATTTACACATTCCTATTTTCCGCATAATCCGATACTTGTAACAACACATACTAGTTAACTTCCCTACATGTGAAAATGTATATTGTAATCCATTTTCCAACTAGAAAGCATCTACATTTCCTAGTCGAAATTGGATATTTGCATCAACAACTAGTTTTGTTAGTTGCAAAATTTCATGACATAAATGGAAAGCATTTCCAAAACATGACTTCTTATGCTCCTTCACTGTGAGTGGCTTCACAGGCTTCAGATTAAAATTGTAATCAATATGAAAATAATTTAATTTCTTTCGATGAACAAGAAGATTCAACATATAGTAACCTTGTCTACAAACTTTAAGCCCAACCTCTACCCAATCTAGCTCAGTTGTCTGGAAAATTTGCAAGCTTGTAGGAACAAAACAAGTATCTCTTCTTTTGATCCTTTGGAGGTTTGTGACGAAGTTCATTTAACACAACATTTTAGGAGCTTCTAATAGCTCACACAAGCCTTCACTGGATATGTGGGAGGACTGCATGACATGAAACATTCAAGGAATCAAATCCATGGCACATGCAAAACACAACTAAAGAACATGAATCAGCATTAGAAAAATGCATACGAGTGTTCCTTGTACCAATTAGAAACAAGAGGAATATCTTATGCTCGTCACATACGACCTGATCACATATTGAATGGGCGTGGAGAAAACAATAATGAAATACCAACAATTTTTTGTATGTGTGAAGTGGTGTATTGTGCAACAAAGGTTCCACACCTTCTAGAACAAAAAAATCATCGTCATCATCCTCGTAAGTTTTCCTCTCATGGCGATTAGTCTTATGAAAAGAAATTGGATGAATCAAAGGATCAAAATACAATGTTGGTAAATTTGGATCTTCAGTTTTTATGTATATCACCATGGGACTATGATATACACAAAGATTAACTTTCCTAGGCCTGTTGTTGTAGAGATGAGGAAATGAAATTCTATACTCTATCTGAAGTGGAGAGAAGATAATAAGATTATTAATATCATTGAATTCATTCCAGTCATTATCACCCTTCTCCATATCTTAGTTCAAAGGCTCAAACGTTGGTCCTCCTGTTGTTAAAATAGACATGTCAGTGAACTTATGAACTTGATTGCAACAATAATAGTTATGACAAGAGAAAACAAAATAGATGACCAAAGATTGAAACAACAATTTTCTAGGCATAGACTTCATAATACCTAGGATGCACATGTTCAATGTTTTTGCTGTGTAAAATGACTCCATATCAAAGAGATAGAAATAGTTTTTATCACTCAAGTCAAAAAGTAGTTGTCCTGTGAAACAATGCAAAGTTTCCATGATGGGAAGTGATAACTGCCACCTTCTATAAATAGGCCCATTTATGCTCATTGATGATGATGATTATGCTCATAAGCCTCTCATGCACGATGATGACACATAATAATGAGTTAGCTTTGAAGGATAGATGCAAATTAAAAAAAAAAAAAACAAGGTTTGTTTTAGACCTGTTAATGAAAAAGGATTAGTTGAAAGAAAGGAAAGCTTAAAAAATAGTCAACAATAGTCCAAACTAGGAGAAAAGACCCAAAAGTTTCCAATTCTCATTTCCAATAAATTTTGATGAAACTAAGCCCATAAATAAAGCACTATGAACAGGTGTAATATTACCCTTGCTACAGATTCTAGATCAAAGTAGAGCATGATATTTTCAACCTAAAGCATGCACAAAAATATGAAACAACGTCACTCTTCTTTGGACATCCAAAACCGTTTGTGACAACATCATACCAACATCATAGCAACATTTGTTGCAAGTTATCTCTGCTCTTAGATATCAGATATCACAACTACTTTTAGAGATAGGACAAGTGCCTTCTAAAGACTTCTTTTATAAATGACATGATTGAAGATCAAGTGTATCTTAATCAATTGAGAGGTTGAAAAGGTCCTTCATGGGTTGAAGCAAGCAACACATGCATAGTACTCATGGGTTGATGAGTACTTACTGAGTTTGGGTTTCACCAAGACTGTTGTAGATCATAACCTTTATGATTTATATGATAAATATATTTTGCTTGTCTTGGTCCTGTATGTAGATGATATGATCCTTGCAGGAAATTTTGAGAAGCCCATGCATGATGCAAGAACAAGTTATCTAGTGAATTTGATATGAATAACATAGTCCTTATACATTAATTTCTAGGTTTAGAGGTTTGTTAGGGAATAAGTGACATCTTCCTTGGACATGGGAAATACATAACAGAGATTTTTAAGAGATTTATGATGTTGGACTGCAAACCCTTGGCTATTGGTGTGGTTCCAAATATGAAGTTCTATGTTAATTTAGCATCACATTTGGTAGACTTTTTTTTGTACACGTAGTTGATTGGTTCCCTGATGTATCTTGTGAATACCAGGCCAAACATATGTTCTGTAGTGAATGCTTCGACCCTATTCATGGTTGAACAAAAGAAAACTAATTATAAACTTGTTAAGCATGTGGATACTTGAAAAGCATAGTTAAGTATGGCTTGAAGTATGCGGGAGATGGTGAGTTGGAATTTTATTCTTTTGTTGATAAGAAAGAATGATAACTCTAAGCACCTTGGAAATTATTATTGAATTCAGCACGACTTGAATCTGTACAAAATTGATTTGTATGAGAACTAATTTTCTGGTTAGAGAAAATTCAACAAAAATGTAGCATTGTTGGTTGCACTGCACTGTACAGACAATTGATCCTAGATGCACAACTCTTTTTCCAACTAAAATTAAAATAACAAGTTATGTACCTTTTACTTGACAACAATGTTTTCTGTAAAATCTATATATTATTATTACTTTTAGACTCAGGTTTAGGTAGTTACTAGTACATAATTAATTAAATATCATTTTATTCCTTTCCTCACTATATATATTCTAATGTAAAAGTTGGATGCTTCAGTCATTTGTAACTTTTTAAAGTGAGGACCTTTCACTTGATATATTTCCATTGGAACTTAAAGGTGGTTGAATTTGTAGGATGGATAAGCAAGCTGAAATTTTGAGTGTAGTTATGTATAGAGTGGGAGCCAAATGGTAATAATATCCCACTAGAATTTAAATTAATGTTGTTGAATCTTGTTCAATTCACATTTAGATTGAAAGCATGGAACATTCTGAGGCATGGAAATGACACCTAAGTAACCTCTGGAAGTAATTTTGAAGATACAACAATGAAAAAATTGTTAGATAGAGTTGCACTGATAAGATCAAATGCATTTAATTCATCCTCTAATGACCAAAAAAGTAGGTCAATGAAACTCAAAAGTGTAGGTCATAGTGTAGAAGAAACTAAAAAGTTATAAATATAAAACAAAATAAAATAAATGACTGAAAGGAAGAAATACAAAAGACATGAGCATATACAAGCAGAGGGGATCTCAACATATTTCTCACTACAAGCTCTTAATACCTTGGACAATTTTAATAAGAAGTTTCATAAGAAGTATCAGCAGACTTGATCTAATTATAATGGTTATAGTAAAAGTGGTTGTGATATCTGATATCTAAGAGCAGAGATAACTTGCAACAAATATTTTTACGATGCTGGTATGATGCTGTCACAAAGGGTGTTGGGCCTCCAAAGAAGAGTGACATTGTTTAAGGTTTTTGTGCATGCTTTAGGATGAAAATAACATGCTCTACTTTGATCTAGAATCTGCAACAAGGGTAATATTACACTTGTTCACAGTGATTTATTACAATATCTATATTACCTTGCAATAAGGGTAATATTACACCCATTCACAGATTGAAACCTCTTTCGACTAAGGTTTAATTCTATTGCACTAAACCCATGATACCACAGGCTTGAATCATAAAACTCCAATAGAGAAAGATGTGGAAGGGTAGTCAACACTATCATTAGTAGCAGATTTCACCTTATAAAGCTCCCCAGAATCATAGTCACCTGGTTTGTGTTCATTTTCCACTGGAAAAATCTGTAATTTTTCATTAATCGTAGAAAAATTACATATTGTAGATGCCGTTGCATATGCTGTAACCTGAGTCACCATGGACTGTTGCAAAAATGACACAAAAACTATATACTGGCCAGATACACCACGTAGGGCGGTCTACCATAATATCAGTTGTAGAAGTCTGTTATAAGCCTGTTCATAAGCCACGCAGTGGCCTTTTCAAAATAGAAACTATTATATATGTCTATGTACATTTACAAAATTTTCATGTTTTTTAGTAGTAAATCAAAAAATCCAGTGATCAAGGGCTTATGACCCTTTGGTAGTGCTGGTCTATATATGGACGATGGAAATAGCAGTATTCATTTGACCCCCGCTGCTCTTGAATCATCCACTCTCCTTTGGGTAATGCCGAGGCCTCCTTGGATAGTTGGTTAGCACTGTTGTTATGCTCCCTGTAGATATGATTGCAAGAGATGTTGTTAAATTGTGCCTTGAAAATATTAACTTCATTCAATATATTACTGAGTGTGTGTATGTGACATGCAGTAATATCATTGAACCAGTTTATGATGATCTTTGAGTCTCCAAAAATATTTAAATTGATGCAATGGTGTCCCAAGGAGAAATGCAGTAGGTGTCGGAGGGTAATGAGTTCAGCGAAATTATTGGTTCCAACTCCTAAACCCATCTTGACTTTGTAGAAATGTTGATCACTGATATAAAGAATGAAACCTCCACCACAGCCCCGCTGATTAGCAGCGCCATCAAAGAACGCCCAAGGTGTGCTTTTGTCAATGATAGGAGGTGCATGTGGTCTGCGCTCTCTGGGTGGCAGAGGGTCGGGCATTTCATTATAAGCAGAGACTATACCAGCCGCAATGTGTGGCCAACACGCTGGTCTATTATCAAATATGGAACGATTATGGGCCAGCCAGATATACCAGCTGACAATCAAGGGGAGGCTCTGTAGTTTGGATCCCTTGTGTCTATTAGACCAGTCGTCCCAAGCTCTGCCAAGATCATTGCCAACCCATTTCCCAGTAAAATGAATGGAGGAGGATAAGATTTGCCAGAGAGTATGCAGGGCGGTGCAATGCAGAAAGAGGTGAGTAGTCGATTCAGATGAGCATTTGCATAGGATGCACCAGGATTCTATGAGAAAGGTGTTCCCCCATGGGCACTTTATCTCTAAGAATACACTAGAAGAATAATATGATTCGAGGCGGTGCTGTGAGTTTCCAAATATTTCTCCACCAACATGAAATCTGTTCCGGTCTTTTGTGGTGAATCAAGGATATATATCCTGACTTTGGAGAGTAGATACCATTCTCTGCATGACACCATACTAGTTCATCAGGGCCCTCTTTTATCCTGATGTGTGATTCAGATAGGGTAGATATGTATTCCTGCCATTCCTGGTGCCAATGTGGGGGTAGATCAAGTTGACGAGCAGATTTCCATGCCTGGGAAAATATGCCTGTATTTCGTTGATTAGCTATATTTGAAATTACCCTGATCTCATGGGAGTGAAGATACTGTATGAGATCTCTAAATAGCGAATGTCTTCCACCTCCTCCAATCCAAGGATCCAGACCTATACGAGCCAAGGGAACATCATTAATTCTCCAAACCAGATTGTCCCTGATATGAGGAAGGGAATGTAGCAGTGCCTTCCACACTAATGAGATGCCTGCGGTCAGCCAACTAGGCAGTCGAACCCAATCCATAATGTTCTGTGGCTAGATGTACTTATGATATGAGATAGAGGTCCATAGATTCTGACCAGTCAGCAGAGTCCAGCCCATTTTTGCAGCAAGGGCTTGCGCAAAAAGAGGGAGATATTTTAATCCCCATCCTCCCCATTTCTTTGGCATTGCAATCTTTTTCCAGCTAATCCAAGAAAAAATTCTTTTGTCTTGATTCCCATTCCAAAGATATCGATTGCACAGTTGCTGCAAACGAGATAGGATATTCCTGGGAATCCATGCAAGTGCCATCCAGAAAACTGGGGTGGCCTCCAGGACAGATTTGATAAGGACGAGCCTGCCAGCCTGGATAAATATCTATGACTCCAAATGGACAGTCTTTTCTCCAGTTTTGTAACAAGCCAGACCCAATCTGCAATCTTCTGACAGGTAGGTTTTAACCAAAATCCCAGATATTTGAGACCTCTATCCAAAGGGTGGATACAGTAAGGAAAAAGCTGATGTGCAAAATGGGATTCATGGATGGAGGTTCGAGCAAAAGTGATGGTAGATTTTGATTGATTAGCTAACATCCCGGTGGCAGACGAGAAAAGGAGGAGAATTTTGGAGAAAGTATGGGAATCCCGAATGCTACCATCCAACAAGATAAGCACATCATCCACAAATAGGAGATGAGTAAGAAAGCAATCATCAGAAATCTTGAGGCCACAGAGGTCTCCATCCCTCTTAGCCGATGCAATTAAACGATTGAGTCCCTCCATGACAATCAAGAAGAGGAGAGGAGATAGGGGGTAGCCTTGTCTTAGCCCCCTTTCAAAATGGAAGAAGTGAGAAGCCGAGCCATTTATGAGAACACTGAAAGTGGGGGTAGTAATACAGGCCATAATCCAAGTGATGAAATTATGAGGGAAACCCAAATGGGTGAGAAGCATCTTAATGTATAGCCAGTTGACCCGATCAAAAGATTTTGATAGGTCAATTTTGAGAATGATGCCCTTTTGGTGTCTAGTCCAGATTGAATGGATGGCTTCCTGAGCCGATCCAATGGCTTCATGAATCTGTCTGTGTTCAAGGAAGGCAAATTGTTGTGGTGCAATATGCCGGGAGAGAATAGGCCTGAGTCTGTTAGCAATGATCTTAGATATAATCTTGTATAGGCAGTTGCACAAGGATATAGGCCTATAATCATCGAAAGAGGATGGAGAATCAGACTTAGGAATGAGGGCAATGAAAGTCGAGTTGATGGCATTGTATAAAGATCCTGTAGTTCTACTCTCCTCCACAACTTTCAACAGATCCTGCCCCAAGATCTCATAGAAAGCAAGATAGAATTCAATGGTCTAGCCATCCGGGCTTGGACTCTTGTCCTTCTTGAACCATTTTAACGTGCTTTCAAGTTCCCCAGAAGTAACTGGTGCAAATAGCTCTTCTGCTTCTTCCTCATTGACAAATCTTGGGAAATGGCCAGCCACATTGATAATATCAGCAAGATTTGCTCCAGGAGGGCTCTTATAAAGGTTCCGAAAATGAGAAGAGCCAAGGTGGGAGAGCTTATTGAAAGAGTCAGCAAAGCCTCCCTCAGGTAGAGGAAGATTCCAAATGGTATTAGAAACCTTTCTCCCCTTTGCATAGTTTTGAAAAAATCTAGTGTTGTCATCACCAGCTTTCAGCCATATGGCTCTACTCCTTAATCTCAGGGATTCCTCTCGCTCCTTTAGTATGTGAGCCTTCTGATTTTCCAACTCAATCAAATGAGACTTATCTTCCATAGAAATGAATCCCAGACTTCTTTCATCAAGCAATGAGCTCAGCTCAGATTCGATTTGGACCAGTTGAGAGTTCTCCCTTATAAGATTCTCCCTAGCCCAATTTATAGAAAGGTGTTTGAGCTTGGATAGATTATTACAGAATCCTTTTGCCAAAGATTTAGCTCTATTAATCGGGTTGGCAGCCCAGAAATCTAAAACCAAACCAATGTAGGCAGGGTCCTGTAACCAAACATGGTTGAATTTAAAGGGGGCTTTAGGTTTATGGTGAGGTCCAAGGATCTCCAGATAGATAGGGGAATGATCCGATATGCCCCCTGAGCCCACCCATTGTTTGTAATGGTGCAGATGCTGTAAGAGAGGGCTCTTCATTAAAAATCTGTCTAGCCTACAAGCCAGTGCAGCTTCACCCACCCTTCTATTTCTCCAAGTGGAAGAAGGTTTGTGCATGGGAACATCTACAAAATTGGTATGTTCCAAAAGATTTGTCATGTACCTCGAGATAGCATCCACCTGTGCCAAAGACCCCCAAGATTCACTGAAACCCAAGGAAAAATTTAAATCTCCTCCAATGATAATGTGATCAGAAGCAAGGATCGAGAGAGTTAACAAATGTTGCCAGAAATGTTCCCTCTGATGACAGGGTCCATATACATTAACAATTCGAAGGTTATTTCCGAGCTCAGCCGAGAAAATATCAATGCCCATAAATCCAAAGCCCCCCCATGATGCATCAACCCTGATGGATCGAGGGTTGTATCCAATAGCAAGTCCCCAGATCTCCCTACAACATCCATAGCCAAGAAGGTCCAGCTCGGGGCAAGAGATTGCAGGGAGCGGGTGATGTGATCAGCCGGACCAAGGGTTTCTTGTAGCAGTATAATATCAATCAATTCCACCTCAAAAAGTCTCTGCAGGGCTAGTTTCTTGGAGGCACTAGCCATGCCCCTGCAGTTAAAAGACAGACACTTCATGGGGGAACTCCTCTCGGGGTATTCACAGCTCTAAGGACCCCATCAAGAGTGGATTGATGGCCAGAGGCTACCTCCACCCCAGCTCGCTTTATGGCTTTGGAGAGATCAGACTTCCTCCCCCAGGATGACAATGGAACCGAACCTGGAAGGGTGAGGCCTAATCCAGTCTGTCGAACCAGGGTACCATTTGCTAGGGTTCTGGAGCGGAGGAAATAATGATGTGAAGGTGAGACCCCGGAGGATGATGGCGAGATGGAGGAAGTAGAAAGTGATTGCAGAGAGGGGGCAGTAGTGGCGATAAGAGGAGGGGTCGACATAGTGCAGTGAGCCATGGAGGTATAAACAGAAGATGCAACAACAAATGTGCTATAATCTAAAGATGAGGTAGAAGGGATCAGAGGAATACCTGAAGCTTTCACAGCTTCAGCAGCGGCTCAAACCCTGGTCAACAACGGTGAGATCGGTCTGTGCACAGCCTCCACCGAATTGTGAATAGGAGAACTAGCTAAAGGGGTAGGACCCGAAACCAGAGGGCGTGAAATAACTGGTGAATTTATCCTGGATGGAGCAGGAGTTGCATTTGGGGTATCCTCTGACTTCCTATTAAGTGGGAAATCTTTGAAGATATGCCCCACCTTGTGGCAACGTCGGCAGCGAAACGGAACCCACTTGTAGTCCAAGATCTGGACCCTGATGTACTTTCCCCACTAAAGTGTAATCTTCTCCTCTAGACCCTCGCATGTGTCCAAGTGGACCAGAATACGGGCGAGGGTTTGATTTTTCGATTCCACAAAAGTATAGTCATGATCCAAATATGTGCCCAGAGCGTTTCCAATCCTGATAAAGACTTCCTCGCACCAGTACTGTAATGGAAGCCCTGGCAAGCGAACCCAAAGAGGTCCTGCCCTGATTTGTTCTCGCTTAGGGTCAAATAACAGACTCCACTGCTTGAGAAGGACCAGAGCCATCTCGATATGCCAGTACCTGGCAAGGACCAAATCAGTGTAGTTTTCCTTTGCAAAGTGTAAAGAGAACCACCCCTAGGCAGGATATGAACCTCAGGCAGTTCCTTCAGCAAACCACCCCATATCTCCTTAACCCATTGGGTCAGTCTGTTGGCCGAGTATGCTCTGCCATGCACATGCCCAACAAGCACTGTACTAGCCATAAAAGCAGCCTCCCCTATAGCAGAGGTCTCGCCGAATCTGATGGTGATATCCTTTGTAGTAGCCTTCACGCACTTGGTCTTCCTCTTGCCCGTGCGAGGAGCAGAAGGGTGGTCCACCAAAGGATTTGGGATGCCTTCCGGGGGAGAAAGTTTTGTAGATTTAACCTTCACCGCAGGGGTCTCAAAACAACCTGACGGCAGATGAGCTGAGGAAGGAGGGTTTGGAGCTTCAGAAACCGGGATGTCCACAGGGGGCACAGAGAAAAACGTCGAAATGGACGGATGAGGATCAAATGAGGGTGATGGGGGAGTGTTCACGGTTAATATGTGCAGGGTACCTGGAGAAAGAGGAGGGACATCCAAGGCAGATGATTCAATCGAGAGCGACCCAGAGAGAGGAGGCGCAGAGCAATGCCCAGGAAATGAGACCACCTGTGACGATAAGGGCGGTGCCGATTCAGGAGAAGGAAGTGAGGCAGATGCCGGCGAGGAGAAACAGGGGTTTCCAAAAATGACACGGTCTGGAAAGGGCTCCTCGGAATAATCAACCTCTTCAACCTCCATAGTGTCCCCCATGTTCCCAGCCAGAAATCGACAGCCGAAAGCGACGGGCAAGAAATGGAAATGGCGGGCAGCAACAGTCGGTGACGGTACTAGGCTCTAGCAGACTACAATAATTTGCAGTAAAACCCTAGGGTTTTACCCTAATCCTGCATGGACCACCTGGTTTGTGTTCATGTTTGAACATCAAATTAAAAAAAAATCATCCCATACAAAAATTCAATAAAATTCACCATTAAATTGAAATATATCTATATAAAAAAGTTACATATAATTTTTTCAATATTACCTTGTGAACAAGGTAATATTAAATAGTGATATTTGATAAAGCAGTGTTCACAGTGCTTTATAATTGCAATAGAGTCAATATCATTAATAATGACACAGTATCACCAGACTTGATATAAAAGAATAGAGTCTGTTTTTCCAATTCCATCCATAGGATGTCCTTTTCACAACACGAGGTAATGAAAGTAAAGAACAATGAGTAGCAACAAGGTGGTGATCAAGAGAAGATCTTAGATTTCCAATACACAAATCTCAACAACAACTTATTTTTTTCTCTTCTTTCTTAATTTATTATGTTAGTGAAGATTGCCTTCACATGTTTGCAATGTTTTAAAAACTAGCTAAACCAAAACCAACATGTTCAACCAGTTCAACCGTCAAAGTCACTAGACTAGATGTTGATTCAGTATGCAACTAATTGAGAAAATTGGCAAGGGTCCAAAAAACCAAAAAAGTGTAAAAATCGAGACAATATCGATAAAAAATGGCATCAGTTAGGCCAAAAAATCGTGATTTCACTATTTCCACGTAATAAAATCAAGATGTTTGCAACATTGGTTGAGACAACTAGTTCCCAAACTGAACCAATCCATACCCACCAGTGCAAATAAAAATGGAAATTATGAAAAGGCAAAAAATCCCTCCAAACCCTAAGTGAAAATTATATAATGATGCCCCCTATTTTCCTCACACCTTTTTGCTTCATCAATCACGAATGACTGGCATCTACAGAGTTGCAAGTAAAGAGATTTGATTCAAAATGAGATTAATCATGACAATCATTGGTATGTAGTTATTGATTGTAGGTTTTAGCCAATAGAAAGACTTCTTTTGGACTCGAGACACCATTTAGAGCCTTGATGTTTATGTATTTTGTTTCAAATATGTATTGCACTCGATGCCATTTTGTTACATTTACCCTTACATGCTATATAACATATAGTAACAAAAATGTGAAACCTTTTTCATATTTGGTGTCTAATAGTTTTGATTTACATTGTTGTACATTAATATATAGTTGTACATTAATATATAGTTTATATGACAATTTTCATCCTTTATGTATTTTTAGTAAACTAGTTTATTAGATGGTTCTACTCCAGCCTGACCATTGACCAGTTTCAACACCAATTCCAACTTCTAAAATATTGTTTGTTTGTCTTGATCAATACATTTGCAATGCAGTTCCTTGAAGCCAATCAAATATTGCATAGCACATATCTACTTAAATCTCGTGGATCTTCTAAGCATGATCTCTTTTTGTTAGTGTTAAACTAACATAAATGCATAGATACATATATATAGGTGTTCTAAATGCAAAATCTTCAAAAGGAATCCACATTATCGTTACCTTGACTCTAGGGTGTTGTATTTTAAAATTTTGGCAAGGTCTTGAAAGCTTTGTTGTTGGATGAATGATATTTTTTGTCTTTAAATTTGGATATTGGTTTATTTGTCATATTGTTGAAATATTCAAGGACAGTCATGTGCATATATCCACACAAGAGAATGTTTGAAACATCACTACAAACCTTATGCCACAAAAAGACAGTGGAATTCATGTCATTAGGCTCCTGCTTTCCTTTTCAGAATCCCTTGGAGACACAAGAATAAAACTCAACCAATACTTGGATATAAATGGTGTTTAATCAGAGGGATCCACTCAATACCATGCATCAGAAAATGGTGAAATCCTAAGGATGCTACTCAACCAATATTTTCATATAAATGATGTTTGATCAGATAGATTCCATAAATTAGCATGCATTAGACAATGGTGAAATCCCAAGTTTGTTGTAATATTTACACCCCATCTTCAAGGTTTTCATGTATAGAATGAGAAGATCTAATCACTTAGGTTGAGTGATCCAAAATGGTTTTTTGACAAAGTCAAAGTGGCTAGGAAAATTGAAGCCTCTTTCGACTAAGTTTTAATGCTATTGCACTAAACCCATGATACCACAGGCTTGACTCATAAAGCTCCAACAGAGAAGAGATGTGGAAGGGTAGTCAAAACTATCATCAATGGCACACTTCACCTTGTACAACTTCCCAGAATCATAGTCACCTAGTTTGTGTTCATGTTTGAACATAAAATTAAAAAAAAATCACCCCATACAAAAATTCAATAAAAGTCACCATTCAATTCAAATATATCTATATAAAAAAGTTACATATAATTTTTTTAATATAACATATATCAAATAATAAATATATTAAATTCAACATTTATAAAACATGATACATATAACTTAGTAATTGAAAAGAAAATATTCACAAGTTTTATTTATTATAGATTCAAAGATATGTTTAGGCCAAAGAATTTACAAAAATGAATTCACTAAAGATAAGCATTCAAGAATCTTTTGTTGAAAGAACTGGAACCAAATGAAAAAAGGTGAGTCTAAATGTATAGAAAAAAGGTTTCAATAAGTGGCACAAGTACAACGTAGTTCATAATATTGGAAAACTGGAGGAGTAGGTTAATGGACAAAAAGTTGCTACCAACAATAAGCATATAGAAAATGACTTGGATCACATCATTCCAAATGTAGATTTTTCAAGAAACATGAAGAGGAACCCCTCTTTGACCATAGATCTATATTAGCACGCTAAAGAAATGATAACTTGTCACATGGAATCAACCTCAAAGAATAACCCCCTATTGAATGGGATCAAGAGAAAGCTACAACAATTCAATAATGAATACTACTTGTTGAAAGCCCTCCAAGGTTCAAATCTTTGCTCCAAAAGCCAGGGATGAGAGATAGAGGAAGACCACGAGGCTAGAGAAGACCCCCACCATCCCATTTCCTTGAAGTGAATCAATAACATGAAGAATCTTAGGCCCCCCTCTCTATGAGGGCTTAGTTTATATTTTTTTTTTCTATTGTTCTAATAGCATATGATTTAGTGGCTATGAGCCAAGCTACATATAACACTAGCATGCCTTGTTTCTATTATATTTAGTGGAAAACAACCCAAATATACTTGGTATTACTTTATTTTGATTATATTATGAGACAATGGACAAGGGCCCAACACTAGTGTTATAAAACTTTGTTTGACTTGGCTTGATGGGCCTATTTGGTACCAAATAAGCCCTACTCAGCCAAGTAGATACATGATGACCCCATATAGAATCCAATAAAAAAATTCACTATTTAGTTAAAAATCTAAAAAAGTAAAGCATTAAACTGAGCAAGTTTCTATAAAGATATCTCCCAACGCTCTATTTGTCTAACACCTTTCTCACAGAGCATTTGTGACCATTTGCAGTTTTGGAGCAGAGCTAAAATCTTGAAGAGAAATGTGACGCTTGAGCTTGGTTTTGGTTTGAATTTTTTTAGGTTGTTTGCAATGGATTTAGGTAGCTTAATTAGGAGGCTATAATGTATCTTGAAGCTTGGAGGAGTTGTGGACCAAATTCTTGTGCTCACTGCCCATTATTTTCATTTCTAGGCATGTTTTCCCTCTCTTTAAATTGAAAATGTAGATCCTCTAAAATCTGTCCCTGTTTTTAATCTTCTTCTCTTCAAAATTCAAATATGTGTCTCTTTAAATTACAAATCAAAATCATATGAAATTTGTCCCTGTTTTGAATTTGACTCATAATTTTTAATTTGCACAGGTCTAGAATTATGCTACTTGGATTTCAGAAATCTAATGTTCTCTTTCAAACCTCAGATTGGAATTTTACCATGGTTTGCACCCTTAGAGTCAAATATTCTGTATGGATCCATGCTAATATGGATGATATGAAAATTTATTGCAAATAATGCAAGAAATGCATTAAGAAGGGCAAAGGGACTGGGAATTCATAGATTTAAGAACACTTGGATAGTATAAGAGGCCAAGTTTCCCCATGCATGGCCCCATTAGAGGAGATTGGACATATTAGATTTGAATTGCAAAATCAGCTTGTAAAATTTGAAGAAGACAAGGCTAGGCCAAAAGGAGATGGTTGTAGAATGTTTTTTTAGACTCGAAAGCCTATGTAGGTCATTTAGAGTCTCTTTGTTGCTGATATATATTGGACTCGGTGCCATTTTGAAACCTTTTTGATATATTTAGCTTTACATGGTATATGTATGTGTGCAATGAGTAGAGTTTTGCATATTATGTTTCAATGATTTCGAGTCTTATATATTTTTTGGTAAATTGAGTCATTGAAATAATATTAGTTCGAGTCTAGGTTTTCAAACATTGAGCAACACATACACAAACTTTCCAAACTTCGTATATGACATTATTCAAGCCAACGGACTTGATAGAGTATAAAGTAGTTTCAATGTGAGGGTTTCTCAACTGAATTTCAAATATCATTTAAAATTTTTGAGAATTAGTATATATGAAAAAAGGACCTACCATTTACTTATTAAGAAATAGGAAGAAACCAATGCACCATAATTAGGAAACTTCTCAAGAGGATGACACACTCAAAACAATGATTTATGTGCTTCTTGTT
This sequence comes from Pinus tabuliformis, assembly GCA_031772625.1. Lineage (NCBI taxonomy): Eukaryota > Viridiplantae > Streptophyta > Pinopsida > Pinales > Pinaceae > Pinus > Pinus tabuliformis. The sequence continues at coordinate 198,384,859 of CM062814.1, read as the reverse complement.
GCTCTTGTGCCCCTTACACTGTCTACGTAAACCATTCATACCTCGTAACTGAACTAGAAGGAAAAATGGTCTTTGTACCTCCACTGTACTAGTATCTAACTGATTTCGATTTGATTTCATTGGAATTTTTGGAACAACCTTTGAGGAAGCAATCTTCTCTTCCTTCCCAATATTTGTTGCATGACACTAAGGATTAAAGGACCATGCATCCTCATCAAACTTGACATCTCAATTGAAAACCATCTTCCATTTAGATGAAATATAGACTTTGTAAGTCTTATATGTCTCATTGTATCCAATCAAAGTACCCTTGAAACTAGATGATTCCAACTTGGTTCTTTTCTCGTGAATGATATGAATGTATACAAGACAACCAAAAACACCAAAATGTGATACTTTTGGTTTCTCACCAATGAAATTTGTTTATGATGTCTTATCCTTCAATATCTAGTGAGGTCACATCTTCGAAATGTAGATTTTTGTACAACATGCTTATGCCCAAAGAAAAATGGGCAGATCTATGCCATGGATCATTGCCTTGGAAGTCTCTATGATGGGCCTATTCTTCCACTTTATAACCACATTCTGATGTGTTTTGTAAGGCACTATCAACTCGCTCTTGATATCTACTTCCCTGCAAAAAGTGTCAAACTCTTTGGAGGTATATACTACTGCATTATCTGATCTCAACACTTTAATCTTCTCACATGTTTGATTTTTTTTACAAAAGCTTTAAACTCTCGAAACTTCCCAAAGATCTCATCCCTGGTATTCATGACATAAACACAAGGCTTCTAAGATAAATAAATGAATCATCAATTAATATTACCTAATAATGATATTTAAGTCATGGTTTCACATACATATGAAATTTTTCCTCCTTTTCAATTTGACACAGACTTTCTAATTTGCAAAAGTCTAGAGACATGCAAATCGGATTTTAGAAATCTAGTATTGCAACCTCTTTTTTGACAGGATGCCAAAGTCCATGCTCCTTCAAAAGAAAATGCAACTAACACATACAAGCAACAAAATTGGAGGGGCCTTTTAATAAGTCTTCATATTTGAGATTAAATGTAGCTACATTGTCACTTCTACAACACAAAGCTAAACAAAACAAAGAAGAAACCTTCAGTAAACTATCATAAGTCCAGAATGGATCTTGGACATCCCATGCTTAAAACCTTATAACAAAACTTCCCTATCCTAGGTAGTAGCTCTACTATCCATATACATGGAATCCTATAAAATTTTAGAACGTTCTCTCATACCATGTTAAATTTGCAGATCATGGTAAGCAGAGCTACAACACATTGATCTACAAATACATATGATTTATGAAAAACAAATACAACTCTCAAACTCTCAAACTTACAACTATCATCACATTAAATAAGAAAAAAAAAATACACAATGAAAGTCCTAAAACTAGAATACCTCACTTTACTCTCATGACCTACTTTTATAACCATAGCAAAGGGTCATGAGTTATAGTCAAGTTTGGACTAAATCTGTCCTAGTTCCTAGCCTGCATGGAAAATCATGCTAGAGAAAGAAATGCACCCCAAATGCATGCACCTTCCTACTCTAGACTCATATGTTGGGCTACCATTGATCCAGGTGGATATTGGTGGCCACTTGCAAATTCCACTTCGACCCCCACCATTGCTTCTTTCATTTTTTTCAGTTTCCTTAATTGTAGTATAGTTTACTATTTTTAGCAGTTTTTTGGGTCGTAAACTTCCAGAGTCATTTTGAGGCCCTAAACGATGTTTTTTTGGAAATCTACTGCGAACAATTTTTTTTTTTTAAATTGTATTTTTTGTCGAAGTCCTCGGAGAGATCTTTCCAACGGGTTATCATGCACGTCAAACAAAGATAATAGGACAAAGTCATGACCTCGGGAAGTTGGCTGTCCAACTCACCCCAATGGGGCCCATAAACTCTTGGTGTTACATCTCCTTGGGTTAGGGTTTTGGTTGTTTAGGGTTTGCTCTTATTGTTCAATAATAGAAAGGCCCTAGAGCCTCATTGTAGTTCAGTTCAGAGGCATGTAGCTGCGACATCTCTTCTCAGAGATAAGCTAACATCGCCCTAGTTGGTGTATTTCCATTTATGTTTGTAAGCATATTTTAGTATTTTACATTAATGAAATGAAGTATTATTTCCATTTCATCTCCGTGTTTATGGTTATCTATGTAATTTGTTGCATTCCTGTTTAAATCCGGATCAACCATGCCAATAAAATTGTGTTAAAACAACTTTCCAAATATATCTAATATGTTTTTAACTTCTTATAAAATAATTATTTTTCTAGTTTTAATAAAGGAACCTGTTCTAGTTCTGGAAAACCCATAAACGAAATAAAACTTGCTCAGAGTAGATCAACTATTGAAAAATTTTCAACTGTCTACATCAAACAAATATGCCTCAGTTGTAGGTTTTTCTAGTGCACCCTCCACCATCTTGGATCTAAAGTTACAAAATATGTGCGGCTAAAGGTACGTTGTGAAGACACTTTCAGAGTAATCAAGTAGATATTCTAACAATTTGGAGATTTATCACTTTTATTCTCTTCTTATTGCCTCTATTCACTATATCTTACATGCCATACCCTTTAGAATCCTAATTTCAAGAATTAAGTGAAATGAATCCCAATAAATTGAGGATGGACTTGAAGTTTAGGGAATGTTTATGTGGTTCACAGTCCTTGGAGAATGGTAACTGTTACATCTAAGGAGTATTTTTACCATGTATATACTCCCAAAGGAGTCACCTCCTATCAGATGGAAAAAGATTTTCTACCAACAACAAGCATATATAAAAAGACTTGGCTCACATTATCCCCAATGCACAGTTTTCAAGAAACAAGAAGAACAACCCCTCTTTGACCATAGATATATAATAGCATGCCAAAGAAATGATAGCATGTCACATGGATTCAGCCTTAAAGAAGAACCCCCTATTCAATGGCATGAAGGGAAATATACAACAATTCAATGATGAATACTACTTGTTGAAAGCCCTCTAAGGTTCAGAGCTTGCTCCAAAAGCTAGGGATGAGAGACAAATGGAAAACCACAAGGTTGGAGAAGACCCCAACCATCCAAATTCCTTGAAATGAATAAATAACATGAAGAATCTTAGGTACCCCTCTCTATGAGGGTTATATATATATATATATATATATATATATATATATATATATATATATATATATATATATATATTTATATTGTTTTAATAGCATAGGATTTTGTGGCTAGGTTCCAAGCTACATACACCACTGGCATGTCTTGCTCCTATTATATTTAGTGGCCAACTGTTATAGACATATTTGGGCACTGCAACCCCAATCACATATGTCCATAAACCAAGGGCTTCTAAGTCCCTAAAAGTGTTGTTTCATACCCTAAAGGAACAAGGTCAACTGATTACATCATCTCCCAGAAGTTTTCCATGAAAAACTGCTCAGAACTGGTCAAAACTAGATCATCTCACTTGCTCCATGGCCAAGGTGCAATGCATCTCACCTACTACACACGGGAGGTGCGATGCATACTGGAAAGTCCTTCTATAGGGTGCGATGAGCGAGAATAGACAAGTGGAATATACAATTTGCTAAGTGGATGATCAAGGAATCTTCTAGAAACTTCTCATATGACACTTGCCAGAATTCGCCCAGGGATGAGTAAGAGATCAATGAAATCTCCAATTGGAACCAAGAACTCTCAGTGGAATGACACTAATAAAAAACCCAGAGCTGACTCACCCCCTGCAAATATCTATAAATGGATCCCTCATCCCAGAGATCCAAAGGTTGGAATTGGGTAATTTGCAAAGAGGTGCTGCTGGTTTCTCTTTGAAGACATTGTTGGGTGATCTTGCTTTGTGTGAGGTGAAGAGGGCTTTCAAGCTGGGAGGATGGCATTGGGTCAGACCAAGTGGTTGTAATCCTCTCTTCTACGACTTTTACTAATAAAGCTATTTGAGTTTCCTCCATATTCTTGTGTATTTCTGAATATTGTGTTGATATATGCATTTGTATGGTCAATATATATCTGATCCTATATTATTTACAGTGAAAGATCTCTATGCTTTGATGGTATTATGCTGCTGTGAATCTACAGGTGCTCTTTGAAGCGGGACAAGTAAGGAAGCAGTAGCGAGATTCTGTCAAAGGGGAAAGGAAACAAGCAAGGAGCCAAGCGGAAGACTGAGGTTGGTACTCTCTGCTTCTTTCTCATCTCTCTCTCCTAAAGGAAAAACAAGTGACTTTAATCTGTTTGTTTTTAAGATAGCTACTCGTCTTAGTGGGACTAGCAGCTCTGAATAGACACTATATTTATCGATAACAAAATGGCGACTCTGCTGGGGAGTGATTAGTTTGATTGCTTGTCTCTATTTGTTTGATTCATAAACCACAGACGAAGCCTGAAGTCAAGCCAGCTAGCCTTCGAACTACATTTGCTATGCAAGTGAAAAGTAGATCAATGCTGCTTCAGTCAATCTCTGGGTTTGTTTATGAACTGAACAATTGACTTGCAAACATCCTAAGTGCCCTAGAGGTAGCTTGAGTAACCTCATTATATCAGCCTATACTTTGTAGTTACTGACTCTCATTTGCTCGGCCTAAATCCTTGAATTAAACTGCAAACTGTGACCAAAAACCAAGTTAAAGTCTCGTCCCTAGACCATCGCACCTTGTCTTCTTGGCAATCTGGATGCATCACACCTCTCGTGTGCAGTAGGTGAGATGCATCCCTATTTCCCTGTGTTACAGGTGCGATGATCAGACAAGACTAGATCTGCCTCCAAATTTTGGTTTTTTCTTCACTGTCTTCAGTTTTATTAAGGAGTTTTGCTGTCTATGATCATGTTGTGGCCACCAACAACCCCCCTCCTTATTTAGTATTAGAAATAACACTAGGTAAGTGGGGACCCTTAGTAAAAAATTCAAAAAATTTAATTAAAACTCATGTATTATACTCCTTAAGAAAATATCGCATCGCACGAAGAAGATAGGACATTTCCTTGTGAGTAGAATGATAAACTGTGAGAATGCGACGCGAAATCCATCGCATTGCATGCATTAAGAAACACTCATAAATGAAAATTTTAAGAAATCACATATCGCATATCGCAACATCGCAAAAAACAACACATAACTATTTAACAAATTGTAACGAATTGTGATCTTGCGATAATGAGATAATGCGATCGGCGATCTTGCGATCGCGCGAAACAACAACTTGCAATCCTGCGATTGGCATGATCGGCTAACCCTGTGATAACACATATTGATAAAATGTGATAACGCGATGATGCGATGCTGCGATGTGAATCGCAGAAATCGTCCATCGCAGATTTTCCCTGGCTCAACATTCAAGAAAATTGAATACGCGCGTTAATGAAAATTAATGAATGTACGCCAAGTGTTAATGAAAGATAGTTTTGTGTTCTTCAAAGAGTTAGTTCACGTCAGGTGGCATGTTTTTGTACATCCGTAGAGCTCAGAGCTTTCTTGTCAATTTTTATTATCATTACGCTCTCCTTATGTGTGAACTGTAGGAAGGAAAGACAGAAATAATATGAAGCAATGTTCAGGGAGCGATTAAGGAAAAAGGTAAAGCTCCGATACTCGGAAGCAGAGAATAAATGCCCTCATGAACGGACACTGAGTGCAACAGAGCCGCGAATTCCAGAGCGCTGTTGAGCTATTCATTGCAGATCTATCAGTTAGAGCCGTGGTTCAATGAATGGTTGAACAATGCTGATATCAACAGGTGATTTAACACTCATGGGTAGAAGTTCACAAAAGCAATATTTTTGCAAAATTTTAAAGCTTATACCTGGTGAAGGAAAGGCGCTAAAGGCGAAAAACACACCAGAAAGGCCCGGATCAAAGAACGGAGGCAGTTTTCGATGCGCAATTAGCGCCTAGCGCTAATCGTGCATCGCTGAGAAAATTGCTCAAAAAGCAAAGTCCTTAACTGCTTAGTCACTTGTAAGCCCGGAAACGTAAGAAAGCAAAGGCAGAGGCAATTTAAGGGTTAACCAAGTGGAATTTGGGTTATTACTGAGCATACACAGTAAATCCACATAGCCAGAGATGATTATAAAGAATATCTACTATTTTTCTGGAAAAAATGCTGCCAGCGCTTGCCATTTCTGTTTGTTTAGCTCAACCAAAAGCGGAAGATAGTCAGCCGACTCTACCCAGGCAAATATTGAATGCTCGCAACATTAAGGAGCAAATACAGAAATAGTTAGATATTATATTTAATTTTTAGAAATAATTTTGCTTAGAAAAAGGGCGGTCATTTAAACCGTATCCTGAATATGTGTAATTAAGTTATTTAGTTAGTAGTATTTAAACCCTTCTCATGCATTTAGAGAAGGGTCTAGAAATTTACCAAAAAAATTGTCCTCAGAACATGCACTTTTGCACCCTCCGAGGAGGTTTTGGTGAATGAATGGATCAAGATTTGTTGATGTTTGCATTTGATATCTGCTACTGATGTTGCACTTCTGTACTCTTAGTAGATGTTAGAGCAAGGAGAAATAAATCATTATTGCTTGAAGCCTATGAGTAGGACCAGTCATAAATGGTACTTTTATCTCTTGACCATTTCTGCTTATATGTTAAAGTGATATACAGATTTTCGTTGTTTATATGTTATTGCATGAATGCTTGAGTTACCATTTGGCACTTCTGTACGGTGGAACTATTTATTTATGTTTAATGTATGAATGACTTATTATGCGATATGCTGTTCACAACTGTTTTGCCTAACTTCTTATGAGAAATAGTTCATCTTAATTGATTTCCTTTCTTATAATCGCTGAATGATCTTTATTACCAGTTGTTATATGGAATCTCTTTAGATCGCATAATAGAAGAGTTACATCCCGGGTTAGCATAGATTAGATGTGCTGTTTTTATTAGATTACCATAGCATATAATTAGATTAAAGTTTGAATTAGAATAGCTTAGATAGTTATTGTTAGATCAGCAACATCCAATTCTACACACACACACCCACAGATTGGGAAACTGGTCCCATTATCCCCAGTCGGACCCGCTATACCAAACAAATAAGGAGCTGCCAACCAAGGTTCGGACCGGGCGGGTATCCCCCTTGTTGTCGACCCGATTTTCGGGCCTTCAACAGATCAGTAGACCATTGTAGAAACCCCCTTCCTTTGCATCATTTAGCCTCCATTGTACAAAGATTTGTGAATGTTTTTATGTATTTTTTGCCATTCATATTTCTCATTTACAAAATGGTAGCTTAATCGAACTATCGTCTTTGGATTTGAAAGTGTCGTTTTCAGTCAAGGAAAAGAATCCTTCTCTTTTTGATAGTTGATTACACTGTTACTCTTGTATTTGATCTGAATTGATAGTACTTCAAGTGTCGAAAGCAGTTTTCAATTCAAAATCGCAAAGAGTTGTCTTGTCTCCCTTTTTTTTTTGAAAAGAAAATGGTTAGTACTGTCGCGTTGAAAGAAGATATAATTCAGATTTGTGCTTAACATTCTTTTTGTCAGTCACACATTAAGAAAGCGGAAAACAAATACATGCATGTGCATTTTCATTTAGACTGCTTGCTGATTGTGATTCAGGACAGTGCATCTAGTGTGTGCTCTCTGCTCTATGTTGAAAGAATTTCATTTCTCTTTCCTTAGTAGCTAGGATTTTCATTGCAAAAAGAAGATTAAACGACTGTTTATCATCTTAGATTGCATTTTAGGAATTGTATATCTACATCACGCGGTGAACCTTAAAGGCAAACTTCTTAAGAAATATCAACTGTAAAATAAATTCAATGAACATAAAAACTCTTTGGAACCTAATGCACAACATTTAGAAGTCTAGGCTAGAGACGTATTCTGGCGTCGTAAAGCCTGGTAACTGTCGCTTTCATCGTAGGTTGGGTGATTCCTCCGCTTTGAGATGAAAAGTGCCAGTATGGACTTGTGCTCCCATTTACCGTCGAGTATATATTGGGAGACCACAATAGGCTATATCCTTTATCATTAGGAAGCCGTGTCTGCTGCCTTATTGATCGCAATGCATTGAATACAGCATTCGGGAAGATTGATTGCCGTACCGTAAAAAGTATTCTGCAGTTTTGCGATTGGTTTGGTAATCCATCTATCTAGATTTCCAGAGTAGTCTCTTTCATTCCTTTTCAAACTCCTTAAAAGAAAAGGTCCATCTGAGCACTTGTCACTTCAGGCTCATTAAAAATCGAAGGCGACTAGAGTCATCTTTAGCTTTTTCTCGACTCTTAAAAATTGAAAAAGCAAGTTGTGTCAAAGCGTCTAAAATTCATTTAATTTGGAATATCCTCTTACTTTTAGTTGATTGAATAATCCGAAATCATGGAAGAAAGTCAATCAAAACCCCGTCGTTTGCGGATATTGACGAGTCAACCATCTTTGACTCCAGAAATGAAACCATTCCGGGCCAAGCGAACTGGTTTAACTGGGTCAAAATCTCCTGGTTTGTTTGAAACTTGTGTTTCAACATCCTCTGAGACTCTGGTTACTCCAACCATTTCTGGTATCCTTGCCTCTACAGAAGAAGTTCCGCAGTTACAAGAAGAACTTGGGACTGATCCTAGTGTAACAGTAAACACTTTGATTCTTGAACCAGCTCCATCTAGAATTGATTCGGAAGGTGTTACCCCTCCGACATCTATCGCTGCAGAATCTATACCCTCTTCGGCACTAGAAATATTTTACGGACCTGACGGTCTGCCTCTTCCACCCGGATTGATTGCTATAGAAGAGATTACAGAGGATAGTCCATCCAGTACTCCATCGCATTTTGGGACTGGCATCCACCTATATCCTTCTACTTTAGAAGTTAATACCCCTTCATCGCAAGTTCCTGTAGAATCACTAGGAAGTCTTTTGGATAGACTTGATATGTTTGGACAACCGTCGACATCTAGGACTATGTCATCCTATACAGCAGTAGCAGAACCTCTTGCCACCACTCCGACAATGTTCGCTGGTATACCATCTGTCCCAAATAGCTCTCAACCACTAGAGGGAGTCCACCCAGGGACTATTTCGATAGTATGGTCTGTTCCTATTTGTTCGTCCATAATAGTATCTGGAATTTCTTATGTTGAATCTCAGCAAATTGATCTTTCACAACAGTGTCAGTTTGGGCAGTTTGGTCTCCAAAGAGCAATCATTCCTTTGAGCACTGGATTTCCGCCGTATGGGGGTCACTATACCCTTTCATTGTTACCTCCGGGAAAACAACCATATGAGAGTTCACAGCCAAATTCGGGTCAAATTGGAATCACATCCAGTGGTTGGGTGCCAATACTGCCTCAACAACCAAGAGTTGTATACTCAATGCAACTGAGTCTACCTATGTCGAATATCCCCACTACACCAGCTATTGTGACAGTGTCGCAAGTACAAGCATTGCCTGTTGTATGCTAGCCTCAAGTTTCTCAGGTCGTAGTACAACAACCTCTTGTCTCCATGACACAACCGCAATCGCCAGTTAGTGGCTCCTTAATTGGAGCGACTCAGGTTCAAACGGGTACTATTACCCCTCATCTTGGTCAAACATCCAGTATTGGGCAACAACAAATGGTTTCACAACCATGGCTGGTGCAACATCAACAACCGCAATTCCAACAAGCTTACCAAGGACCTGAGCAACAAAGCTTTGCAGGTAATGGGCAGCCGTATATTCAAAACGGTTATCACCAGTCATCCCAAATTGGTTATGCCCAACAACCTTATCAAAGTTATCAACATCAAATGCATTATGCTGGTATGCAAAGACCCACTGCTCAGACGTTCCCATCTTATCCCGGGTACGCTTCGCCGAACCTGAATCAACAGTTGCCCTTCGTGGCAACTTTAGAGTTACCATATCTAAATCGGCTAACGAACGATCCAATCGCTTATGCCCCTTGGTGGCTGGTGATTCCTCATAAACTTCCATCAGATATTCCTAAATTCAACGGAAATCCGGTGAAGGTCCGTCGAATCACATGATGACCTTTCATCTATGGTGTTCCTCCAACACTCTAAATGATGATTTGATTAGGCTTCACCTTTTTCAACGAATGTTAACTAGTCCGGTAGCAAAGTGGTACATCGAATTGCCTAGAGCTTCATTTGATAGATTCGGTGCCCTTGCCACCACCTTTTTAACCCATTTTCAGTTACCAATAAGGTACAAAACAGGAACAGAGCTTCTTACCAATTTCAAACAGACGATGGCCACTCACATATATGATCATATTCATGAATGGCGACGTCGTCGTAGAATGGTAAAAACATATGTCCCTGATCAGCTACTAGCTGAATGGTTTATTAAGTCTTTGTTACCTTCTATTACAGAAGATGTGGCAAAGGGAGGGGTCGTCATTGAAGAGTAGGTCATTGCTCGTGCGTAATATTTAGACTTGATCTATACTCAGTCTGGCACGCTCTATGACAAAATCCCTGATGCCCCAAGACCAGAATTTTCTGTTCCTCCTCCTAAATCAAACAAAGACTCTCATGCTGGCGATGGCATGATAGGTACGACGAGCATGAAATCGACAAAGGCTACATCTAAGAAATCCCGTAAGATTTCTGATCAAAATGCAAATGCAGAACTTCTAGCCTCGGAGGTTAATGCCGTGTCAACTGACAAAGGCAAAGAACCAAAGCAACCAGGAGGCAAGAAGAAAGGGAAGAGAAAAAGAAGAAACAAGGTGATTCGTCTCCTGAAAAGTCTTCTGCAAACCCTTTTTGGCAAAAGAAACCTACTCAGCCATGCCTCATATGCGATGAGGATCATTGGATGAGAGATTGTCCATATAAAGCTAAAGTTAAGAAATTCTTTAAGAATTCAAAAACCTTAGCAGTATTGACTGATCCGTTTCCAAACCCAGGAACCAATCTGGTTGCTAGTGACAATGCTTCCCCATCCCAAGTCCTTATGCTGTCTATTTTGAAACAGCAAAATGATGCTTTGATATCGATAAGGAATAAAGATTATGAGAATCCACATCTATCGAACAACAAGGCTACTGATCAACCTAGTAGTTCGACAACAACTTCAACCGAAGTTGTGCCACCCTCATTCCTGAGCTAACGATAAAGCCGCCAAAGGGAGTAGTACAAAAATCAACATTTAATCCTCGTGCCAGAGTGACACAGAATTATAATATAGTAGAGGACCTGGCCCAATCGCCATTCGCTATGTTGACACTTGAAGTACTGCAAAAATTCCCCTCCCAAAAGTAGGCTCTATTATGAGCAATAGGTGGGATTGACCCAGCATATTCCAATCTTGTGGCCTTTAATCATAAAGGATATGAACCTCAGTCACCAGCTCAACTCGCTTTCCTCATTCAAGTGAAAGCCCTCAACAAAAATATTCATCGAACAATTATTGATGAGGGGGCATCTACATGTATTATGTCAATGAGTTGTTGGAAAACTTTAGGCTCACCACCCTTGTCGTGATCGTCAACGACGTTAAAAGCATTTGATGGACGAACATACACTCCATACGGGATTTTATGTAACTTGCAAGTCGAACTGGGGGGGGGAAACAGTAGAAATTGATGTTGAAGTTATCGACTGAAATCTCGATTATAACATCCTATTGGAAAGGCCTTGGATTTATGCTATGGCCATTGTTGTGTCGACATACTTCAGAAAGATTGCATTTCCCTTCCAAGGAGGAATTACAATCGTCGACCAACAAACATTTCTCCCCAATAGTTCACAAGTTACGGGAAGCATTCCAATGATCCATGGAACCTCTCAATCACTTCAAAATGTCGGAGTAGGCCTCCTAAAGGAAACTGCCTTGTCGTGGCGGAAAAATTCGTTTGTGCGGACACAACTGACCTCCCTAGGAGTCTAAACTCTCTAGCGACAAACAAGACAAAATGGAGTGATCTTTCTCTAAATATACCTTTTAAAACATGAAAACTACAAGTGTTTAGGCTTACCTTATTCCAAAACGCTGTTGTTGTAGTCCGTCCTTGCCGATCCGGATGAGCTCCTCCTTCACATCAATTCCTGCAACCACAAACAATCAAACAATTACCAAGCACTTGCATTTCATATAATAAAACATATATTCAACATGCAGACCAAGGAACACATGAAATAACTCATTAACACAAGCTATTGAGAAAAATAAACCAGTTTGTATTAATAACGAAACAAAGAAACTCTTACAACCTGGCCTTGGTGTTGTGCAAGTTCCTCCCAGGGTCCATCAAGGGTTTTCCTCTACTTTGACAAAGCTCACCCACTTCCAAGTAGAATCAAGCAAAGACAATCTCTCCTCACAAGGTTCTAAATGGGAGTCCTAATTCCTGCAGCATTTACCCAAAGAAAATGTATAGCTCCAACCTCTCCTCCCTCTGGCTCAATGTCTTTATTTATAGTGCTGTAAAGAGGTTATTCAGGTCCACCATCAATGGGATAATCCCCCTCTTTGGGTGGGATAGCTCCCTTATTGATGGGATAAGTTCCCCCTTAATAGAGATACATGAACCAATCTGGAGGCGCATCCAAATCATCAAACCGACCTCTAGAAAGTTCTAGAAGTAACCACAAGTAACTTTTTTAAGATGAAACTCGCGCATTTTGCCTTTTACAGAAGGACGCACCTGTCCCTTAACATACAGAGCGTCCAAGGACGCACCTTTTGTGAACATTGTGAGCGTCCCCGCAGGTAAGGCTAGAGAGAACCTGCGACCCCAGAGATAAACATATTTTTGACAAGACTTTCTCTCTTCTTTGAGTTTGAGATGGATAGCAGAGGCATAAGACTTGCCTAAGAGGGTAGCATGACTGTTGATTTGAGCCATACTAACTGTAAGTGGTCATGGTGACATTTTTTAGTGTAACAGATTGCCCCCTAAAGTGCGAAGCCTGGAATAGATTTAGGGTTTTGTAATTCTAGGAAGGGTGAAGCGCTTTATCATTTCAAGGATTGTCTTGTGGATGACCTGGTTGGAACCTGCAATTTTCAACACAAAATACATGTATAAGATTATATCATCACTGAGGTAGGCATTCCCATACTCAGATTCAAAACTTTAACTAATGGACTAACTATTCTGATACAGGAATGATCTTGCAGTACATCATTTTTATAGACTTTTGTAGACACAGTATGGACGCAGCCATCTGTTTATGATTAGTCTACATAGATAATGAATACAAAACTCCTCGCAGCCTGGATGGTAGAAACTAGATCCAGGGTCTTCACTTCTACTTCCCGAATTGGTACGATTCTAGCCATGTGATTTAAATGATTCGATGTCGAACATGTTAGAAACCACTTGATTACCAGTCGATGATGCAAACTGTTAACAAGCGTGAGAGAAACCACCAGTAATGTCAATGGTTCTCAAAGTACCAAGCACAACCCGTGAAATGTGAATAGATGTTTTGATGTCGAACACTTCACGGAATCCTTTGATCGAAAGTCAATGATGTAAACTGACGTCAAAGGCGAGAAACCTGCCATTGATGCATGCAGACTTCAAGGTGCTGTCGATTCCTAAGTCATCTTTCTAGATAATGTGTCGATGTCGATAGAAAGCGACCCGTTGCAGGCAAGCCCGCAACACGAAATCATTGTTCAAGTTGAAGAAATGTTGCTGTAAGGACTGACTCAGGGATGGTCAAATGGATGACAAGTATTTTGCAGATGAAAGTTTTGCTTGCAGACCTCTTGAACACATAACGACACGACAGATGGGTTGGTGACAAATAACTCAAAGTTAATCCCCGGAACCCGGTTAAAGACTTTCAAAGTGGTTTGATCAACTGTGAGGTAAAAGATTTCCCAACCCAGGTGAATGAAAAAAATGTCGTGTTCAAGAGTGGTAATAAAGTTTCTTTTGAGACAAAAGGTAACAAACAGGTTCATTCTTCTCTCTTTTCCCCCACCATTTCTGGCAAGTACCTCTTTATTTTTAACAAGCTTGAGGAGGATAACATATGCTTGATTATAAGCTCATCCTTCGGACGAGTCCAACCTAGTTTAAATTCGAACCCTAGGAAGGAGTGGTTCGTTCCTGTTTGTAATTGAACAGGTCCTTTACTGTGAAATGTTTAATAAGCCCAGTATAGGAGAAACTCGGCGTTTTTCAATTTTAGAGAGTCTGAAAAACTTAAGAAGACTCCAAGTTGAACTTTTTCGTAGATTTGTGTCCCTCAAGCCCGAAAAAGTATAAAATAATACCTGGGGGAACCGCTTGATCTTGCGACCAAGGAGTACTTTCATAATAGTGTCGTTGACCTGAAAAGTAAAAAGCGATCAAAGACACGTCGTTTTATTTCCTTATCGAGTTTGAAACGACAAAAACCCGGCAATCTTTTCCTGATTTTGCGGTCAGAAAAGAGCTAAAAGGGGACCGTCTTTTATTTCCGTTTTAACGAGTGTAAAAGAAACGCTCGGCGATCTTTTCATGTTTTAGGAGTCAGAAAAGGGCTTAAAAGATGACTCTGCGGTTTCACTTTTTCGTAAGTTTTAACGAGTTCGAAAAAATGATAAAATGTACTCATGGTTTTCACTTTTTCGTAGATTTTAATGAGTTCGAAAAAGGGATAAAAATGTACTCATATGGCCGACTTTCAATTTAATTTACGAGCAGGAAAAGACGGAAAGAACTCGGCATTTTCATTTGTTTTACGAGAATGAAAGATAGCAAAATAATCTCGGTATTTTCATGAGTTTAACGAGTCTTGAAAATAACTAAAATTGACTCGAGATAGGTTTCATTTTTACAAAAGCTTGAAACAGATAAAAACTATGCTTTATGCCCCCTAAGCGTAACTGCTAGAGCGCATGCCCCCCCAGCTTCATTTCATTCAACCAGTAGGATGAAATGAAGGTTCAAGTACGAGATCATTTGAAAGACTTGACCTAAAACTACAAAACACCGAAACAACTAACCTAAATATACAACTTAACATTTACGAGATCTAGTCAATCTCTCGACTCAAGTAGAGGAGGATTTGTTTCATTTTTTAACGAGCTTGACACAGGAAAAGAACTATGCTCGGATTCGGTTTCATGTTTACACAAGCTTGAAACGAAAAACTATGCTTGTTACAAGTTCACATGCCCCCGGCATAATGATGCAAATCAAGGTACATGCCCCCCAAGCTTCATTGCATTCAATGAGGTGGATGGAATGAAGCTTTACTTTCAAAATCTTGGAAAGACTCGTGGGAGTTGTTTCATTTTTTAGTGAGCTTGACACAAGACAAGGAACTATGCTCATAACTACTTTCTACAATCTACCTAACAAAAAAACTATACTCTAAAAAACCTTGATTCATTTTTTAACGAGCTTGACACAAGACAAGGAACTGTGCTCTAAAAACCTTGATTCATTTTTTAACGAGCTTGACACAAGACAAAGAACTATGCTCATGACTACTCTCTACAATCTACCTACTTAACCTACCCTTGTTTCATTTTTTAACGAGCTTGACACAAGACAAGGAACTATGCTCAAAAAGTTCGCATGCCCCCAGCATAATGATGCGAAATGAGGTACATGCCCCCCAGGCTTCATTACATTCAACCGGCTGGATGAAATGAAGGTTTACTTTCAATATTTAACTTGAAAAGGGAGTTGTTTCATTTTTAAGGAGGTTGACACAAGAAAAGAACTATCCTCAAACCTGATTCATTTTTTAACGAGGTCGACTCAGTAACAGGAACTATCCTCAAACCTGATTCATTTTTTAACGAGGTTGACTCAGTAACAGGAACTATCCTCAAACCTGGTTCATTTTTTAACGAGGTCGACTCAGTAACAGGAACTATCCTCAAACACACTGATTCATTTTTTAATGAGGTTGACACAGTAAAAGGAACTTTCCTCACACCTGATTCATTTTTTAACGAGGTTGACTCAGTAACAGGAACTGTCCTCACACTAGCCTATTTCATTTTTTAACGAGGTTGATACAGGAAAAAACTATCCTCGTACTCACTGATTCATTTTTTAACGAGGTTGAGAGAGGAACAAACTATCCTCGTACACACTGATTCATTTTTTAACGAGGTTGACACAGTAAAAGGAACTTTCCTCGAACTAATTGATTCATTTTTTAACGAGGTTGACACAGTAAAAGGAACTTTCCTCGGACTAACAGATTCATTTTTTAACGAGGTTGACACAGTAAAAGGAACTTTCCTCGTACCATCCTGATCATGGCTTCCAACTGGAAGAAAGACATGTCAATGGACACACCTTGATCATGGCTTCCAAAAGGTCTTCATCAGAAGGAAGAATAGTTCTCTGGAAAGAACACATGTCAAGGGACTCAAAAGGGATAAGAACATCGTGTTCAAGTAATCCCATAGAGTTTTCCATGTCAATTACCGGATCTACATCAACAGTGAGAGGCTCACTTACATCGGTAACTGAAAACATGGGACCAGTTGCCACATAATTAACCCGTGGCAGGGTAGATACCACTTTGGAGTCAGGAACATTTAGGGGTGTCATATTATTGGTAGTTGAAAAAAGACTAGGGAACGAAAGCTGGTCTACAGTCACAATACTGCCATTGTGAGGGAAAGACATCACGCGAAAGAGTGTCGATACGACAGCTTTCATTGCATAAACATAGTCTCGCCCAAGGAGTAAATTGAAATCCAAGGGACCTCGAACTACCATAAGATCAACACAAACAGTTTTACCTTCCAAGGTAATAGAAAACTTAGGAAGGATCCCTAAAGGTTCACTAATTGTTCTGTTAAAAGCTTTCAGATTCTGCGTAATAGGCGCAAGCTGAGGGGAACCCAAAGCTTTCCAAACAGCTGAGGATAAAATACTAACAGAAGCACCTTCATCTACCTGAGTACGATGTATGTCCCTACCACCAGCCTTGACAATGATTTGGAAAGGGATGGAGGAAGGAAGACGAGGTTCTGTCAGTCTATTCCAATCAAAGGAAAAGACCTCAGTACTTGGAGGGGGTTCTGTAGAAACAGGTGAAATGCCCCCCGGCATAGAAGAATCCGATGTAACAAGAAGAACCTGAGCGGTATGAAGTTCACTCTCTAAATGGAAAGTGGGATCGACCGAATGTGAAATTGAATCGACCACTTGATCAACTAATGGATCATCAACCTGAGTGACATGAGTTTCACTCTCCAATGGGAGAGTGTGATTGACTGTACTTGAATTTAGATCGATCACTCCGTCAGTTGACGGTAGGTTGGGAGAAAGTTTACGGTAACCAGTTGGAAATTCTTGTTGTGGAACAGTAAGGTTTTCTAACAATGTTGAGGCTTCATCCATGTGAGGGCAAACGTGAGTTTGATGACTCCCTTTGCATAACTTACAAGGAAACCTAACTTTACCCTTTTTCCCAGGAACCTGACTATCACTGGTTGATGGATCAATGGAAAGTTGATGAGATTTTTCTGACCATACTTCCAAGACCTTTGGAATACCAGGGCAATTGACAAGGAAGTGGTCACCCTTACAAAGCCTGCAAGGGTATTTGGGTTTACGATGCATGTCAGAATTTTCCTCAACACAACTAACACTTACAACCATGGTCGGTTGGTTGACTTCTTTGTTATCTTGCTTCTTCTTCTTCTTCTTCTTCTTCCCTTTCTTCTTCTTCTTAACCTCCTGGTTACTAGCATCAAGGCTTTTACCAGGTGAAGAGGAAGAAATGGAGGAAGAAAAATTAGGCGAAGAAGGTAAAGGGTCAACAGAAGGTTGGTGATGTTGAGATGGTGAACTCTGTTGAGGTGAAGCATCCGGTTGAGATGGAACAATTGGAGTATTTTGGGCCAACGAAGTTGAAAATAACCATATCGGTAAACCTATTGTAAATCCAGGTAATGACAAAGTAGCCATATAAGGAGGACCAACATTTCCAAAGTAAGGAAAAGTACTAGGATTCTCATTAGGAGGGGTTCCTAGGTTGATAAATTCCGGAACATTTGCCATTATATTCAACTTCAGTGAATTTTATTAACAATTTAAAACTAAAATTAACAATTCACAATTCACACTTAACAACTAAAATTCACAATTCACACCTATGGTCTCTAAAAGTAAAAACAAACAAATTAACACGCGCTATCAAATCTAGGAGTCAAACCACACACAAACAGTAAGCTCTCCGGACTGAAAACACTAGTTGGTGATGAAGCCCAACCTCGCAGAATTCAGTACAGAAATGGCGGGTGGAACAATTACCCCGGCAACCTGCTTAATGAATAGACCTGCACAAGTTCCTCCACTTTAACCGTCTCGAAGTGAAGTGAACCCCCCGGAAAATCCAAGTGAGTATAACTGACGTCTGCTCCAGGTACAGTGGGACCTTCCCTCCACCGTCACCTCGGTAGAACCCTAAAGATTATGGTCACTAAGGTCACCAACAGTAACAAATACACCTGGGGGAACAGTCTAAACTCCGACAGCACGCAAGGGCAGAGTAGCAAGCTCAATCCCCTTACCGGTTCCTTGACAACAATCCAAGGTTTACCGATAAGTGACCCCTGGCTCCTCGACAATGGTTAATCCGAGGTTTACCGTTTGTAATACGTACTGTCTGGCGTCGTTCCCAACGAGGGGGGAATGATCCCCTCACTGGTTCGGACACGAGCTCGTGCTTCTCCTTTAAGAGGAGCTTTCCCAGAGTGCAATTGAAACAATTGGATTTATTCTACTCAAGATAAACTATCTGTTTGGTTTTGTAGTCTTGGAGAGTTAAGTACTCACCTACTCCAAGACCCTAGCCTAAGCTATGTTGGTGTTTCAGAGCCCTAGAAATGTAAAAATTACTAGATGAATTTTAATTAAGCGCTGTGTTATTAAGGCTGTTATTACTCAAATGGGTAAATGGAGATGAAACCAATGGTGTTATGACCCGACTCAACTGAATGCAATCGAATATGATAATGCAATCCTTTCAATTCGATGAATCCTAACTAGAGTAAGGAGAGAGTTTCCATTCACTTCCAACAATGCAAAAAATTGATCATTAAGAGAAAATTTAACAAATTCTCTAATGCACTAATTTCATCAAGAAAAACTAATGCAAATCAATTCCAAACCAATTTTTATTTTTATTTTTGCGTAAATTCAAATCAAAGAAAGCTGATCTAAATCTACGATTGATTTTTCAGAATGTAAACTATGCAATTGTAATCTATGCACAATTCACATGAAAAGTATGCAAATGTAATCTATGCACATTTTTCATTCATATTCTGAAACTGAGAACTCTAATTATGCAAATGTGATCTATGCAAGAGAATTCTCAAACACAAGATGATTCTAATGTAATCTAAGAACCAATCAAGTGCAAGTCGAGAAAATTGGGTGAGAGTTCCAAAGATCAAAATATAAAAACACTCAAAGGCGATTAACACTCATACACAATTTAGCCCCCCCCACTCATACAAAAAGAACCTCCAAGTAATGACCAAAGGAAATCAAATTAAGAATTTCTCAAAAAAGAGACTCAAAACACCCAATTGATGAAAGCTAAAAGCAGGAATGCTAATGAAACAAGTTCAGGTGAAAATTTTTGACAGGGTACTAAAGGATCTGGGCAGAAAAAACTAAGAAAAACCAAAATCTAAAAGCAATTAAAGCAAAAATGGAGTTTTCCAAAATTTTTACAGGAAGACGCAGGCAACCCGTTAGAACAGGCGCGGGCCCGCTCTGTGCAAACGGCAACAGCGCGTCCAAAGACGCACTGTGCAGTACTCAGAGGGTGCGTCCTTCTGGAAAAGTTAAGAAAAACCAAATCTAACTAAATCTAAAGCTAAGCCACCCAAATACTAATTCTCACAGTCAAAAACCAGAAAATAAAAATGATTTTCTCAGAGCAAAGTTCACACAAAGGAAAAGACTTTCACATTAATGGATTCCCCAGCGGAGTCGCCAATTTGTCGTGGCGGAAAAAGTCGTTTGTGCGGACACAACTGACCTCCCTAGGAGTCTAAACTCTCTAGCGACAAACAAGACAAAATGGAGTGATCTTTCTCTAAATATACCTTTTAAAACATGAAAACTACAAGTGTTTAGGCTTACCTTATTCCAAAACGCTGTTGTTGTAGTCCGTCCTTGCCGATCCGGATGAGCTCCTCCTTCACATCAATTCCTGCAACCACAAACAATCAAACAATTACCAAGCACTTGCATTTCATATAATAAAACATATATTCAACATGCAGACCAAGGAACACATGAAATAACTCATTAACACAAGTTATTGAGAAAAATAAACCAGTTTGTATTAATAACGAAACAAAGAAACTCTTACAACCTGGCCTTGGTGTTGTGCAAGTTCCTCCCAGGGTCCATCAAGGGTTTTCCTCTACTTTGACAAAGCTCACCCACTTCCAAGTAGAATCAAGCAAAGACAATCTCTCCTCACAAGGTTCTAAATGGGAGTCCTAATTCCTGCAGCATTTACCCAAAGAAAATGTATAGCTCCAACCTCTCCTCCCTCTGGCTCAATGTCTTTATTTATAGTGCTGTAAAGAGGTTATTCAGGTCCACCATCAATGGGATAATCCCCCTCTTTGGGTGGGATAGCTCCCTTATTGATGGGATAAGTTCCCCCTTAATAGAGATACATGAACCAATCTGGAGGCGCATCCAAATCATCAAACCGACCTCTAGAAAGTTCTAGAAGTAACCACAAGTAACTTTTTTAAGATGAAACTCGCGCATTTTGCCTTTTACAGAAGGACGCACCTGTCCCTTAACATACAGAGCGTCCAAGGACGCACCTTTTGTGAACATTGTGAGCGTCCCCGCAGGTAAGGCTAGAGAGAACCTGCGACCCCAGAGATAAACATATTTTTGACAAGACTTTCTCTCTTCTTTGAGTTTGAGATGGATAGCAGAGGCATAAGACTTGCCTAAGAGGGTAGCATGACTGTTGATTTGAGCCATACTAACTGTAAGTGGTCATGGTGACATTTTTTAGTGTAACATGCCTTAATGGGTATTTTCGCCCTACTGCATCTGAGTAATCTGGCGGAAGTGACCACGGTGGGAACCTGCAATATGATATCTTCTATATCTAAAAGATTCAGAAGATTCCTGAACATTTTGTCATCATGGATCATCCCCATTTTAGAAATATTGTAGCAGTCAATTTTCTTGGCCTCGGGGGCAAACCCAAATCAATGCTCATCGAGTGTTTGGATAGATAAGTCTAAGCAATATGGCACCTCTTCAGATCCTTGGTCGCAAGTGCATTCTATAGACGAAGGAATTGTTCAGTCGATGATCATAGAGGGGGCACCATGGGAAGATTACCACCATCATTCCCATCTCCCGGATTACCGCGAAGATTATTCCAGCAACCTTAATCATCCTTCAGTTTTTGATTTTCTATCAAATACTATACATACAGTGCATTCCGAGGACAGTTCTTATCTCATTTCGACCTCGTTAAAAAATGAAACAAAGAGTAACGAGGATAGTTCTTTTATTGTGTCAACCTCATTAAAAAATGAAACAACTCCCTTTCCAAATCGAGTCTTTGATTACGATCTCATAAAATCCAAGGCGAGTCTTTCAAATATTTCGAAGGTAAACCTTCATTCCAACCACCGCGTTGAATGCAATGAAGCTTGGGGGGCATGCACCTCGATTTGCATCATTATGCTAGGGGCATGCGAACTTATAACAAGCATAGTTTCTCATTTCAAGCTTGTGTAAACATGAAACTGAATCTGAGCATATGTTGTCACATGGTTCAAGATCATTAAAAAATGAACCAGGCCACGAGAAGTGTTACTGCAGGGTTCAAGCTCGTTAAAAAAAAAAAAAAAAAAACCCGCAATGAGCAGTTTTACGCGAATTTCAAGCTCGTTAAAAAATAAAAACCTAGCAACGAGAAGTTTTACGCGAAGTTCAAGCTCGTTAAAAAATAAACCTAGCAATGAGCATATGTTCCACCAAAGTTTAAGCTCGTTAAAAAATGAACCCACCTCAGGTAAATAACCATTGCAAACGCATTATCATCGGCTTTTGAGCCTTGGTCGTGTTCTTACTATCACCTCCACTCTGTTTTAGCCGATCATACGCGTCCATTTGATTGTTTACCCCTTTTGAGGAATAGTTGCGATGAGTGATTCTGTTAGCCATCCTTTTTACACTGTCGTGATTGGAAAGTTCCAAACCTTACCTAGAACCAACTGCTATATGAAAACATCACTTGTTCCTCAAAAAAGAGTCTTCTTTAAGCTCTTTTCATCTGACTCGTAAAATATGAAAAGATTGCCGAGCAATTGGCCTCTCTAGCTCGTTAAAGTGATTGGAAGTGCTATCCCTCCTCTATATTTTAATCTTTTTGGACTTGAGGGATTATTACACAAAAAGATCGAGCATTTGTCTTGTTCAGCTCGTTAAAACTATCGAAAAGTCATCCCTTTCGCATGGCTTTATACTTTTTCGGACTTAAGGGATTATATTATGAAAAAGGAATAATGGAGTTTTCTTTCCGTCTCTTTTCAGACTCTCTGAAATCGAAAAGGACAGAGTTATCCTTGTTGTTAAACTCATTAAAACAATAGCAACAAACTTGTCCATTCAGACAAGAGCGAGTTTCACTATCGCTAGGCTCGTTAAAACATAGTGACGGGTTTGCCCGAAGGGCAAATTATAGATGCATATGTTATCCTCCTCAAGCTTGAAAAAAATAAAGAGGCACTGGTCAGAAATGACTCGGGAAAATTGGGAAGAAAACTTGAAGAAACTTTATTGGTAGCAGGTCGCTCTTGAACATGACACTTTCACTCCATCACCATGATTGAGGCGGGTTGGGTTATTCCGTTCACTGCTTATATCACCATTGGTCCACTATACCATCCACTTTCGGGGTTAATGCTACCAATCCATTTTAGTGTCGTCGATACGTTCAAGAGAAGTCGCTCAGAGAATTCACCTACCCAGCTTGTGTCTCATTTGCTGCAATACCTTCACGCTTCATTCTTTCATGACCGCCACCCTGAACCTTGTATCATCAGATCGTTTTCACCTCTACAAAATCATTTGCTCTGTTTCGTGTCATAGATGTGGGATCCATTAATGCCTTCCTACGACAGGTCACTTCTTGTCGACATCAGCTCATTATCCAAGAAGCTGACCTAGGGACAACCCTTCCAGTACTTTGAAGCTTGCATGCCTCAATGGCAAGTTTCTCACTTCCGACGACAGGTTTACATTAATGGGCTTTGACCGAGAGATTTTGCGTGGTGTTCGAAATCAACTCATGTATTCACACCACGTGAATTGTACTGCAGTACCTTGAGGGTCATCATCATCATCGGTGATTCCCCTCGTGCCTGTTAACAGCTTACATCATTGGCTAGTAATCAGGCGATGTCTTTCCATGTTCGACTCCAGAACATCTTTTCACATGGATCGACTTGTACTTTCGGAAGAAGATTGAATGAGTTTTGAAGACCTCGGGTCTAGTTTCATCCCATCCGGGCTGCGATATATTCAGGAAAATAAAGACATCAAATGTACATCATTGCTACACAGATAATCATCCAAACTAAGGGATGATGGCTCTACCAGAATCATCAGTCTGCACACAGACGGTTGTCTGTCCTATGTACATGAAAATGAATTTATCAAGCTGAGCATGGGAATGCCCGCCTCAGCTAGATCATGAAAATATTATGAAGATAATGTATTATATTTTATCTTATTATAGGTCACATTCCAGTTTGAAAATCCTCAGATCCTCATTATAAAGCATTTCACCCGACATCAAAAGATTTAAAACCTCATGCTTTAGGGGGCAACTGTTATAGACATATTTGGGCACTGCAACGCCAATCACATATGTCCATAAACCAAGGGCTTCTAAGTCCCTAATAGTGTTGTTTCATACCCTAAAGGAACAAGGTCAGCTGATTACGTCATCTCCCAGAAGTTTTCCATGAAAAACTGCGTGGAACTGGTCAAAACTGGATCATCTCACTTGCTCCATGGTCAGGGTGCAATGCATCTCACCTACTACACACGAGAGGTGTGATGCATACTAAAATTTCCTTCTATTGGGTGTGATGAGTGAGAATAAACAAGTGGCAGAGACAATTTGCTAAGTGGATGATCAAGGAATCTTCTAGAAACTTCTCATATGACACTTGCCTCTCAAAATTTGCCCAGGGATGAGTAAGAGATCAATGAAATCTCCAAGTGGAACCAAGAACTATCAGTGGAATGACACTAATCAAAAACCTAGAGCTGACTCACCCCCCTGCAAATATCTATAAATGGATCCCTCATCCCAGAGATCCAAAGGTTGGAATTGGGTAATTTGCAAAGAGGTGCTGCTACTTTCTCTTTGAAGACATTGTTGGGTGATCTTGTTTTGTGTGAGGTGAAGAGGGCTTTCAAGCTGGGAGGATGGAACTGGGTCAGGCCAAGTGGTTGTAATCCTCTCTTCTACGACTTTTACTAATAAAGCTATTTGAGTTTTCCTCCATATTCTTGTGTATTTCTGAATATTGTGTTGATATATGCATTTGTATGGTCAATATATATCTGATCCTATATTGTTTACAGTGAAATATCTCTATGCTTTGATGGTATTATGTTGCTGTGAATCTACAGGTGCTCTTTGAAGCGGGACAAGTAAGGAAGCGGTAGCGAGATTCTGTCAAAGGGGAAAGGAAACAAGCAAGGAGCCAAGCGGAAGACTGAGGTTGGTACTCTCTGTTTCTTTCTCATCTCTCTCTCGTAAAGGAAAAACAAGTGACTTTAATCTATTTGTTTCTAAGATAGCTACCCGTCTTAGTGGGACTAGCAGCTCTGAATAGACACTAGATTTCCTGATAACACCAACAACCCAACTATACTCAATATTATTTTGTTTTGATTATAGTATGAGACAATGGACAAGGGCCTAATGCTAGTGTTCTAAAAATTGGTCTGACTTGGCTCGATGGGCCTGTTTGGTACCAAATAAGCCCTACTCAGCCAAATAGATGCATGATGACCCCACCCCTCTATTTGTCTCACACCTTTCTCATAGAGCATTTGTGAGCATTTGGAGTTTTGGAGAAGAGCTGAAATATTGAAGAGTAATGTGATGCTTGAGCTTGATGGTTGTTTGGCATTTGTTTAAGTTTGTTTGAAATAGATTTAAGTAGCTTAATCAGGAGGCTGTAATATATCTTGAAGCTTGGAGGAGTTGTCGACCAAATTCTTGTCCTCACTATCCATTATTCTAATTTCCAGGCATGTTTTCCCTCTCTTTAAATTGCAAATGCAGATCCTCTAAAATCTGTCCCTATTTTTAATTTTTTTCTCTTCAAATTCCAATATATCCCTCTTTAAATTACAAATGTAAATCATCGTAAATTTGTCCCTGTTTTTAATTTGACTTAGACATTTTAATTTGCACATGTCTAGAATTATGCTACTTGGATTTCAAAAATTTAATGTTCTCTTTCAAACTGCAGATTGGAATTTTACCATGGTTTCCACCCTTAGTGTCAAAGATTCTGCATGGATCCATGCTAATTTGGATGTGAAAATTTATTGCAAATACTGCAAGAAATGTATTAAGAAGGGAAGGGGGAGTGTGAATTCATATATTTAAAGAACAATTGGCTAGTATAAGAGGCGAAGTTTCCCCATGCATGCACCCATTAGAGGAGATTGGAGATATTAGATTTGAATTGCAAAACCAGCTTGCAAGATTTGAACAAGATAAGGCTATACCAAAAGGAGATGGTTGTATCATTTTTTTCAGACTCTAAAGCCTATGGAGGTCATTAAGAGTCTCATTGATGCTGATATATATTGGAATTGGTGCCATTTTGAAACATTTTTTTTATATATTTAGCATTACATGGTATATTCATGTGCCACGAGCAGAGTTTTTCATACTCTATTTCAATGGTTTGGAGTCTTATATATTTTTTGGTAAATCGAGTCATTGAAATAATATTAGTCTGAGTAAAAGTTTTCAAACACTAACCAACACATACAGAGACTTTCCAAACTTCGTATATGACATTATTCAAGCCAATGGACTTGATAGAGTATATAGTAGTTTCAAATGTGAGGGTTTTTCAAATGAATTTTCAAATAGAATTTAAACATTTTGACAATTAGTATATATGAAAAAATGACTTACCATTTTCTTATTAAGAAATAGGAAGAAACCAATGCGCCATAATTAGGAAATTTCTTAAGAGGATGACACACTCAAAATAAAGATTTATGTGCTCCTTGTTTCTCTAGTGCCCCCTACAATGTCTAGGTAAACCATTCGTACCTCCTAACTGAACTAGAAGGAAAAATGGTCTTTGTGCCTCCATTGTACTGGTATCTAATTGATTTTAATTTCATTTCACTGGAATTTGTGGAATATCCTTTGAGGAAGCAATCTTCTCTTCCTCCCCAATAATTTTGCATGACACTAAGGCTTAAAGGACCATGCATCCTCATAAAACTTGACATCTTAGTTGAAAACCATCTTCCTTTTAGACAAAATGTAAACTTTGTAAGCCTTATATGTCTCATTGTGTCCCACTAAAGTACCCTTCAAACTAGATGGTTCCAAGTTTCTTCTTTTTCTTGAACAATATAAATGTATACAAGACAACCAAAAACACCAAAATGTGATACTTGTGGCTTCTCACCAATGAAATCTGTTTCTGGTGTCTTATTCTTCAATATCTATTGAGGTCAGATATTCGAAATGTAGATTTTTGTACAACATGCTTATGCCCAAAGACAAATTAGCATATCTATGTCATGGATCATTGCCTTGGAAGTCTCTATGATGGGCCTATTCTACCTTTCTATAGCCACATTTTGATGTGTTTTGTAAGACCCTATCAACTTTCTCTTGATTTGTACTTCCCTGCAAAAAGTGTCAAACTCTTTAGAGGTATATACTCCATTATTTGATCACAGCACTTTAATATTCTCACCTATTTATAATTTTTCTACAAAAGATTTAAACTCTCGAAACTTCCCAAAGACCTCATCCCTAATATTCATGATATAAACACATAAATTCTAAGAGAAATAAATGAATCATCAATTAATATTACCAAATAATGATATTGAATTCATGGTTTCACATATATCTGAAATTTGTCCTCCTTTTCAATTTTACTTAGACTTTCTAATTTGCAAAAGTCTAGAGACATGCAAATTGGATTTCAGAATTCTAATGTTGCAACCTCTCTTTTGATAGGATGCCAAGTCCCATGCTCCTTAAAAAGAAACCACGACTGACTCATACAAGAAACAAAATTGGAGGGGCCTTCCAAACAGTGTTCATATTTGAGATTAAAGGTAGCTACACTGTCACTCCTACAACACGGAGGTAAAAAAAACAAAGAAGCAATGTTCAGTAAACTACCATAGGTGAGGAATGGTTCTTGGACATCCCATGCTTAAAACCTTCTAACAAACTTCCATATCCTATGTAGTAGCCCTACTATCCATATACATGGAATCCTAGAAGATTTCAGAACGTGATCCCATACCATGTTAAATTTGTAGACCATGGTAAGAAAAGCTACAACACAATGATCTACAAATAAATATGATTCCTGAACAACAAATACAACTCCTAAACTCTCAAAATTAAACACTCAAACTTACAACTATCATTTCATTAAATAAGAAAAAAACTAAATACACTATGAAAGCCCCAAAACTAGAATACCTCACTCTACTCTCATACCTTTCTTTTATAACCGTAGCAAAGGGTCATGAGTTATAGTCAAGTTTGGACTAAATCTATCCTAGTTCTGAACCTGCATGGAAAATCATGCTAAAGAAAGAAATTCACCACAAATGCATGAACCCTCCTACTCTAGACTCATATGTTGGGCTACCATACCAAGAAAATTGTGTTAAAAACACTTTCCAAATATATCTAATATATTTTTAACTTCTTATAAAATAATTTTTTGCTAGTTTAAGAAAAGAAACCTATTCTAGTTCTGGAAAAACCATAAACATAATAAAACTTGCTCATAGGAGATCAACTATTGAAATATTTTTGACTGTCTACATCAACCAAATATGCCTCACTTGGAGGTTTTTCAAGTGCACCCTCCACCATCTTGGATCTAAAGTTGCAAAATATGTGTTGCCAAAGGTATGTTGTGAAGACACTTTAACAGAAAACAAGTAAATATTCTAACAATTTGGAGGAGATTTATCACTTTTCTTCTCTTCTTCCTACCTCTATTCACTATATCTTACTTTTCATACCCTTCAAAATCCCAATTTCAAGAATTAAATGAAATGAATCCCAAGAAAATTGATGATGGACTTGAAGTTTAGGGTATGTTTATTTGGTTCACATTCCTTGGAGAATGGTAACCGTTACATCTAAGTAATATTTGTACCATGTAGATCCTCCCAAAGGAGTCACATCCTATTGGATGGACAAAAAGTTTCTACCAACAACAAGAATATAGAAAAGGACTTGGCTCAAATCATCCCCAATGCAAATTTTTCAAGAAACAAGAAGAACAACCCCTCTTTGACCTTAGATCTATAATAGCATGCCAAAGAAATGATAACCTGTCACATGGATTCAGTCTCAAAGAAGAACCCCATATTCATTGGTATCAAGGAAAAGATACAACAATTCAATGATGAATACTACTTGTTGAAAGCCCTCCAAGGTTCAGAGCTTTGCTCCAAAAGTCAGTGATGAGAGACAAATGGAAAACCATGAGGTTGGAGAATACCCCCACCATCCCATTTCCTTGAAGTGAATAAATAACATGAAGAATCTTCGCCCCCTCTCTATGAGGGTTTGGTTTATATATTTTATTTATATTGTTCTAATAGCATAGGATTTAGTGGCTATGAGCCAAGCTCTATACAAGAATGGCATGTCTTGCTTCTATTATAATATTTAGTGGCCAACGACCCAACTATACTTGGTATTATATTATTTTTGACTATATTACAAGGTAATGGCCAAGAGCACAACACTAGTGCTATAAAACTTGGTTTGAATTGGCTCGATGGGCCGATTTGGTACCAAATAAGCCCTACTCATCAAAGTAGATGAATGACAACCCCTTACAAAATCCAAGAAAAAATTCAATATTTAATTTTAAAACTAAAAAAAGTAAAGCATTAAACTAAGAAAACTGCTATAAAGAGATATCCCACCCCTCTATTTATCTCATGCCTTTCTCACATAGAGTTTGTGAGCTTTTGGAGTTTGGGAGAAAAGCTGAAATCTTGAAGAGAAATGTGATGCTTGAGCTTGGTGTTGGTTTGGAATTTTTTGAGGTTGATTGCAATAGATTTAGGCAGCTTAATCAGGAGGCTATAGTGAATCTTGAATCTTGGGAGGAATTGTGGGACAAATTCTTGTGCCCACTACCCATTATTCTAATTTCTAGGCATGTTTTCCCTCTCTTTAAATTGCAAATGCAGATCCTCTAAAATTTGTCCCTATTTTTAATTTTTTTCTCTTCAAATTCCAATATATCCCTCTTTAAATTACAAATGTAAATCATCTTAAATTTGTCCCTGTTTTTAATTTGACTCATACATTTTAATTTGCACATGTCTAGAATTATGCTACTCAGATTTAAGATATCTATTGTTCTCTTTCAAACTGCAGATTGGAATTTTCCCATGGTTTCCATTATTAGAGTCAAATATCCTGCATAGATCCATGCTAATCCAGATGTTGTGAAAATTTATTGCAAATACTACAAGAAATGCATTAAGAAGGGAATGGGGAGTGGGAATTCATAGATTTTAAGAGAACTTGGCTAGTATAAGAGGCCAAGTTTCCCCATGCATGGCCCCTTAGAGGAGATTGGACATATTAGATTTGAATTGCAACCGACTTGCAAAATTTGAAGAAGATAAAGCTAGGCCAAAAGGAGATGGTTGTAGCATGTTTTCAGACTCTAAAGCCTATGGAGGCCATTTAGAGCATCATTGTTGCTGATATATATTGGACTCAGTGCCATTTTGAAACTGTTTTGATATATTAAACTTTAAATGGTATATGTATGAGCCATGAGCAGACTTTTCTAATGGTTTGGAGTTTTATATATTTTTTGGTAAATCAATTCATTGAAATAAGATTTGTCCAAGCCTGAGTTTTCAAACATTGACCAACACATACAAAAACTTTCCAAACTTCGTATATGACATTATTCAAGCCAATTGACTTGATAGACTATATAGTAGTTTCAATTTGAGGGTTTATTAACTACATTCTCAAATAACATTTAAACATTTTGACAATTAGTATATATGAACAAATTACTTACCATTTCTTAATAAGAGACTGGAATAAACCAATGCACAATAATTAGGAAACTTCTCAAGAGGATGGCAAACTCAAAATGAAGATTTAAGTGCTCCTAGTTTCTCTTGTGCCCCTACACTGTCGAGATAAATCATTTGAGCCTCCTAATTGAAATAGAAGGATAAATGGTCTTTGTATCTCCACTGTATTGGTATCTAACCGATTTCAATTTGATTTCACTGGAATTTGTGGAACAACCTTTGGGGAAGCACACTTTTCTTCTTCCCCAATATTTTTTGTGTGACATTGAGGCCTGTTCTTCCTCTCTACAACCACATTTTGATGTGTTTTGTAAGGCACTATCAACTCACTCTTGACCTCGACTTCCTTGCAAAAAGTGTTAAAATCTTTGGAGGTATATACTTCTCCATTATCTGATTTCAACACTTCAATCTTCTCACATGTTTGATTTTTTTACAAAAACTTAAAAATATCTAAACTTCCCAAAGACCTCATCCCTGGTATTCATGAAATAAAAACGGAGCTTCTAAGAGAAATAAATGAATCATTAATTAATGTTATTGAATTCATGGTTTCACATACATTTGAAATTTTTCCTCCTTTTCAATTTGACAAACTTTCTAATTTGCAAAAGTCTAGAGACATGCAACTCGGATTTTAGAAATATAGTGTTGCAACCTCTTTTTTGACAGGATTCCAAGTCCCATGATCCTTCAAAAGAAACTACAACCGACACATACAAGCAACAAAATTGGAGGGGGCTTCCAATCAGTGTTCATATTTGAGACTAAAGGTAGTTAAGCTACCACTGCTACAAAAATGAGCTAAACAAAACAAAGCAGCAACCTTAAGTAAAATATTATAGTTCCAAAATGGATCTTGGAAACCCCATGCTTAAAACCTTATAACAAAACGTCCCTATCCTAGGTAGTAGCCCTACTATCCATATACATGGAATCCTAGAAGATTTCAAAACGTGCTCTCATACTATGTTAAATTTGCAGACCATGGTAAGCAGACCTACAACGCATTTATCTACAAATACATATGATTCATGAACACCAAATACATCTATTAAACACTCAAACTTACAACTATAATCACACTAAATAAGAAAAAAATTACCATGCGTCCCAAATGCATGCACCCTCCTACTCTACACATATGTCGGGCTACCATGCCAAGAAAATTGTGCTAAAAATACTTTCCAAATATAACAATGTAAACTTTGAAATGAGAACTATAAACTCAAAGTGGTAACTCTAGAAAAAAAACCCCAAAAACATGAAAAACAATGCTAAAAATGAAAAGTGTGTATACTAGAACGATGGTTTTTTTTAGGGTGAATTTTTAACATTTAAAAAAAATGGCAGTAAAACCGATTTTTTTGTGCAAAAAACAACTATTTTTGAGGAAAAAACACACTAATGTTTTTGGTAGAATAACATTTTTCTTTCCTAGGTATAAGTTCAACATTTTTTAGTAATGACGATAAAGATAAAATAATGGGATTTGAAACACATTAAAATTCTATTAGTTTTCATCCATGTTGTTAAACATATAATAACATGACACTAAATATCACTAAAATGGTAATTGTTTTTAACCATAACATTAAAGATAACAAAAAAATTTGGAAAAATTTCAACCATAAAATTAAAAAACCATGACATTATGAACAAATTACATGCCTAAATTAATCAAATGTCATTACTTGTAGATTGAATGAAACATACATTATATCTCTAAGTTATTGTTGCATTGTAGATATTCTAAACAATAAAAATCATCATAATTAAAACATATAATCCAACAAACATAAAATTGACTCATAACTTCATTTAACACCATATGGATTTTTATTTTATTTTTTTATTTCAAGATACGATGCAAACATCAGTTATATAAATTATCTTAGACAATTATTCAAAATCATTCATATTTTCTTGCACACCATCAGAATTCACATCTTCAGATGAATGATTGGATGCAGATGAAGATGTTCCATATTCTTCTCTTTCATCAACTAGTGCCCCATCTGAGTCCAAATGCATGCCCACCATTTCAGGTTTCAAAATTCTTCTTTGATCTATGACTGGTTTCAACAAACTCCAATCTCAATGTTGATCCTTTTGATAACAACCTCTTCAGAATCTCTATCGTCTTGAAGCGAAGAGTTCCTCACTTTGTTAAATTGAAGTCATAAACAAGTATGTCAACATCCTCCAATTTTAAGAGGTCAGTGACAATTTATATTTGTACCTTTTCTTTTTCTCTTTCTGCCAATTTTTTTATCAACTACCATCTTTGGCTTATACACACCATTGAATGGGTGTGTATTTGTGGCATACCAATGTACTTCAACAGTTGCAACATATTCATTTTTTGTAATGACCTTTATAACCTTAACAATCCATAATGAATATCCATTGGGATCTCCATCTACTAGCATTGTGATCATGCAACCCTCCTTAATATCCTGTATTGAACCCCTGTAAAGGTCTTCCATGGCTTCATGTTGTGCACAAGATCTTTTGGAGCCAATATACATTTCTCTTTCCTCTACCTGTGAAGAATTAATAATACCTTGAGATTGTTTCTATTCAACAACGTTTCTTTCCCCATGTTCATTTGACACATTTTGTGGCCAAATAAATTGATTTTTCAAAGGTATATCTTCATTTGTTGTTCTTGAAATGATATCATTTTGATTATTGAAAAAAGACTCCCACCAAATTGAATGAGCAATATCAAAGTACTCATATGTATATCTAATACATTTTTTAAATTTTTGTAGAAATTCCTAGTGTAGATCAACATATTATGCAATATACTAAAGCAAAATACAAGATCTACTTCTACAACAAACTTTGCAGAAGCTTAATCGAATATGAGCAATATCAATGAGAACACATATAACTGAGAATGAGAAATAAATCACACATAACATAGAAGAAACAATTCGGGGAAAGTCTCAGCCTAAAACCCCAATCTCTGTATTATCATACAAGTGGAAATCTTGTTCAAGTTACAAAAAGAATAAGCTCTCAAGCTATCTGGCTCTCTCTGCAATAAAAAAATGCTGCCCATAGACAGTCAAAGGCTCTCACAACCTTCTCCTCTGCCCTCCAAGCCTCCTATTTCCTTGCGCAGTTTTCCTTGGGGTCCAATGCCACCCCCCTGTGAATTGGCCTCTTCACACACTCACTAACGTCTGATCTAACTATGCAATCCTAAAGGATATAATTCCTTCTACATGGATGAGTCTCCTTTATAGGAAAAATTCATCCAACTGATAGCACATTGTCCCTCCTTTGATCTCAATTGGGTCTTTGACTGAACTGACATGCATTAGTTATTTATGAGAGAATATTCAGTTATTTGAAGTGCAACAGTTACATGCATGCAAGCATTAACTAACTGAACTCACAATTAATTCAAAAAATTGTTTGAATTAATCTAACTGGACTTGACTCAGTTAACTGTGCCAACTAATTACAACTCATCCTTTTCTCTTTAACTGATGGATAAATTCCTCAATTAATGGAGAAACTGTTGCATGTCCCCACATAGACTTCATTTTGATTTTTCTTAACTAATTAACTCAAGATGAATTAATTAATTATTTTACAAACAACTATTAAGATCAAATTTGAATTTTTATTTCTCTATTTTAGTTCAGGGACTAACTAAAATAGTAATCTATCTTGAACTGCTATTTTTAGCAATGTTATTTATAGCACTTCCATTTTTCATTCCTTGCTGCTATGTCCAACACTGGTACTCAAATTGCTATTTATAGCAGTGCTATTTTTAGAACTTCTATTTTTAGAATTTCTTGTTGCCATTTTCAACACTCCCTCTCAACAAGAAAGGCATTCAACTCGAACCTGATCATGAACCTTTGGAATGTTCTGCATGCAACACTTCTCCCAAGTGTTGTTTCTCCAACAACTCTAGAAACAAACTCCCAACTGACCTCTCTGTTGGGCTAGAAACATACTCTAATGCTGAAGCTTCCTTTGTCGCTGACAAGTTCTCCCTCTGTGACCTCTGAGCTGCTGCAAAACTCCATGCATCTCGCACCGTTGCACGCCTCTCTGTGCCATCCTGCATTGGTGCAACACTCCTGTGCCTCTCGCATTGCTGCAGCTTGCTAGCTCTACACAGTCTCGGGACTCCTGCACTGTAGCTCTCTCTGCCGCTCCATCTGCATCTGTCTCTACCCACTTAGCTAGTTCTGCTACTCCTCGTCGGGGCTCCCATAGAAAAGTCAAATCCAAAAGTTTAGGTAGCTCAAGGATCTAGCCCCTATTTTAGATTTCGTGGGACAATCACTCCACATCGCCCCACCTCCCACCTAGAGGTATGGCTGCATGTGATACCTCTACCAACCTGGCTCAAAATTCCCCCCTAATGGAGGTCTCTGCATGAGTGGATGCCTCCACTCTATCTCCTCTTGGCTTCCCCAGTTGTGGCTGCTAGACAACCTCCTGAAGCTGCTTCACCAATTGTGGCTCCTCCACAATCGCCTGAGACTTCTCCTATGGCTGCATGCTGAGAGGTAATGTACTCTCCCTCTCAACCACCAAGTCTCCATCAGTTTCCTTGCCCCTCAAGGCTTTGCATGCATCTTGAACCTTAAGAGCATACAAGTTCTTGACTCGTGAACCGATCTGCTTCACTTGTATCGTGGTAATGTGTCGAAGGAAAACCTTTCCCTTACTAAAGACTACATCATAGCCTCTGCCTTCCAGCATTGCGATCGAAACCAAATTTCTGTTTAGTCCTGGTACATACTTGACATAGACCAAGGTAATGCGAGCTCCATGCTCCCTCTGAAAAACAACCATTCCTACACCTGATACACTATACTTTTCATCATTACCCATCGCTATGAGTATTTGGAGATCTTTCTCCTCCAAGGTACTGAACAAACTCTTGTCACGAGTCATGTGGAAAGAAGATCCACTGTCAAGAAACCAACCACTTCCCACCATGGATGAAATCATGCATGCAAAAAGTGTGAAATCCAACCCAAACTGTGAGGCCAGTGCCTCACCTTCTGATCCTTCCATGGATCCCTTCTTGGATATCCTTAGTGGACAATTTGTAGCAAAATGGCCCACCTCATGACACCAAAAGAATCACACTTTCGATTTTTCAAACTTCTTCCCACCATAGGAAGAACTCGATTTGGGATGAGAATCCTTCTCGTTCCCTTTCTTTGCCTTACTCGATAAGGCACAATTTTCTTCATCCTCCTTGGATGAAGAAGATCCATCTCTGGTGCTTCTCCGTATCTTCTCCTGCATCAGATTCGACCAAAGTCGTTCCCAATTTGGCAGTTTCTCTCTTCTGTTTACCAAGTCTTGGTAGCAATGCCAGCTCTTAGGAAGACCGAGGAGTACAAGACTCACCATGTCATCATCAATGGTCATGATCCCTACACTTCCAAGATCATCCCTGCAGGTGGTGAGCTTGTTCAGATATTTAGGGATCATGTCACCCTTTTCACACTTGATCTTATGAAGCTTGTCTTTCAACGCCAACTTCCTCTGATCACTGTTGTTTTGATATAGATCTTTCAATGTTTCCCACATAAAAAACAGTGTCTCCTTCCCATGGAGGCTCGAGACAATGTGGTATCGAACTCCCTCTAGGAGGATTCTCCTTGCTCTAGCCACACATTTCTTCCATTCTGCTAGTTGAGTAGCATCAGTCAGCTTGGGGACTTCTTGATTAATGAGGTCCTTTAGACCATTATCCTCTAATACTGTCTCCATGTGATCCTTCTAGGCTATATAATTCAAGCTACCGTTAAGGGCATACTCGAGTCTTAAACCGCTGAAAGCCATTGGTGAAATTGAGATGTGATAAGGACTCGATTTTTATATTCAGGAACCACAAACTTCGAACTTCTCCTTATTGTATACTGTTCTTCGCCTTGATCACCTTTTCTCCAATACCATGTAGAAATTCCCACTGTAGATCAACAGATTATGCAATATACTAAAGCAAAATACAAGATCTACTTCTACAACAAACTTTGTGGAAGCTTAATCAAATATAAGCAAGATCAATGAGAACACATATAATTGAGAATGAGAAATCAATCATACATAACATAGAAGACATAACCCGAGGAAAGCCTCAACCTAAAACCCCAATATCTGTATTATCATACAAGTGGAAATCTTGTTCAAGTTACAAAAAGAATCAGCTCTCAAGCTTTCCTTCTCTCTCTGCAATCAAACAATGCTACTCATAGACAGTCAAAGGCTCTCACAACCTTCTCCTCTGCCCTCCAAGCCTCCTATTTCCTTGCGTAGTCTTCCTTGGGGTCCAGTGCTGCCACCTGTTTGAATTGGCCTCTTCACACACTCACTAACCTCAACTGGGTCTCTGACTGAACTGACATGCATGAGTTATTTATGAGAGAATATTCAGTTATCTGAAGTGTAGCAGTTACATGCATGCAAGAATTAACTAACTGAACTCACAATTAATTGAAAAAACTGTTTGAATTAATCTAACTGGACCTGACTCAGTTAACTGAGCCAACTAATTACAACTCAATATTACAACTCATCCTTATATCTTTAACTGATGGATAAATTCCTCAATTAATGGAGAAACTGTTGCATGTCCCCGCATAGACTTCACGTTTGATTTTCCTTAACTAATTAACTCAAGATGAATTAATTAATTATTTTACAAACAACTGCTAATATCAAATTCAAATTTTTACTTCTCTATTTTAGTTCAGGGACTAAGTAAAATAGGAATCTATCTCGAATTTCTATTTTTAGAAATGGTATTTATAGCACTTCCATTTTTCATTCCTTGCTGCTATGTCCAACATTGGTACCTGAACTGCTATTTATAGCAGTGCTATTTTTATCACTTCTATTTTTAGCATTTCTTGTTGCCATTGTTGCCATTTTCAACAATTTCTTCTAGGCAATCAAAATAATTTTTATCTCTATTATTCCTGCGTGCATTATGAACTTCAGCAACTGATTGTAATAACAATATATTTGATGCAAATATTGGATGATCTGGAATGATATTCAAAAATTCCAAACCTGATGAGGGTGCCCATTCTGCAGTAGTTGAATACTTCTTGCCCCATATTAGTTTTTCCCATAATTTTTTTGGATACGAAATTGATGTTGGAAGCTAATGTCATTAAGTTGTTTAATGCATTTCTCCTCAACATGCGATCCCAGAATAAATCTTCGCATGTTAGTAGTTTCTTCCAAAACATCAAAAGTAGGCTCTCACATGTATGATTTCTTAATACATTTAATTAATGATGGCAAGCTCCCAACTTCCTTCCTCAATGTGACTGAAAAATGACTGAACATCTGATCAATATGGTCATGATTGTGCCCAACAAGAAGGAAACCAACCTTTACCTTTTGAAAATTTCTCAATTCAACAAGCATGTTTAGATATCTAAAAACAATATGTTTTTTGTTTTCAAGACAAGTCTTTTCCAATTGTAGATACAAAACTTCAGGAAGATTACTAGATCAATGAGAAAGAACATCATGAATTATGGTTATTGTCAGATTTTCATCATTATGAATATTTGGAGTTGTGAAGTATACCCTTGGAAACATTTTCCCATTGAAGACCATACAACCAACCAAGTGATACTAAATAAATTTGTCCTCCTGTAAATTTTTGGGTGTGCGAACTGTTATCACTCAGGGTGTTCACAAAAGTTGTAAGAAAGGGAATACGGCCAAGGTAACCATAGACCAAGCTTTTAGATGCAGATTCTAACCCATCTGCATCTAGAGAGGGCTCTCTCTTTGTGATTTAGCTTTGTTTTGAAGTGTGTTAGGCTAGTTATGAAGTACAAGGGTTTTGTTTTGAGTTTGGTTGGAAGTATTCAATAGAATAGTGAGGTAGACCTGAAAAGTTTCAGTCCATTGGGCATGATGGAGTCAAAGAAGGATAGCTTCCTGGATTCAGTTTCTAAACAGAAGATGGTATCATAGAGCAAGGTACTCAAACGTGGAACAATTTAAAGGCTGAAACCAGATGGAATGGAGTAAAGTGGGTGAAGGGCAGTTAAGAATCCTTCATCATATTTGACAGAGGGAAAATGGCTGAATACTGCTAAGGAGCTATTAAGAATTCTTTAGCAAATAGTCAAGATGAAAAAATCAGGGGAAACAGGAGCAATTAAGAATTCACTGCTTATACTAATTCTGAAGAAAACATAGAAAATAATAAAGATTGAAGACAGAGTGCAGTTAAGCAAATTCTATATTATTCCTTTTCTCTACTATTGAGATCATGAAACATAGATGAAATAATAAACGTAGAAACTATAAAACACAAGTTAGAAGGGACTTATTGATCCATAAAATGATTCAAGAATTCTGTAACAGGTCCTTAGCATCAATTCCTCATCCAGTGAGCTTGACAAAAAATGGTTCCAACAACTTTTTATTCCAAAAAATTTCAGTATTACAGTAAAAAACTATGAACACCCACCAACCCCAAATACTTCGTTTGGGGGGGTATTTATACAAAATATCAAAATATCTTACAAAATATCTGAAGGAGATAATATCTAGTGATGATTAATGCTTCTTTTACAAAAGATAGAGATGAACAGTCTCGGAAACAGGGAAACAATAAATTGACGCTGTGCTGGCCGCTCCCTCTTTATTGAATGTACCGGAGGTAGGTTCTGTAAGTCGGTTTGCAGCTGTCCTCCACTGATATTCCGTACTGGCTGCTCCGTTGTTGCCTGGATATTCCTTAGCCCTGATCTGATATACTTTGACCGGTATGACTCTCATTTATTTCTGTCTTCCGCATTATGGTAAATGGTCTAAAATTTTCAATTCACCAAGGTACCAAAGATAAGTTTATATAATTTCTAACATACTTTTCCACCACTCCAGTCCTGGTAATTTATGTCTCTGAAGCTTCCTTAAAGTTTCATTAGTCTCTGTGTATCTGAAGAAATTAGGTGGGATGGTGAACAGATGCTTCACCTCGTGCTCAATGTAGAATAAATTTTCCAGGCTGCCGTAGAGGACCTGGCTAGATGGAAGTGCTTTTTCTCCTAAAGCACTCGTTGATGAAGTGATTTGATCAGCAACATATTTATTCAATTTATGTACATAGTCTTTGTGTTTCATCAGACGATCATTACTTCCCAAAGGACTTGGCAAACCTTTTTTTATGCAAGACTGCAAACTTTTCTGTGAAAGAATTAATCTCTACCTGCATGTCCTAGCATCTCCTTTCCAAATTTTGCATTAGGGTTCTCATGGTTAGAACTCTCTTAATTTCTAGAATGGTGCATGTTTTGTCTCTCATTTCTAGTGCTTATAGTTCTTCGCTGGTCTTGGTGTTCAAAAAATGTATCAACTGGTTAGCATTTTCAGGCATCTGTCCCAATAAAGCTCTTGTCTTTTGAATCTCCACTTGGGCCGCTCTTATCAAGTCAATCTGCTCATAAATGACTTGGATAGACCTCCACACATTACTAAGGGATT
Organism: Pinus tabuliformis; assembly: GCA_031772625.1. Taxonomy (NCBI): domain Eukaryota; kingdom Viridiplantae; phylum Streptophyta; class Pinopsida; order Pinales; family Pinaceae; genus Pinus; species Pinus tabuliformis. The sequence goes on along the minus strand of CM062814.1, from coordinate 198,345,008 downwards.
GATTGATGGTGGTCCACAAAATTCCTCTGATTTTTGCTAGAGGTTTATCCAGAGAGAGATCTTTTTCTAATGCTCTCACTTTGTTCTCTAATGTTTTGACCTCCCTTGTTTTCTTTGCCACATTCATCTTGGATTTGTCATAATTCTTTTCCACCTTTGCCAATTGCTCCTTCACCAGTTTCAATTCTGACACTTGTAGTTTTAATTCTTCCATGGCTCTTATCAGTTCTTCTGTACTCATATTGGTACTGCTGCCTGGTGCTGCTGCTGTTGCTGATGTACCTGTGATGACCTTTGTTGTTGATGCCGGGACAGTGGGAGGCAATGTTGTTATAAGTGTGGAGGGGGCAGTAGTGACTACATGGATTTCTTCAGGTGGCTAGGAGGTCGACTCTCCCTGCTTTTCCTTTAGCGCTTTTTCCAGTGCCTGTTCAGTGTCGATTAATCTTTCATTGAGTTTCATAAGTAGGTCCATCATATCCTCTTCGGATTTCTGCTGTACAACTTTTGCAGTCTGTGGGTGCATGGAAGGAGGCAGTTTTAGCTGTTTTCTTAGGGCAGCAATGTCCTCTTCCTTTTTCTTCATCAGTGCCCTTATGCCTTTGGCATCTTTGGGATCATGTCCCAGTTCAATGATAATTTCCTCCAAGGATTTGATCCTATTGTCCTTTGCTAGAGAAGAATATTTCTCTAAATCTAATTGAGCAGAGGTATTATTCAAGGAGTCTTGTAATTTATGAGCTAACATAGCTTTATCAGCCAGTGTGGAGTATACCATTTCTCCAGTCTGTTTATGAAGCTCAATCTGGTCCAAGGGATGAATATCCTTGGCTAAGACGTCCAGATTTGTGCTGATGTAGTCAACTGTTGATTGTGGTTGTTGCACCTTGGGCTTAAAGTAACTCATTATCATCTTTCCTTCTTTTATGTCATATGCTGACATTAATCTTTGTTGTTTTGTGGGGGCCATCTTAATATACTGGTTGTAAATTTGAAGCCTTAGTGGATCGTTCCTGGCCTTTATCTTAGTGAATGTCCTTTTGATGTCCAAGGCCTGTTTGCATTGTGGCCTAGTGGATGAAACTTCCACACTTTGCTGCCTTTCCATCTCCTGCCTGTGTGAGCTAGTTGATGTCTCTATCACTGGGGAAGTCTGCTGGCTAGTTACCTGCTCACCTCTTAGACTGTCAGTGGTTTCCTCGATAATTTCATCCTCTGATAGAGGATTCAATCTTTGCCTCTTTGCACCCGGCTGTTTTGCAGGTCCACTGATAGGTGTGGGGTCTTCCCTGTCTCTCTTCTTGCTTCTTTCCTCATTTAGAGGAGTTTATAGTGCTGGAATTTCTGGTGCTTTAGATTGGGTAGGAGGAATTTGTACTTGTTCATGCTCTTTGGACCCCCCTGGCTGATCGGTCATGATTGGTTGTTCTGTTGTTTCCACCTCTTTGCCCTTTGAGGTCCCTGTGACTGATGTGCTGGTTCTCTATGCAGGCTACTGAGAAGTTCCAGTAGAGGATATCCAAACTCTTGTTTGTTGAGGCCACTTGAGAGATACCTGTCCAAAAGAGTCCAGGTCAAGGGTCTTTTCAAGATTTTTCATAGCTTTTTCCATCTTTTCTTGCTCACTAATTTCTTCAATTAAGGTCCCTTCTATCCATTCATCCTGATTTGCATATTGTTCTATTTCTGGGATGCTATGATGAACATAAACTGACAGCCTGTTTCTTACTCTTCTGTCACTTATAAAACTATTTGGGTCATATGGTACCCACTCAAAACTCTTCTTGAATTTAAGGTGGTTTTCTAATATGTTCTCAGCATCTTTCCATGCATCCCTAGAATGGATGACATAAGGGCCCAACTGGTTTTTGATTCTCAGCTGCGCCTTCTTCTTTACATTACAAAAGTGGGTTAAGTCTGAACAGATGAGCTGCCTGAAATATTCTAATGCAAATAGCCTCATAGGCACATACCTAGGCAACTTGAATGGGCATAATTCACATCCATATATTCTAATTTCAGTGTGATTCTGGTAGAGGTACCAGTCACCTATCCTATACTGTTTAGATAGCTGTAAAATTTTCCTCATATCACTAGAAATTCTAGGGGGAGGAGCTCCTATCAACAGAGTGGAGGCTGGGTGTACAAACAAATCAATGAATTCACTATAGGTATAAGGGGAGTCATAGTTATGGAAGGCTGAGCTCCAAAAAATTACAGACCTTCGATTCCCTTTTGAGTCTAATTTCCTGATGGGAAATGGGAAACTGTCTAGGTGATAATATAACAGTAGATGGTATATGAAAGATGTATATTTAAACACTCCTTCCCTTTCCAAATTCATGAATTGAGTATGGATTTTGTCAGCAATGAAAGTGGCATAGTCATACTTGACAGCAGGGGGTTGTCCAGGAGTAAAGATAGATAACAGAACCAGGGTGATATCATCCACATATTCACTAGACCTAAATCCTAAAATCAAGGATATCATGTCAAGAATGAGTTTTCCAGTCTCATTGAAATAGACATGCAAATAGGGAGGTGGGCGTTGGGGTTGACCGTTTGGTTTCATGAATATCTGGGCAATATGAGTTATTTCTGAGTTGGTCAATTGAGAGGCATTTTCAAGCAAAATTCCCATGGAAAGACGAGCGAGGGGTTCAGTGGAATGGAAATGTATCATCTCATTGATGGATTCAACAGTTATGTAAAAAAGGACAGTGTTGGAAGGAGACATAACAGCTCTATGAACATGTTCATAATTGGCACAGCACAGGTGAATGATGTCTGGGAAGATATGGACTAAGGGCAGGAAATACATGGGAAGGTTTGATTCCCACAGTGCAAAAATTTCAGAGTTGCTTAAATGGCTATCCCTTATCTGGCAGAAGGTCTGAAGATGATTTCCGTCACTAGATGGGTCTTTTAATTGGAAATATCTGTCAGCTAAAGACAAATAATTCAAGTCCTTATGGGGTGTGTTGAGGGGTGCAACGTTCAGGGCTGTGGGACCTTCCATGTTTGGTTCTTGTGTTTTCAAACCAAAATTTCTGACTTCTATGGAAAAATGGGTAAAACAGCTGTTTTGGGTGTCCTGGTATGGCAGCTACGAACTGATTTTACTTGAATTTGGCTCTTTTTGGGTAGAATTCACAGAGAAAAAACGAAATTACCGATTTGGGAAGCGAATTGGGGTAAATACCTGTTTTTAAAGGCAAACCGTGTAATTCACAGGTTGCAGGGCGAGCTGCAGAGCAAGATGCTGGAGTTTTTTGGGTAGGTGGCAGACTGGACGTGATTTGCAATCAACCTGGATGTATCTTGCATGAAAACAATGCGCATCAAAAATGGATGAAAATGACATTTTATTGTGGTTTTAACAAAATTTTGGCTTTGGCGGGACTTTTTGGCATTTATTGTGTAGCTCACGTCAGCATGACAGGACAGTTTGTCATTTAGCAGAGGGTACGGAATGGTGACGTGGCAGTGATGTCAGCAAGGAGACAGCGGGAGGGCGGTAAGTGGTTTTGGCCCACACTCCTTATCGGCTCAAGTGGTTTCGGATGGGGTGGCCGCGAGCAGCGCGGGCGATCGACACGCGTCCATGGTACGGGCGTGATACCACCAGCTCCCCGGACGTTAAAGTGCAACGGCAGAGGGGGTTGCGATACAGATCTCGACCATCGGATCTGGGACCATTGATCTGACGGTTGACGCTCAACGGAAATGACAGAGGGTTACGGCGCGAGGGCCCGACGCAATAAATGTTATTAAATCATATCAGGGTGACGTTCATTGGTTACGGGGTGGGTTTAGTTATTAATTAACCAAGTGTTAATTAATCCTTCTTGTGCGTGGGGAATGGTTCTTATAAGGTTTGAAATAAACCTATAATTCCATTAAAACAATGATATATGGCTATAGTTTAGCCGGGGCGGGAGTAATACAGTAGTGGGGGGATTATATTATATATAGTACGGGATAGGGTATCTTTTCAGGGGAATTATATTATACAAATTAGTGTTAATATGACAAATGAAAGCAAGTGCTAAGTTTAAATGTTTTTTAGAATTTTTACACAAAAACTTAGGCCCAAAGGGAAGAGAAGGGGTCAATACATAGAAGATAACCATTTTCATAAGTAAAATGGAAGTTTACTGAGGCAATAATGAGACGGAATGAGTAGGGGATTTTGAGCATATCTCAATATCTCTAGGGGGAGATTAGTAAGTGATTTAGGGAAAGGATGGAGGGGAGTTAGTCATGCTTTTGCCATAGTACCTGTGATAGAGGTAGATTATCACTCTGAGAGACCAAGTCACTCACCAAGTTTCCTTCTACAATATCAAAACTACCTACCCAACCTCGTGTACCTAACATCTTTTCTTCTTTTTCTTTGGGTGCACTTGGACTGGCAAATCCTCATCCATTTTCTTTTCTCTGCATGATAATCCTACCTAAATCTGCCCTTATTTCTCCCAAGGGCTCATATTAAACAGTTGAGCTCCTTTGCTTCTCTATCTACCTACTTATCTGCCAAGATTAAAAAGTTTGGATAGATTTTATTCTCTATATCTAAAACTGGTAAATTCAGACACGAATTGGCCAAGATCAGGCTATTTGGCCATTCATCAACTACATCATAAAGTTCAACAAACTGCCCATGATACTTTATTTACAAAAAATGAAGTAGTAGTGGCATTTGGACTTGCACACTTTCCTGGTCCTTTTTATTTGGGGTTCATTTCTTTTCTTTTTCCTGACCATCTTATTCTTTTTACCCTTTGATTTTGTTTTAGGGTATACCCTCTTTTCATTTTTTAAATTTTTTGATTCTTTAAGAATATGGAAAACCTTTGCAGCAAGAAAAGGTATGTACATATTGCAGAGCTAATCAAGTCAATCATGAAATATGACACGTATTGGTATAGGAGCATAACACTGGCTCCACTTGGGGATGGCTTTTCCTGGTGAAAAGTCAAGAATAACAGGTCAGATGGCCTTATGTACAATTCTTGCTGCACTCTGAAATCTTCCTTTGCTGTAAGTAAAAAACTGTACAAAAGGATCATGTAAAATATACACATTATTGCTGAACTGATTTCAAACAACTATACATCTGTTTTGGATAGTCTTCTTGGATGTTTGGTCTTATGTTTTCTTCTCCCAAGTTTTCTTTTGCAATTTCTGACAAACTGAAATGAAGCAACAAAAATGATGGTGAAGTTCCTTTACTGTTTTTCAAAATTTTCTGGAACTTCCTTATGTACATATTGTTAACACCTAGGTTGTTCCCTTTGACTCCTGAGGGAATACGGCCGGGGTAACCACTAACCAAGCTTTGGATTACAGGTTCTAGCCAACCTATAATCAGAGAGGGCTCTCTCTTTTAGTTTTTAACTTTGTTCTTGAGGATCTTAGGCTAGTTATGAGGTATGGGTTTTGATTTAAATTTTGGTTGAATGATGTCTTCCAGTAGCTAAGATGAGACTTCAAAGAGTTTTAGTCCATTGGGCGATGGAGTCTGTGATTATGGTTTGTTTGAGTTGTTGAGTAAGATTTCTAAAACTGCAGGGCCATTTTAAATATATCATGAAACAAACTTAAAATTGTGATAATGAAATATGATTAGCCAGTGAAAGGCAACTAAGAGTTTTTCACTAAGCTGGTGATGTGAGAAAGAGATATATCACCCAGGAGCAGGTTTGAATTCCTGAACAATAGTCACTGTGAAGTTTTAGTCTGAAGGTGCAGCAATTAAGAATTACACTTCCATAACTAATACTTAGAGGAAAACATTCATAACAGCATAGATTGAGTTCAGGGTATTCAATGAACAAATCCTGAGACTATTCTTTTTCTGTGCTATTAAACTGTGAAATATAGAGCATGAATGGATTATGATAGAATGAAACACATAACAAAAAGGTTAAAGAAACTAAGTGTGCCATGAAATATGCAGGAATCCTGTAGTAGTAAGCAATCACACCACAACGCATCAAAATAACTCAGAACTTTGGAAATTCCATTAGCTCCCTGTATTAAAACTCTGAAATTTTACATCATAGGTTCTTTAGAAGAGAAAATCAACAACCCCTGCAAGCTTGTGCGAGGGGATATATATACAATCGGTTTTTATAAAATATCTGAACGCTGAGTCAGTTGCTCAATAACTGCGTTCACCAACTTTCAGAATAGAAGATAAGAAAGTTAATGCTGTCTTAAATTTACAATGAATACCCTTTAGTTCTGTCAGAAATCTTTTTGACTTTTGGAGGTCACTGAGTCAGCTGAGCGCTCTGCATTAATTCTGAATGATATGCTTTTATGGTTCTGTCGTGCTGTAGCTTTCTCGGCCCTGTCATCCACATCTGCCAGTGCTGCTTTAGTGGCCGAATTGGTTTGCTGAGTTGGCTCAGTCCACTCTTTTCTAGTGATAGTAAGTATGTCAACTATCTGAACCTGTTGATTTGTATTTTGATGTAAAAATTTGATGAAGACCTGTTTGTTTATAGCAATGTCTGTATCATGCTGGTCCACCATTCCTGTGTAGGCAACTGATGTCTCAAAATTGTGCCTAGTGTTTCATCTGCCTCAATATATTTAAAGTAATTAGGAGGCACTTCAAACAGATGTCTGATTTCATTCATGATAAAAAAAAAAATTTTCTATTTTCTCATAGAGGCTCTGCCCAGATGCAGGCCCTGCTTCCTCTGGGGTACTTGATCCTGCAGTGATCTAATTAGTGGCAAATGTATTCACCCTTTTTGCATAATTCTCATGTGACAGCAACCTACCTGCACTGTTTAGTAGGCTGGGAAGGTCTCTGCTATGTAATGCTGTGAATTTATCTGTAAACTTGTTTACCTCTGTTTGCATTTCCTGGCACCTTCTATCCAATGTCTGCACCAGATTTCTCAAAGTGAGGACCCTCTTTATCAGTAAGATGGTGTCAGTTCTATTGGTGATTCCTATTGATGCTAGCTGAGGGCTTGTACGGTTATTGAGGACATTGATCATTCTATTAGCTATCTCAGGCATAGTGCCTAGAGATGCCCTTGCTCTTTGGCTTTCCTTATGTGCCCTGCTTATGAGCTCCATGTGCTCATGAATGGTTTCAATGTATTGCCATTGATTTGTTATTGATTGGCCAATATTGGCCCACAGGACTTTCTTAATCTCAGCCACAACCTTGTCAAGAGAGAGCTCTTTCTCCAGCTCTTTTATCTTCTTCTAAGGGCTCTTACTTCCCTTGTTCTTTCAACTACAGTTTGTTTTGATTTGTCATAATTTTCATTCACTGTGGCCAATTTCTCCTTGGCTTCATTCAGCTCTGCCATCTGGGCCTCTAGAACTTGAATCTCTTTCATCATCTTCTGCATATCAAGGCTTGGAGCCTGTTCTGATGTTGTTGCTGGTGGTGATGTTGTTGGACCTGTTTCAGCTGTCTGTCCTGTGGGAGGAGTGATAGTTTGAGGGGGTTCCTCAAGGTTTATAACTTGCTGAGGGGGCTGAGATTTCTGGCCTCCCTCCTTTTGCTTTAGTGCCTCCTGTAACGCAGCCTCAGTTTCTACCAGCTTCCCTTCTGTTTGTACCAATTGCTTATGTAGTGTTAGCAGCATGGTTGCTACATCCTGGTCCTTCCTCTGCTGAGCAACCTCTTCTGTTTGTGGGTGAAGGGTTGCTGGAATTTTTACCATCTTTCTCAAAGCTGCTATATCTGCATCTCTTTCCTTTAGCAGTGCCTGTACAGCTTTGGGATCCTTTGGGTCATGCCCAAGCTCTATAATAATATCTTCCAAAGACCTGATCCTGTTGTCTTTGGCCTGAGAGGATGCCTTCTCCAACTCAAGTTGGGCAGTTGTATTATGCAGACTGTTTTGTAACTTGTGTGCCAGGAAGGTCTTGTCTGCCAGAGTTGAATAGACCATCTCACCCGTTTGCTTATGAAGCTCTATCTGGTCCATTGGGTGGATGTCTTTTGCCAATACGTCTAGATTAGTTCTTATATAGTCTGCAGCTGACTGTGGCTGTAGCATCGTAGGCATGAAATGACTCATAGTCATTTCCCCTCTGTTATGTCATATGCTAACATAAGCCTCTGTTGGTTTGTGGGAGCCATTTTGAGTAAATGGTTATATAACTGGAGTATCACCGGCTCATTCCTCTTTTTGATGTCAATGAACTGCTGCTTTATACTGGACTCTGCCCTCCTCTGCTGGCTTGAGGAGCTGACCTCTCCTCCAATTGTCCTTTCTTGTTCCTGCTGAAAGGAACTGGCAGATGCTTCCATACTAGGGGGGCCCATACCCAAGGATTGCCCAATAGGCATCTCTTCTTCAGAAAGGGGATTTATTCTTTGCCTCTTCTCCCCTTGTTGATTTGTTGATGTGGTGAGGGGAGTCTCTTGCTCTCTATCCCTCTTCTTGCCTCTTTCTTCATTTAGTGGTGTTTGGAGCACCGAGGTCTCCACTATTGTTTCCTGCCTTGGAGGCACACTTTATTGAGCCTGCTACTCTGTAGGTATGGGAGCTTCAGCCATTTGTTCTTGTTGTTTGGGCTGCTCCTTCTGCTGTTCTGCTGTAGGGGGTGGCTGCTCCTGTTCCATCTCTTTCTCTTTGCCTTTGCTGGTTACCTGAGGAGTAGTTCTAGCTGCCTGCTGGGGGGATGCAGAGGATGAGTCAGCTGGTCCGAGTTGCACTTGATAAGAGGAGGAAACCTGGCCACAAGTTTCCAAGTCAGCCTCTTTCTCAATATTCCTTACTTCTTTTTGTAGAATTTCCTCTTTTTTACTTGCTTCTTCTAATGTGCCCTCTTTCCATCCTAACAGATTGGCATATTTTTCAATGTGGGGCAGCCTGACATGATCATAGCTAGCCAATTTATACTTGACCCTTCTAAGGCTAATGAAGTGATTTGGGTCATAGGGTATCCAGAGGAAACTGGTTTGCAATCCAAGGCGTTGCAGGATCTTGTCTGCTTCTTGCCATGCCTCTTCTCTTTTATTATAGATGAATGGGCCTAGCTGATTTCTGACTTTCAGTTGCACCTTCTTGTTTTTGCTGTGGAAATGGACCATGTCTGCATTTCCAAACTGCCTGAAGTACTCTAGGGCAAAGAGTCTCATAGGGACATATCTTGGCAGCCTATATGGGGCTAGCTCACAGCCATATATCCTGATCACTGTGTGGTTTTGGTAAAAGTACCAATCCCCAATGCTGTAGGCTTTTGAGAGCTGGAGAATCCTTTGCATCTCATCTGTTAATCTTGGAGGAGGGGCACTCAACAGCAAGGACATGGCTGGATGGATGAAAAGGTCAATGAATTCACAGTAGTTGTATGGTGAAAAGCATATCAGATGGAAAACTGAGGACCAAAACACTACAGACCTTGGGTTCCCTTGGACATCAAGCTTCTTGAGAGTAATAGGGAAGCTATCAGGCTGATAGAATAGAAACAGGTGATAGATATAAGAAGTATATCTGAATATCCTTTCCCTCTCTAGATTCATCAATTGCTCATGAATCTTATTGGCAATGTATGCAGCATAATCATAACGAACAACAGGAGGCTTTCCAGGGGAAAAGATGGACAACATGGCCAGAATGGTTTCATCAACATGCTTAGATGTTCTGTATCCCAGGACATAACTGATCATATCCACAAGCAGTTTGCCCAGCTCATTTAGGTATGCATTTGCAATAGGGGGATACCTCATAGTTTCAGAGCCTGATTGGATGAACAACTGATTGATTTTTACAATTTGGGCACTGGACAACTTACCTCCTTCCTTTATCAAATCCATGATGGAGAGGGGAGTCAATGGCCTTGAAGATTGAAAATGTAGCATTTCATTTATGGCCTCAGGGGTGACATGGAACAAAACTGAGCCTGAGGAATTGAGGACAGCCCTCTGACAGGGGTCATAGTTGGCACTGCATCTATGTATCAAGTCTGGGAGGATATTGACTTGAGGAAGATTGAAAATGGGCAAATTGGAGTCCCAAATCCCTAGGATATCATTACCACTGAGATGCTTGGCTTTAAGGTCATTGATTACTTGAATGTTATATTTGGTGTCCATTGAGAGCACTTCTGCCATTTGGTAATCTCTGTCAGCCAGGGCCTGCCACTCTAGCTCTCTTTGTGGGGCATTAAGGGGTGCAACATTCAATGCAACTGGTGTTTCCATGGTTTTTGGTGCTTTGAATTGTGTTTGAACTTGTTCTTCTGGGCACAATGATACAGAGCAATGAATTCTGCAGAAGCAAGGCAATTTACAGAGGAAACAGGATGAATTATGGTAAAAACAAGTTGAAATACTCCTGAAAAGGTTTAATGAGCAAATGCTGGGACTTAAGGGCCGTTTTCCCGGTGAATTTGTGTAGCAGAGCTTGTAGTTTGCGACTGCGCAAACAGACTGTATATTCGTGGAAATTGGACACAATGGGGAGTTTTGCAGGTGAAATTGGGCTTACAGTGTGGAGATAAACGGTGGTCACCGAGAATTTGCAGGTAATTACAGTGTTGACCTCTCTTTCCTCACTTGTGTTGGTGAATTTATGCAAAAAACCAGGCGCGGAGGAGAAACTTGGATAAATACCTAGTGCAGACGGCAAATGGTGGCAATATAGGTGAATTGAGGGCGCCCACGGTCTCTAAAATCGATTTCTGCAGGTTGGCGGCGAGAACATCGTAAATTACATGCAGAGAGCTCAATAGTTCTTTTGGTGAAAATATGAGAAAAACGCGAATTTTGGCGAAAATATGGGCATTTTGGGCTTTTGGCGCGTTTTTTGGATGATGTCAGCATGACGTCATCGGGTGGGGTCGGGTACGGAAGGGTGACGTGGTGGCCTGTGAGTGGTCCACGGGGACTGATGAGGTGGCGGACAGGTCGGAGCGATGGCGGGCCGGGCGCTGACGCGACGCCGACTTGGCATGGCATGGGCGGGCGGTAAGCCAAAGCGGTAAGCGGTAATTTCGGACCGCTTATTGTACGGGGGTGGTATTGGCAGGCGGCCTCCTGATATAACCTGGGAGCGACGCGTGGCACTGCCCTGACGTCACCCTCTGACACTTTTCGGGTGCTATAGTCCGGACATCGGGGGCGGCCCGATATTGATATGGGCCGTCGGATGGGAAAGCCCAGATCCGACGGTCGACGGGAAACCAATGTAATAGGACGATACGGCGGGACCGGCGACATTTTTTAATAATTTCTTTTGTTTTTTGTGAAAAGCGCGCTTTAATCAAAACTTTGGGTAAGGGGCAAAAGTGGGTTTATTGGTGTTTATTGCAAATAGCGCGGGTTAGACATCATAGTGGGTTTTTCAATGTTTTGTGGGTGAAAATGGGTTTATTGGCATTAACTCACAAAAATGGGGTTAGGGCTATAAATCAAGCGGATCTTGATTTAATCCCAAAACATTATATTAGCGCTGTCTTGCCTTAGCGCTTTGAGTTCTTTGTATTGCAACCCTTTAGGACTATTAGGCTATATTGCCTAGGGGAAGGGAATATACTTATTTTTTGGGGTTTTTATACACCATGATGCTATAGTAATAGGGAGGGGGGAACATAGGGAGTTAAGTATAGATAGAGTTAGTAGTTAGTTTTGGAGGGGAATGTGAATGGGAAGTGATAGATACTAAGTTTTTAGGAAACAAACTTAGTTAGGGAGTAGATCAAAATGAAAAGAATTTTACACAGGAAATGTGGCTCTTTATGCAATATGGATCAATCCATGAATTTGATTTATCTCATGAGCAAAGGTGGTATTGGGATGTTATCAAGGAATGTGATGGGGGGTGATTGGGAAGTTAGACATGCTTCATTTTGCTGCTACAAAACTGCTGAATAGGAAGATCTGCACTGACACCATGTTTTTCCTTTGCTTAGGCCAGTGAAATGTCATAAATCATGCTTCTGCAACCCCATCTACCTACCCATTCTATTGCCTAGCATTTTTTGTTACTTCAAGGAGGGTGCACTTAGACTTGCAAACCCTCATGTGCCTTTTCTTTTCCTTTTGATTTTCTATCTAAGGCTAGCCTTATTACTTCCAAGGCCCCAGATTAAACAGTTGGGAACCTTCATTATCTACCTAACTACTTTATCTGCCAAGATTGAACAGTTTGGACAGATTTCTCTCTCTAATCTACAACAAACAATTGAAACATGGTATGACCCAGCTTAGACTTTTGGATCACCCATTCAGAAGTAGGACAACATCAACCAACTGCAGATAGGTGTTTTCCACACAAATATGAGATCTTTGCATCACCAAAGTAGATCATATTGGCACTTCCCCTGCCAATCATGAAAAATGAAACCTATTGGTATAGGTAGCTAACACATATTAGCGTGAGGATATCTCAATCAACTGGATCAAAATAGTGTTTCAACATCCGACCATTCACTGGTCTATCTTCTGCTTCTGTACCATCCAGGCTTTTCAAAAAGTAAGTATTGTTGCCTTGTGAAGCCTGGATAAATAAAGGCCCCTTCCACAGGAAGTAAAGCTTCCCATGTTTTCCTTTATCTTCTCTTCTGGAATCCCATTTTAAAACTTTGTCTCATATGTTAAAATCCTCTACCTTAGTCCTATTATCAAATATCTTCTTGAGTTTTTCTTGTAATAGTTGGGATCTTTGGTATACCTCTTCCCTGGTCTGCTGCAAATGTATAGTCTGATTTATCCTTCTTTGAATGTCATTGGGCTGTACCTGAGCTTCTTGCAATAATTTCATTATAGGGACCCCTAGAGATGAAGGAAATACAACCTCCATACCATAGACTAATTCATAAGAGCTAGTCCCAATGGATCTCTTGGTAGTCAATCTGTCTGCCCATAGTGCATTGATAAGTTTTTTATGCCAGTTTTTCATGTTCTCTTCCAACACTTTCTTAATAATATTTATCAGGCTTTTATTGGAGGAATCAACTAGACCATTACCTTGAGGGTAATAGGCCGTGGAATGGCCTAAGGTGATGTGGTACTTGTGACAGAAACTGATCATTTTCTTGGATTTGAAAGCAACAACATTGTCAGTTATACTCTTTTCAGGACAACCAAATCTAGACAAGATATTGGTTTCTAAGAATTGTATGATCACTGTATCATTGGCTTGTCTAAAAGGGATGGCTTCAATCCACTTGGTGAAATAGTCTGTGGCAGTCAAGATCCATTTATGTTGGCCAGAAGAAGGAGGATGGATTTCCCCAATAAAATCTAAACCCCATTGTTGGAATGGTCTTTCAATGGAAATTGGTTTAAGGGGTAGAGGTAAAAGTTTCCTCTTGCCTTCAAAAATTTGACATTTATGGCAAGTAGTGACAAACTTTTTGACATCAACAAACAAGGTGGGCTAGTAAAATCCAGCCCTTAGGATTTTGTCTGTAGTTGATTTCCAGTAAAGATGTCTACCACAGTCCCCTACATGAAATTCTTTGAGTACCTTGTCAGCTTCATCTTTTATTAGACAATTTAATAGAAAACCTTCATGATTTTTCCAAAAAAGAGCACTATCTAAAATAAAAAACTTTGAAGCTTTCATTTTCAAAAACCTTTTCTTTGTTCTGGACAACCCTGGAGGAGCCTGCAGGTTTAATAACACATAAGATATATCAACATACCAAGGTGATTCTAAGAAGGCCTGGCTAATTTGTGGAGTCGCCATCTCTTGCTCGTTATCCAGTTCATTAATATCCAGGGCTTAGAAATTAGTTTCAGTCATGAGTTTAGCCAATCCCTATCCTTTTATCAGCTTTGTAGGCTTTATTTCAATATCATACTCTAATATAGTAGCAATCCATTTAACTCTCTTTCCTTCAGTCCCCTCTTGGGTCACGATATCTTTGACAACAACATTTGGTACATAGGCTATTATATGGGAGTATAATATGTAGACTCTAAAGTCTTTGATAACTTTCACAAGTGCATAACCCTGTTTTTCCATGATTTGGTATTTTAGCGGTGCATCCCTAAGTGCTTTACTAAAAAAGGCTATAGGTTTTTCACATCCTTGATCATTTTTCTGTAGTAAAATAACATCAATGGTGTGTTCTGATGCAAATGAAAATATTATGAAGTCTCTGTCAAATTTTGGGCTTGTAAGGACTGGTGTTCTGGTCAAAGCCATTTTAATTTCTTCAAATGCTTGTTTAGCTTCTACTGTCCATTTAACCTTGGAATATTTTTTCAGCATATTGTTCAGCAATCTGATTAATTCAGCCAAGTTAGGTATGAATCTTCTTAAAAAGTTAATCTTTCCTAGGAAAGCTTGAAGTTCTTTGACATTTCTGGGATGGGGTATTTGTAAAATGGCTTCTATTCTATCAGGATCAATTTTGATGCCATCTTTGGAGATTATATGACCTAACAGTTTGCCTTCCTCTAGACCGAACAAGGATTTCTTAGGATTCAAGGAAATACCATACTTTTTGCATGTTAAAAACACTTGTCTCAGATGATCTAAATGCTGTTGATCTGATTTGGAAAACACAGTAAGGTCATCAAGGTATATGACTAGAAAATCATGAATTTCTTTTGCAAAAGCTATGTCCATTGCTCGTTGGAAGGTTGCCCCTGCATTCTTGAGTCTAAATGGAATTTTCACATATTTGAAAGTTCCCCATGGTGTTGTAAAAGTAGTTTTTTTCTGATCATCAGGATGAACTAGAATCTGGTTGAAGCCTGAGAACCCATCCAAAAGTGAAATCCTAGAGGCACCTACCACCCTTTGTAAGATGTGGTCCATCTTAGGTAAGGGGTAGTGGTCTTTCAAAGAAACCTTATTTACATTCCTTAAATCAACAAACAATCTGATTTCTCCTGTTTTCTTCCTAGTGGGCACTAAATTAGAGACCATTATGAAAACCTAATAGGTGCAATTATCCCATCTTCATACATTCTCTTGACTTCTTTTTCAATTAGAGGGAGTAGTACAGGGTTGACCCTTCTGAGTTTTTGCTTGAATGGCTTCTGATTTTCTTTGAGGGGTATTATATGTTGAATTACAGAGGTGTCATAAGATTTTAGATCTTCATAGCTCCATGCAAAAACATCCTGGAATTCCTTGAACAATTCAACATATTTAAGCTTTTGGTCAGGGGGCAAAGTTTTAGATAGTTTTATCATTTTAGGATTTTCTTCAGTTCCTATGTTACAGTCCTCAATGTCTGTGTTCAGAGGCTGCATTTTGGGTTTCTTTGGAATATCATTAGAATCAAAGAAATCTTCCAGAGGAGTTAATCCTGTGGGCAAATAGTTGTCTTTCAAATCAATAACTTCAGATTCTTCTCCAATAGCCTCATCAATGTCTGTTTCTTTAAGCTCTTGCAACTTTTTCTTGGTAAATTTTGTTGGGTGAAGTATTTGAGTTGCAGTTTCTGCTGAAATGTCTATTTCAATTTTGTCTATTTGGTCAACTTCACAAACAATATCTGTGTCTATATTAGTGCTAGAAAATTCTTCTTTTAGGGTAAAGAAATTATTAATCCGAGTATCATTGTAAAACACTTGCCAGTTCTTTATGTTGTCAGGTATGGTTGGCCTGTGTTTAATCTCAACTGTAAACTGATGATTGGGCTCAAATGGTAGTTTACAAGTGC
This sequence comes from Pinus tabuliformis, assembly GCA_031772625.1. Lineage (NCBI taxonomy): Eukaryota > Viridiplantae > Streptophyta > Pinopsida > Pinales > Pinaceae > Pinus > Pinus tabuliformis. The sequence continues at coordinate 198,329,393 of CM062814.1, read as the reverse complement.
TGCAAATGTTGCCAAACTATGAGCATGTAAATTATGTTTTCTTGGAATTTTGGCAAGCTGTGTTTCTAGAAATGTATTGAGGATCTCAAATGCTGCTCCTCTGTAAGATCTTAACCTAGGATCATTTGTGAGGAAGTTTCCTTTTATCTGTTGGATGACTAAATCAGAGTCTCCCAAAACTGATATCCTGACTGCCCCTAAACTTTTGATCAATTTAAGTCCTAGCAAGAGGGCTTCATATTCAGCGATATTATTGGTACATTTGAAGTTGAATTTGTAAGCATGCCCTTCAGCATGATCATTTTCTAGATTATGTACCCAAATTCCTGCTCCTGCCCCTAATTTATTTACTGAACCATCAAATTCCAAGTACCAGAGAATTTCATGTTTATAATTGGTATCAGGAGTTTCAGTAATCTGCTTGATAGGAAGATAGGTTTCTTTAATTTCATCTAATTTCTGCCGAGTGTCTAATATATCATTGTTCTCAGCAATTTCTTGAATTTGAAGACTAGACTTTTCGTTTATAACTTTTTCTTGTTCAAGTGCTAAAACCTTGATATTATTTGCAGGATTAACTTCAGCATTGTATAGAATGAAGGAGTCCATGTCAGAATGCATGGAGTAGATGGGAAAATTCTGGGGTTTTTCCTAGCTACTTACCACATATTTCATTAGAGTTTCTCGATACAATCTCTTTGGCTGACCAAATACTAAAATGGTAGCATAGGACATGTCCAATTGTAAAGATCCTTGGAGCTTTGCACCCCAAGATCTAGACAACAACATGCCATATTTTGGTGGAATATCAGCTACCACTACATCCATTAAAATTGTCTTGGCAAGGTATTGAACTAATGATACACATAAATCTTTGATCAATCCTAGACATTTGACCTGGCTTGAATCAAAAGAGAACAAGTCTTTGTATGGCCTGGTGATATCTAGGTCCAACTTATCCATTACAGATTTAGACATTAAGTTATGAGAAGCACCAGAATCAAACATTGCATTATGAAGTATCTTATCATGAATGTTCAGACTTACTTAGAAAGGAGGAACCCCTCCATCTACTGATTTTCAATTTACCTCAGGGCCAAAAATTAATTCAGACTGGTCATCCAAGACATTTACTGCATCTTTGTTTTTTGAAATTTGGAGTGATATGCTAATTTGATCTCTGTAGACATCATGCTTAGCCAATTCTGATAATGGAATTGCTATCTTTAATTTTCCTATTTCGGTCTCAAGGTCTCAAGGTTTTTCTGTTTGAATTTTTGCATTTCGGGCAGTGAGATTTTCTTTTTCTGCTGTATTTTCTATGTCTTTCTCTTTTATAGGAGTGTTGTTATGGGCTGAAGTTGCTTCTATGTCAATTTCTGGAGGTTCTTCCACCTTTACTTTGGGAGGAGTAGAAGTGGAAGGTTGTCTGTTAGGTTGTTGATTTTCTGAGACATCTTCAACTATTGGATGATTTGGGTTAGGACCTATTCTAGGAAGGGGTTGTACAGGAGGGTTTTTTATTGTAGGTTTGCTAGTTCACTTAGTATCCTTCTGTTTATTGGTTTTAGGAACATCTATCTTTCTATTCCTCCGATTGTATTGCTTGTGGACTTCATAAATGGATGTGTCATATCTCTCCCTAAAATCAAATGATTCACCTGATTGAATTTGGAATTGATTAAGAGTGTGAGCCTCTTGGTCTTCTTTGGTCAAGAAAATTTGTTGCTCACTATTGAGACCCATTAAGTTAATTTGAGTATCTTTTGTTGGCTCACTGGAAGTTGAAGCTTCAGCATAATTTTCCTGGAATGGGGGCCTAATGTTTTGTTCTGGACCAGCCTTTCTAGTATTAGGGTTCTAGTTTTTTCTGAAGTTTGGATTTCTCCCAGTATTGCTCGGTTGACCATCCCAAGGGGATTTCCTCTCAATTGTTTCTACTCTATCACCAAGTCTATCCATTCCTTTAATAATAGCATCTAATTTTTGGTCAAATGCAGAAGGTTCTTCTTTGAAAGGTGTCCTCCTTTCACCTCTAGCTCGAGCTTATTTAGAAATCAGGTTGGCCTCAACGTTGACAACGATACTCTGCATGTCTTCTAAGCTTCAAGGAGCTCTTTCTCTAAGCTGGTATGCCATATCAGAGTCAAATGCATCAGGGAATTTAATCAAGGCTAAATATAAAGGAGTTCTAAGATTCTGAGGTGTTATCACTCAGGTTGTCCTTAAAGCTCCTTAAAGGATACGGCCGAGGTAACCACAAACCAATATTTGGACTGCAGGTCCTAGCCTACCTGCAATCAGAGAGGGCTCTCTCTTTATAATTTAGCTTTGTTTTGGGTTGATTTTAGGCTAGTTATGATTTTCTTGGGTTTTGTTTTGATTTTGGTGGGATGGAGGATTCTTTCAAATAGAGTTGGGATGCATAGTGTGAGAAGTTCAAACCATTGGGCATGGAGTCGTGGATTAGGCTTGCTGTTGCGTTTTCTTGGTCACAAGAGGAATACAGAGCAGGATAGCTACACATAAAACAATATCTAGCTAGAATAAAGATGGTATGAAGGTCAGTGAATGAAAGGCAACTAAGTAGCTCTCATTATGCTAACAGAGGGAAGGTGAATGAACATTTATATAGGAGCAATCAAGGATTCCTAAACAACATTCATATATGAAGGAACTAGTGTAAATATGAGCAAATCAATATTCATATTCAGGACTAATTCAGAGGAAAACATAGATAAATCACAGAAATTGAGAACAGAATACAACTAAGTGAGCTCTGAACTATTCTTTCTTTCTGCTATTTAGATAGTGAAACCATGATGGCATAAAACATATAAACTATAAATAGAGATAAGAAACACTTATTGGGCTATGTAGAAGCGTTAGGATTCCATAGTCACTCTTCACACATTAAAACACAACAGTCAGTTCATCTCCCAAAAATTCCAGCGATCTTTGATTATAGAGACTCTCAGAAAATACAATGCAAGTCTAGAGGAAGTTATCGACCAACCAACCCTTTTTTCATAACAGAGGGTGGTTTAAATAGAAAAAATATCTACAAAAAACAGATCTGGGATAGATCTCCTCAAATAAATGCCTTTAACCTAATTTGTACAGAAGTAAATGGCAGAAATATCTATCTAAGTGCTACGCTGGGGCAACTGGCATCTCAAAATATCTATTACAGCAGATCTTAGGCAGATATGAGGAAAATGAGTGCTTTAATCTATTTTATCTTGAAGTAAATGTTTAAAACATTTATCTAAGTGCTGCGCTGGGGCAGCTGCCTCAAAAATGGATCAACATCTGTCCTTATGGCTCTCTGCTGGCTCTTTTATCCATAAGTGTGCTTTAAATTCATTCATCTGATCCTACAAGTGGTTCTGCTGCCTTAAGTGGCCAAAACTGTGAGTTGGTGAGCCTTTATGGCTCAGAGCTGCTTTATTGACTTTGCTGGGGGCCTCTTTAATGTTCTGCTACTTCGGGCTGCTGATATTTTGATCTGATATTGTTTTCCGCTTCTTCTGATACACTTTGACACTGAATCAGGCCACTTTCTCTCTCTCATACTCTCTAACTGTCTAATCACCCCTTTATCTGCCAATTTAATGCAAGAATAACTGCTGCAAATGCTTCTGTGGCCTTTGGGATGCTATCGGCGCTTGGCCGATCAAAAATGATGCCTTTAAACTGATAAAATTCCATAATTAATGGAGGAGTAGCGCTCTGGAGGCATCTGAGGACGAATCATGCCTTTAGAAGTGTTTTTTGGGCCAGAGCGACTTAGAAATTTTTTGCAAAAACCATTGTTTCTTCTTTGCTGGGCGGGCACAGTCACCGCATACAAAAACCTTTGAAAATGACCCATTTCCAAATAACACAGAAAATGTGTCAAAAACATGAAATTTTAATGAAAAATTGGCTTTGGCGCCTTTTTGATGGATGACGTCATTGGTGGGGTCGGGTACGATGGGATGACGTGTCAACTATTGATTGGGTCGACATGGACGAGCGACGTGGCGGACAGGTCGGAACAATGGCGGAATGGAAGCTGACGTAACGCTGATGCGGCAAATGGCGTGGAGCAGAAAGGGAGAGCGGTAAGCGGTATTATCGGACTGCTTTTGGTACGGGCCTAGTTTCTGTCGGAAGCCGCCCGATCCAATAAGAAATTGACACGCGCCTCAGGCCCTACGTCATCCTCTTACACTTTTGGGCGCTAAAGGACGACGATCGGGGGTGCTTCGAAATCGCCGACGACCGTCAGATGGGAGGACCCGGATCCGACAGATGACGGGACTCGGAGATGGCAGAGCGATACTGCGGGGCCCGTCTAATAAACAATTGTTATTTCTGGAAAATTGCGCCGGGACAAAACTTTGGATAAATGAAATTGTGGGTTTTCTGAGGTTTTCGGGGATAAATAGTAAACGATATATCCATTTATAAGGTGCGCTTAGGGTTATTTAATCAACCGGGTGTTGGTTCAATTCCCAAAAATAAAGTATGAACAGATATTCCATGGGACTCCGACTTTCTCACACTTCCAAACTTTGGGATATATGGCTAGATTGCCCAAGGGGGAAAATATATATATATATTTCTGGGATTTTTTGCACAATAATGCTATAATAATAAGGAAAAGGGGAAAATTGGGGAGCTAAATAGTAAAATTAGGGGTTAATATGAATTTGATGAGAAAAAGCGCTAAGAATGATGTCTTAGGCTATCAATGGGGGGAAATGACTGATAGAAGAAATGTGTACATTCCTTGAGTGAAGCAGATCTTCACCAAGGCAAATGATATGGAGAATGATGAAACTAAGAGGTATCAAGCAGATCTTGACCTCTTTAGGGGAAGTTAGTGAGTGACTTGGGGAAAAAGGAAGAAGGGAGGAGTTAGACATGCCTCGCTTGAAGTCCTTCAAATGGAAAACTGCCTCAAACTTGTGATATGAATAGATATGACACTTGAAAATCTGAAATGGATCACAAGTCATGATTCTGCAACCACAAAGCTACCTACCCGGCCTATTCACCTAGCATTTTCTCTTCTTTTTGGTTTGGGTGCACTTGAACTAGCATACCCAGCTTTTCATTCTTTTCTTCTTGCTGTCCTCCTATCTAAATCTACACTTATTGCATCCAGGGGCTCAGATTAGGCTGTTGAGCACCCTTGTTTCTCTACCTATTTACAGATCTTCCAAGATTAAACAGTTTGGACAGATGTTTATTCTCTATATTCTAAAACAGGAAATTTAAACCTAGGGAGACCAAGATTAAGCAGTTTGGACCTCCCTTAGCTGAAAACTCATGAAAATGGATCAACTTATCAAAAATGGAACACAACAGTGGCATTTAGACTAGCACACTCTCATGGATACTTCTCTGGTCATCTGCAGCAAATATGGAGCATTGCAGCAAGAAAAGTATGACATATTTGGCATGTAAAAATGTCGATCACGAAAGATGATTAACCTGCCGCAGCAGGAGGGTAACAGTGGCTCCACTTGGGGATGGCTTTTCCTTGTGACAAGCCAAGAACAACAGGTCAGAATGCCTTGATCCTCTGTAGTTGCTGTTAATTGAAAATTTCTTCTGTGCTAACTGTTGAATGACTAGAACTTTAACTTCTGAATGCAACACTCCTCCTTATCTGAAACACTATGAAAAATAAAGCATCGCCTGCTTTCTTCTGCGTGCTTGATATTGCGTACACTTTTGCTTGAGCACTGCCTTGTGAAATAAACACAAAAAGAGAATAAAACTGGAGCTCTTCTTTTCTTGTCTTTGAAAGGGTGCTGAAGTAAACTGCAAATCCTCCTTTATTTTTGATAATGTTGACTTGAAGACTACAAGCTGCAAACAGTTTCTCTTTAACATAAATCACTGTGATATGACAGCGCTGCTCTTGCCGTTTTGATGAGATTACCACAGAGACAGAGATTAAAAATAGAGGACTTGCATTGGCTGTGTCTTCACAAACTTTGTTGCTGCTCCTCTAACAATCAGACTGTTTCTACAAAATAAAAAAAAAGTGCTGATATATACAAATATCAATGTACAAAGAGATATTTACAAAGCTACGTTATGTTCAACAAAAGGGATCATGATAATGCTTCAGCATACGGCCATTTACAGGGCCTTCTTCAGCAGTGCTGCCCTCTAGAGATTTGAGGAAATATGTGTTATTTCCCTGAACAACAGAAATAACAAATGGCCCTCTCCAAAGGAAATCGAATTTTGCATGTTTTCCCTTGTCTTCTCTTCGTGAGTCCCACCTTAGAACTTTGTTGCCAACACAAAAATTCTCAGCCTTAGTCCTCTTATCAAACATCCTTTTGAGCTTCTCTTGCATAATTCGAGCTCTGTCATAGACTTGCTCTCTTGTCTGCTGCAAATGAATTGTTTGGTTTATCCTCCTTTGTATATCATTTGGCTCAGCTTGAATCTCTTGCAGCAGCTTGATAATAGGAATGCCCAGTGATGAAGGAAATCTGGCCTCCATGCCATATACTAGCTCATAAGGGCTCATCCCAATGGATTTCTTGGTTGACAATCTGTCTGCCCATAGGGCATTTGTGAGCTTTCTATGCCAGTTCTTCTTGTTTTCTTCTAAGATCTTCTTGATAATACTGATCAAGCTCTTGTTAGATGACTCGGCTAAGCCATTACCTTGAGGGTAATAGGCTGTGGAATGGCCTAAAGTGATATGGAATTTATGGCAAAAATTGATCATCTTTTTGGATTTGAAAGCAACGGCATTGTCAGTGATGATCTTCTCAGGGCAGCCAAATCTAGACAGGATATTGCACTCAAGGAATTGGATAATGGTGGTGTCATTGGCTTGCCTACATGGGATGGCTTCAATCCACTTGGTGAAATAGTCAGTGGTAGTTAGAATCCACTTATGCTGGCCTGAGGAAGAGGGATGGATTTCTCCAATGAAGTCAAGACCCCATTGTTGAAAAGGCTTCTCGATTGAGATGGGTTTCAGAGGCAAGGGGAGCAGCTTTCTTTTGCCCTCAAAGATTTGGCATTTGTGACATGAGATAGAAAACTTCTTTACATCTGCAAACAAAGAGGGCCAATAGAAACCAGCCCTTAAAATTTTATCAGCAGTGGACTTCCAATATAGATGTCCTCCACAGTCCCCTGCATGGAATTATTTCATGACATTATTAGTTTCATTCATGGTCAAACAATTAAGCAATATGCCTTCATGATTCTTCCAAAATAAAGCACCATCTAAGACACAAAATTTCAAAGCCTTCATTCTTAAAAATATCTTCTTGGTCCTGGATAATCCTGGGGGAGCACACAGGTTTAACAATACAAAGCAAATATCAACATACCATGGGGATTGCAGAAAGGTGTCACTGATCTGTGGAGTCGCCAGCTCCTGTTCATTGTCTAGTTGGTTGATGTCTAAGGCTTGAAAGTTTGTTTCGGACATCAGTTTGGCTAAACCTTGTCCCTTTATTATCTTGGTTGGTTTTATTTCTATGTCATACTCAAGAATGTTAGCAATCCACTTGCCTCTTTTGCCTTCTAATCCTTCTTGGGTTAATATGTCTTTTACAACAACATTTGGGACATAGGCAATCACGTGTGAATATAAAATGTAAATTCTGAAGTCTTTGATTGCTTTAACAAGGGCATAGGCCTGCTTCTCCATGATTTGGTACTTCAGGGGTGCATCTCTTAAGGCTCGGCTGAAAAAAGCAATTGGCTTTTCATTTCCTTGGTCATCCTTTTGCAATAGGACAGCAACTATGGTATTATCAGATGCAAATGCAAATATGATAAAGTCCCTATCAAATTGAGGACTTGTGAGGACTGGGGCTTGAGTTAAGGCAACTTTGATACTCTCAAATGCTTGCTTGGTTTCAAGAGACCATTTTACCTTGGCATCCTTCTTTAACATGTTGCTTAACAGTCTTATCAGCTCGGCTAGATTTGGGATAAATCTCCTTAGGAAATTGATCTTTCCTAGGAATGCTTGCAGCTCTTTTATGTTTCTTGGATATGGGATTTGGAGAATGGCTTGGATCCTTTCCGGATCAATTCTAATCCCGTCTTTTGAAATGATATGTCCAAGTAATTTGCCTTCTTCAAGGCCAAATAAAGACTTCTTGGGGTTCAAGGAAATGCCATATTTCCTACATGTTAGGAACACTTGTCTCAAATGTCTTAGGTGCTCTTGATTAGATTTGGAGAAAGGGGTAAGATCATCAAGATAGACAACCAAGAAATCATGGATTTCCTTGGAAAATGCAATGTCCATGGCCCTTTGAAAGGTGGCACCTGCGTTCTTTAGGCCGAAAGGCATTTTAACATACTTAAATGTTCCCCACGGTGTGGTAAAGGCTATCTTGTCTTGGTCATCCGGGTGAACCAGTATTTGATTAAAACCTGAAAATCCATCTAGCAAAGAGATTCTAGATGACCCCACTACTCTTTGTAGGATGTGGTCCATTTTGGGCAATGGGTAGTGGTCTTTAAGGGAGACTTGGTTTAAGTTTCTCAAATCTACACAAAGCCTAATCTCACCTGTTTTCTTTCTTGTGGGAACAAGATTGGATACCCATTCAGAAAATCTAATGGGTGTTATGATACCTGCTTCAAACATTCTTTGCACTTCTGTCTCAATCAAAGGGAGAAGCACAGGATTGATTCTCCTCAGTTTCTGTTTGAAGGGTTTTTTATTTGGCTTTAAGGGAATGGTATGTTGAATAATTGAGGTGTCATAGGACTTCAAGTCCTCATAACTCCAAGCAAATACATCTTGGAATTCTTTGAACAAATCCACGTACTTGGGCTTTTGATCAGCTGGTAAATTTTTGGACAGTTTGATCATTTTCGGGTTCTTTGCTGTCCCAATGTTATGTTCTTCTATCTCAGTGTTTATGGGTTGCAATTTTGGTTTTCTGGGGACAGCATTTGCATCAAACATGTATTCTAGTGGAGTGAGGCCAACCAGGAGAAAATTGTCCTTTAGATCAATGATTTCGACCTCTGTTTTGGCTATTTCCTCTAAATGCATCTGTTTCAGCTCTTCTATGTTTTCTCCATCAAAGATGGTTGGCTGTAGCAATTTTCTAGCTGTTTGAGCTGTTACAGTTTGCTGGATTTGGTTTATTGCTTGCAGTGGATCATCCATGGCATCCATATCAATGTTTAGGCCTGAAAACTCATGCTGTAAGGTAAGAAAATTGTTGATTTGAGCATCATCCTCAAACACTTGCCAATCTTTAACATTGTCAGGGACAACAGGCCTGTGCTTTATCTCAACAGTAAAGTGGTGATTGGACTCAAAAGGAAGCTTGCAAGTGCTAGCAAAAGTAGCTAGGCTGTGAGCATGCATGTTATTGCTTCTAGAAATCTTAGCAAGTTTGGATTCAGTGAAGGTATCAAGTATTGCAGTGGCAGCAGTCCTATAAGCTCTTAGCCTTCTATCATTGGTAACGAAGTTGCCTTTCATTTATTGGATTACTAGGTCTGAGTCACCTAGAATGGAAACTTTGGCATCTCCTAAAGCTTTGAGCAGCTTAAGGCCTAAGAGGAGTGCCTCATACTCAACCATGTTGTTGGTGCATTTGAAATTCAGTCTATAAGCATGACCCTCTGGATGGTTTTTATGTGTATTGTGAATCCATATTCCTGCCCCCGCTCCTAACTTGTTAACAGAGCCATCAAACTCTAAATACCATGTGATTTCTTGCTTGTGGTTAGTATTAAGAGTTTCAGTCATTTTAGGATTGGGCAGACCCGAGTCTTGTGTTTCGGGAGGTTTTTCTTGTGTGCTGGTTGCATTGGCTGTTGTGACAGTCTCATGGGTATGTGCAACTGATTCTTCATTGATGTGTGCTTATTGTACTAAAGCCATAGGCTTATCATCAGTTGGAGGACTTGTTTCACCATTAAACAAAATAAAAGAATCCATATCAGAATGGATTGAATAGATAGGGAAATTCTGGGGCTTTTCCTCACTACTTACCACATACTTCATCAGTGTTTCTCTATACAGTCTCTTTGTTTGCCCAAAGACTGAAATAGTGGCATAGGAGAGGTCTAATTGGAGAGATCCTTGGAGTTTTGCCCCCCAAGATCTTGACAACAGCATGCCATACTTTGGTGGAATGTCAGCAACCACCACATCCATGAGGAATGTCTTGTTTGGGTATTGGACTAAGGAGACACACAAGTCTTTGATGAGGCCTAAACATTTGACCTGACTTGAGTCAAAGGAGAATATATCTTTGTAGGGTCTTGTTACATCAAGGTTTAACTTCTCCATTACAACTTTGGGCATAAGGTTGTGTGAGGCACCTGAGTCAAACATTGCATTATGTAAAACTTTATCATGTATGTGCAGACTGACATAAAAGGGTAGAACAACTCCATGTGCTGATTTGCCATCAACTTCTGGACCAAAAAGCAACTCAGGTGTATCATCTAAAACATTCACATCATCCCTATTCTCTGGCATTTGCAGTGATCTTTGGATTTGTTTCCTATACACATCATGCTTTGCTAGTTCAGATAAGGGGATGGAAATCTTAAGTTTGCTTATTTCTGCTTCTAAGTTGAATGGTTTCTCCAATGGAGTCTTTGTGTTGGCAATAGCAGATTTCCCCTTTTCAAGTGTATTTTCTGCGTTTTCCTCTTGATTATCAGTGTTATGGTGAGTGATACCTTGCGGTATTTCTATTTTGGGAAGGCTTTTAGGAGTGCTATTTACATTTTCCTTTGAGGACGAAGGTAGCAGAGGCTGATCATTATAGGGCTGCATGTCTGGTGTGTCTGTTATACCCTCTATTGTGACTTCTTTCGAATCTGGGATTGTTTGTTTGGTCGGTTCAGTGGAAGCAGCTCTGTCCTTAATCTTCTTGGGCTGCTTTGATTCCTTTTGTTTGATGGGCTCGGTTACATCAATTGTTCTAGTTCTCAGTTTATATTGTTTGTGCACTTCATAAACCGCTGAATCATAACCTTGTTTGAAGTCAAAAGACTCACCTGACTGGGTCTGAAATTGATTAAAGTCATGCTCATCTTGGTCTTGTTGAGTTAGGAAAATTTGTTGCTCACCCTTCAAATCCACCAAGTTCATGTGAGTGTCCTCTATGGCATCACTAGATGTGGATGCTTCTGTATAATTTTATTGGAAAGGAGGCCTTATATCACGGTCTGGGCTAGATCTACCAGCGTTTGAGTTCTGAGTTTTCCTGAAATTTGGGTTCCTTATGGTATTGGGCTGTTGCCCTTCCCATGATGATTTCCTCTCAACACTCTCTACTCTGTCTCCCAGCCTGTGCATGCCATTGATAATAGCATCTAGCTTTTGATCTAAGGCTGAGGGCTCTTCCTTGAAGGTGGTTCTTCTCTAAGTTCTAGCTCTGTTTCTTTTGGCAATTAAATTTGCCTCCACAGTGACAGCCAGATTTTGCATGTCCGCAAGGCTGTTAGGGGCTCTTTCTTTTAATTGGTAGGCCATATCTGGGTCGAATCCATTAGGGAATTTATATAAGGCAAGGTCAGGTGGGGGCCTTAAGTTTTGTGGGATAGCATTATAAATGCTATTGAACCTTGCACAATAGTCCAAGACTGTTTCTTGTGGACCTCTTTCGATTGTATCGTATTCAGCTAGTATGTGCAAGGGGTCTTTCTTTTTCTCCCATCTGTTGATAAATGACTGGTATAAGGCTTCTGGGTCTGCTATGGAATTGGCTGGAAGTGCTCTAAACCAAGTCCTGACATCACCTGACAAGCTTTGGACAAAAATCTTCATTCTCACACCATCATCGTCAATCTCATAGATTTCAAAGTAATCCTGCATTTTCTTTGTATGCTGAAGGGCTGTGCAAGCACTTGTGCCATCAAAATAAGTTATTTTGGTCTGGTAATCCTAAGGCATAGCCCCGGGATTTGCAGGTAGTTGTAAGGGTGCATATCTATTAGCCATATTAACAGGTATAAGCGGAACAACAGGGATAAATGGAATGACTGGAACAACGACAATAATAGTGGTAATGGGAGTATATGTAGCGAATGGAGGTGTGGAAGGAGTGCTTTGAGAGGTGGATGAAGAACAAGGGGAACTAGGGGTTGAACGAAATAAAACTTTGACAAGGATTGGAACACAACTTGGGTGAACTGATTCAGGACTATTATCAACAAAATCCTCTCTTCGCTCTAGCTTCCTGAGGTTTCTTTGGATCAAATTCGGATTTTCAAAGGCAGCTGTAGGATTTGGGTCTGGATTTGACCTTGTATAATGTGAATTCTTCCTGGGAGCCAGCTTCTGGCTTGTTTCTTCGGGGATTTTCTAAGAATATAAGGGTTAGAAAGAAACTGTTGAAGGTCTGGTTCCTTCCCAGTGGAGCTTTCCAACTTGATTTGTGAACTTATCTGAGGATGTCCCCAGCGGAGTCGCCATTATGTTATCACTCAGGTTGTCCTTAAAGCTCCTTAAAGGATACGGCCGAGGTAACCACAAACCAATCTTTAGACTGCAGGTCCTATCCTACCTGCAATCAGAGAGGGCTCTCTCTTTATAATTTAGCTTTGTTTTGGGTTGATTTTAGGCTAGTTATGATTTTCTTGGGTTTTGTTTTGATTTTGGTGGGATGGAGGATTCTTTCAAACAGAGTTGGGATGCATAGTGTGAGAAGTTCAAACCATTGGGCATGGAGTTGTGGATTAGGCTTTCTGTTGCGTTTTCTTGGTCACAAGAGGAATACAGAGCAGGATAGCTACACATAAAACAATATCTAGCTAGAATAAAGATGGTACGAAGGTCAGTGAATGAAAGGCAACTAAGTAGCTCTCATTATGCTAACAGAGGGAAGGTGAATGAACATTTATATAGGAGCAATCAAGGATTCCTAAACAACATTCATATATGAAGGAACTAGTGTAAATATGAGCAAATCAGTATTCATATTCAGGACTAATTCAGAGGAAAACATAGATAAATCACAGAAATTGAGAACAGAATACAACTAAGTGAGTTCTGAACTATTCTTTCTTTCTGCTATTTAGATAGTGAAACATGATGGCATAAAACATATAAACTGTAAACAGAGATAAGAAACACTTATTGGGCTATGTAGAAGCGTTAGGATTCCATAGTCACTCTTCAGACATTAAAACACAATAGTTAGTTCATCTCCCAAAAATTCCAGCGATCTTTGATTATAGAGACTCTCAGAAAATACAATGCAAGTCTAGAGGAAGTTATCGACCAACCAACCCTTTTTTCATAACAGAGGGTGGTTTAAATAGAAAAAATATCTACAAAAAATAGATCTGGGATAGATCTCCTCAAATAAATGCCTTTAACCTAATTTGTACAGAATTAAATGGCAAAAATATCTATCTAAGGGCTGCGCTGGGGCAACTGGCATCTCAAAATATCTATTACAGCAGATCTTAGGCAGATCTGAGGAAAATGAGTGCTTTAATTTATTTTATCTTGAAGTAAATGCTTAAAACATTTATCTAAGTGCTGCGCTGGGGCAGCTGCCTCAAAAATGGATCAACATCTGTCCTTATGGCTCTGTGCTGACTCTTTTAGCCATAAGTGTGCTTTAAATTCATTCATCTGCGCCTGCAAGTGGTTTTGCTGCCTTAAGTGGCCAAAACTGTGAGTTGGTGAGCCTTTATGGCTCAGAGCTGCTTTATTGACTTTGCTGGGGGCCTCTTTAATGTTCTGCTGCTTCGGGCTACTGATATTTTGATCTGATACTATTTGCCGCTTCTTCTGATACACTTTGACACTGAATCAGGCCACTTTCTCTCTCTGATACTCTTTAACTATCTAATCGCCCCTTTATCTTCCAATTTAATGCAAGAATAACTGCTGCAAATGCTTCAGTGGCCTTTGAGATGCTATCGGCGCTTGTCCGATAAAAAATGATGCCTTTAAACTGATAAAATTCCATAATTGATGGAGGAGCAGCGCTCTGGAGGCATCTGAGGAGGAATCATGCCTTTAGAAGTGTTTTTTGGGCCAGAGCGACTTAGAAAATTGCTGCAAAAACCATTGTTTCTTCTTTGCTGGGTGGGCGCAGTCACCGCATACAAAAACCTTTGAAAACGACCCATTCCAAATAACACAGAAAATGTGTCAAAAACATGAAATTTTAATGAAAAATTGGCTTTGGTGCCTTTTTGATGGATGACGTCAGCATGACGTCATTGGTGGGGTCGGGTACGGCGGGATGACGTGTCAACCGTTGATTGGGTCGACATGGACGAGCGACGTGGCAGACAGGTCGGAACAATGGCGGAATGGAAGCTGACATAACGCTGATGCGACAAATGGCGTGGAGCGGAAAGGGAGAGCGATAAGCAGTATTATCGGACCGCTTTTGGTACGGGCCCGGTTTCTATCGGAAGCCGCCCGATCCAATAAGAAATTGACACGCGCCTCAGGCCCTACGTCATCCTATGACACTTTTCGGGCGCTAAAGGATGGCAATCGGGGGTGGTCCGAAATCGCCGAGGACCGTCGGATGGGAGGGCCCAGATCCGACGGATGACGGGACGCGGAGATGGCAGAGCGATACGACGGGGCCCGTCTAATAAACAATTGTTATTTCTGGAAAATTGTGCCGGGACAAAACTTTGGATAAATGAAATTGTGGGTTTTCTGAGGTTTTCGGGGATAAATAGTAAACAATATATCCATTTATAAGGTGCGCTTAGGGTTATTAAATCAACCGGGTGTTGGTTCAATTCCCAAAAATAAAGTATGAACAGATATTCCATGGGACTCCGACTTTCTCACACTTCCAAACTTTGGGATATATGGCTAGATTGCCCAAGGGGGAAAATATATATATTTCTGGGATTTTTTGCACAATAATGCTATAATAATAGGGAAAAGGGGAAAATTGGGGAGCTAAATAGTAAAATTAGGGGTTAATATGAATTTGATGAGAAAAAGCGCTAAGAATGATGTCTTAGGCTATCAATGGGGGAAAATGACTGATAGAAGAAATGTGTACATTCCTTGAGTGAAGTAGATCTTCACCAAGGCAAATGATATGGAGAATGATGAAACTAAGAGGTATCAACCATATCTTGACCTCTTTAGGGGAAGGTAGTGAGTGACTTGGGGAAAAAGGAAGAAGGGAGGAGTTAGACATGCCTCGCTTGAAGTCCTTCAAATGGAAAACTGCCTCAAACTTGTGATATGAATAGATATGACACTTGAAAATCTGAAATGGATCACAAGTCATGATTCTGCAACCACAAAGCTACCTACCCGGCCTATTCACCTAGAATTTTCTCTTCTTTTTGGTTTGGGTGCACTTGAACTAGCATACCCAGCTTTTCATTCTTTTCTTCTTGCTGTCCTCCTATCTAAATCTACACTTATTGCATCCAGGGGCTCAGATTAGGCTGTTGAGCACCCTTGTTTCTCTACCTATTTACAGATCTGCCAAGATTAAACAGTTTGGACAGATGTTTATTCTCTATATTCTAAAACAGGAAATTGAAACCTAGGGAGACCAAGATTAAGCTGTTTGGACCTCCCTTAGCTGAAAACTCATGAAAATGGATCAACTTATCAAAAATGGAACACAACAGTGGCATTTAGACTAGCACACTCTCATGGATACTTCTCTGGTCATCTGTAGCAAATATGGAGCATTGCAGCAAGCAAAGTATGACATATTTGGCATGTAAAAATGTCGATCATGAAAGATGATTAACCTGCCGCAGCAGGAGGCTAACATGAGGAATAGCATTATATACATTATTAAATCTGGTACAGTAATCTTGAACTGTTTCTTGTGGGCCTCTTTTTAAGTTTTCATATTTTGATAAAATGTGGAGAGGGTCTTTCTTCTTTTCCCATCTGTTCAAGAAGGTATGATAAAGAGCTTCTGGGTCATTGATAGTGTTTGCAGGGAGGGCTCTAAACCAGGTTCTAACATCTCTAGTTAAGCTTTGAACAAATACTTTCATTCTGACATCATCATCAATCTCATAATTTTCAAAATAGTCAGTCATTTTCTTAGTGTGCTGTTGAGCTGTGTAAGTGCCAGTACCATCAAAATAGGTGATTTTTCTTTGATAATATTGAGGCATTCCTCCTAGTTTCCAGGTAATTTCAGGGGAGCATATCGGTTTGCCATATTTGTAGAGATAAGTGTGATAGCTGGAAGAGCAGGGATAACAGTGGAAATGAATGTTGTAGATAAGGGAGTGGTAAGGAGGGTTTGAGGTGCTGATGGTGAACTTGGAGAAGCTACAGTAATGATAGAAAGGATTGGTGCTTTTCCTGAAGTAAGCTCAGTTTGGATAGGGTTCTGCAAATGTTTGTCACAGGGTGAACTAGCAGAATGTTCTTGGCTCTCTTGGCTTCTAAGGATCTTAGGAATCAGATTAGGATTTCTAAGATAGGTGGGGGATTTGGATCAGGATTTTGTCTAGTGTAACAGATCTTCTTCTTTGGAGCTAGTTTCTGAGTATGTTTTTTGGTTTTTCTTTGAATATTTTAACAATACAACTTTAACAATATATTTTAGGAAGTTTTAGATGTGAGAGCTTTGAACTTTCCTAAAGATTTTGTAAAAAAGGGACTGATCAAGAATTTGAAGCATGTTTGAAACAGATAGCTGCAATAAATAGATTATTCAGCTTCCTAGTGGAGTCGCCAATGATGTTATCGCTCAGGTTGTTCCCAAAAGTTGTAAGAAAGGGAATACGACCAAGGTAACCACAGACCAATATTTTAGATGCAGATTCTAACCCATCTGCATCTAGAGAGGGTTCTTTCTTTATGATTTAGCTTTGTTTTGAAGCGCGTTAAGCTAGTTATGAAGTACAAGGGTTTTGTTTTGAGTTTGGTTGGAAGGATTCAATAGAATAGTGAGGTAGAACTGAAAAGTTTTAGTCCATTGGGCATGATGGAGTCAAAGAAGGATAGCTTCCTGGATTCGGTTTCTAAACAGAAGATGGTATCACAGAGCAAGGTACTCAAACATGGAACAATTTAAAGGCTAAAACCAGATGGAATGGATTTAAGTGGATGAAGGGCAGTTAAGAATCCTTCATCATATTTGACAGAGGGAAAATGGCTGAATACTGCTAACGAGCAATTAAGAATTCCTTAGCAAATAGTCAAGATGAAAGAATCAGGGGAAACAGGAGCAATTACGAATTCACAGTTTATATTAATTCTGAAGAAAACATAGAAAATAATAAAGATTGAAGACAGAGTGCAGTTAAGAAAATTCTAAATTATTCCTTTTCTTTACTATTGAGATCATGAAACATAGATGAAATAATAAATGTAGAAACTATAAAACACAAGTTAGAAGGGACTTATTGATCCATAAAATGATTCAAGAATTCTGCAACAAGTCCTTAGCATCAATTCCTCGTCCAGTGAGCTTGACAACAAATGGCTCCAACAACTTTTTATTCCAAAAAATTTCAATATTACAGTAAAAAACTATGAACACCCACCAACCCCAAATACTTCGTTTGGGGGGGTATTTATACAAAATATCAAAATATCTTACAAAATATCTGAAGGAGATAATATATAGTGGTGATTAATGCTTCTTTTACAAAAGATAGAGACGAATAGTCTCAGAAACAGGGAAACAATAAATTGACGCTGTGCTGGATTCTCCCTCTTTATTGAATGTATCGGAGGTAGGTTTTGTAAGTTAGTTTGCAGCTGTCCTCCATTGATATTCCGCGCTGGCTGCTCCGTCATTGCCTGGATATTCCTTAGCCCTGATCTGATATACTTTTACTGATATTACTCTCATTTATTTCTGTCCTCCACATTATGGTAAATGGTCTAAAATTTTCAATTCACCAAGGTACCAAAGATAAGTTTATAAAGTTTCTAACATACTTTGCCACCAATTTGGTCTTGGTAATTTATGTCTCTAAAGCTTCCTTAAAGTTTCGTCAGTCTCTGTGTATCTGAAGAAATTAGGTGGGATGGTGAACAGATGCTTCACCTCGTGCTCAATGTAGAATAAATTTTCCAGGCTGTCGTAGAGGGCCTGGCCAGATGGAAGTGCTTTTTCTCCTGAAGCACTTGTTGATGAAGTGATTTGATCAGTAGTATATTTATTCAATTTGTGTACATAGTCTTTGTGTTTCATCAGACGATCATTACTTCCCAAAGGACATGGCAAACCTTTTTTATGCAAGACAGTAAACTTTTCTGTGAAAGAATTAATCTCTACTTGCATGTCTTGGCATCTCCTTTCCAAATTTTGAATTAGAGTTCTCATGGTTAGAACTCTCTTAATTTCTAGAATGGTTCCTGTTCTGTCTCTCATTTCTAGTGCTTCCAGTTCTTCGCTGGTCTTGGTGTTCAAAAAATGTATTAGCTGGTTAGCTTGTTCAGGAATTTGTCCCAATAAAGCTCTTGTCTTTTGAATCTCCACTTTGGCCACTCTTATCAAGTCAATCTGCTCATAAATGACTTGGATAGACCTCCACACATTACTAAGGGATTGATTGATGTTGGTCCACAAAATTCCTCTGATTTTTGCTAGAGGTTTATCCAGAGAGAGATCTTTCTCTAATGCTCTCACTTTGTTCTCTAATGTTTTGACCTCCCTTGTTTTCTTTGCCACATTCATCTTGGATCTATCATAATTTTTTTCCACCTTTACCAATTGCTCCTTCACCAGTTTCAATTCTGACACATGTAGTTTTAATTCTTCCATGGCTCTTATCAGTTCCTCTGTACTCATATTGGTACTGCTGCCTGGTGCTACTGCTGTTGCTGATGTACCTGTGATGACCTCTTATGTTGATGTCGGGACAGTGGGGGGCAATGTTGTTATAAGTGTGGAGGGGGAAGTAGTGATTGCATGGATTTCTTCAGGTGGCTGGGAGGTTGACTCTCCATGCTTTTCATTTAGCACTTTTTCCAGTGCCTGCTCAGTATCGGTTAATCTTTCATTGAGTTTCATAAGTAGGTCCATCATATCCTCTTCGGATTTCTATTGTACAACTTCTGCAGTCTGTGGGTGCATGGAAGGAGGCAGTTTCAGCTGTTTTCTTAGGGCAACAATGTCCACTTCCTTTTTCTTCATCAGTGCCTTTATGCCTTTGGCATCTTTGGAATCATGTCCCAGTTCAATGATAATTTCCTCCAATGGTTTGATCCTATTGTCCTTTGCTAGAGAAGAAGCTTTTTCTAAATCTAATTGAGCAGAGGTATTATTTAAGGAGTCTTGTAATTTATGAGCTAACATAGCTTTATCAGCCAGTGTGGAGTATACCATTTCTCTAGTCTGTTTGTGAAGCTCAGTCTGGTCCAAGCGATGAATATCCTTGGCTAAGACCTCTAGATTTCCCTGATGTAGTCAGCTGCTGATTGTGGTTGTTGCATCTTGGGCTTAAAGTAACTCATTATCGTCTTTCCTTCTTTTATGTCATGTGATGACATTAATCTTTGCTGTTTTGTGGGGGGCCATATTAAGATACTGTTGAGGGCCCTGAAATCGGGTCAACAACAAGGGGGATACCCACCCGGTCGGGAACCTGGTTGGCAGCTCCGTGCCCGTTTGGTGTAGCGGGTCCGACTGGGGATAACGGGACCAGCTTCCCGATCTAATGGGTGTGTGTGTGTAGAGTTTGGTGATGTGTGTGTGTGTGTAGAATATGATAATGAAAATTTGGAATTATTTCTAAGCTAATTTAATTCTAAACTCTGAGACTGAATTTTATACTACTTTAATCTATCAATAACAACACATCTAGTCTACGCTAACCCGGGATAGAACTTTTTCCATTATGAGATCTAGAAAGATTTCACACAATAACTAGTAATGAAGATTATTCAGCTATTATGAGAATATAAATCAATTAAGATGAACCATCCTGCATAAAAAGTTAAGCAAAACGGTTGTGAACAACATATCGCATAATCAGTTATTCATGTATTAAGCACAAATCAATGACTCCACCGTACAAAAGTGCCAAATGGTAGTCAACTCATTCATACATTAACATATAAACAACATCAGCTTTATATTACTCTAAGAATGTGAGCAGAAATTCGTCAAGAGATAAAAGTACCATTTATGACTGATTTTATACTCACAGACCTTAAGTAATAACGATCTATTTCTACTTACTTCTAATGCCTACTAAGAGTACAGAAGTGCAATATCAGTAGCAGGTATTAAAATGCAAACATAAATAAATCTCGATCCGTCCATTCATCAAAAACCCCCTCCGAGGGTGCAAAAGTGCATGTTCTGAGGACAAGTTTTTTGACAAATTTCCGGACCCTTCTCCAATGCAATGAGAAGGGTTAAAATACTATGTCCTAATTCTAATAATAGTATTACTACAAAATTAAGGATTCGGTTTTCAAACGACTGTCCTTTTTCTAATATAACTTAAAACAAAAGGAAACAACATTCTAAATAAAACTACTTGTGGACTTGATTTTTGAAGTTGCATGTTTCTAACATAGGCTTGAGAAGAGTCGGCTGGTTAATTTCCGTTCTGAGCTGGGCTGCGAAAACGACATCTATAAGGGCTGGCGCTACCTTCTCGGCTGCGTTCATGAGACACTTTACCTTCATCCATTGGCTATGTGGTTTAACCAGGTACATCCAGTAATTTTCCCAATTCAGTCTAGCCAGTGCTTGGATAGCTTTCCCTTTTGCCTGTGCCTTTTGCCTCCATTCTGTCTCCAGTTGCAACTTGTTTGGTAGGTATCCCGGGGTGGTCTCTGAAATCAAATTGGCCCTGTGTAAATTTTCATTTACACAGTCGATAAGAATACTTGCCTGTGTCGCCGCTGTCTCTGCTGCTTGCTCTGCCTACGTGATCTGCTCGTCCCATTTATTAAAGAGCATTTCTTTATGATTTTCATTAATTCTAGGTGCTCCTGCTCTTTTTCCCTCCTCATCGTCTTGCCAAGTCAGATACTCTGTAACCCTCTTGTCATTCTGATCATATTCGCTTCGCAATTCCACCACCTGACTGGTGATTTTGTCGCTTAGCTCACAGAAGTGCCTCCACTGTGATATTTTACGCCCCAATTCTTCTTGTTGCTGCAGTAGTTGTTCGTTCAAGCCGATGGACTCTGAAATAAAATCTGCAAGCTTAGGTTCATCTTTGTGCATTTCTTGCTCCGTCTGCAGTTGTTTTTCTTTTTCTTCAAGACTCCTTTGGTAGCCTATTTGCATCTGTTGGAAGTCTTCTTGGAGCTTTTCGAGCTGTCTGGAAGCTTCATTGTTTGCGTTGGCTTGCTGTAACTGTTGTTGTAGCAGTTGTATGTGATTTTCTTGTTCCTTTAAGAGCTGCTAAACTTTAGAGGCCTTGTCAATAGTTGCAGAAGCATATGCTCCTGCAATTTGAGACAACTTCGTAAGATTTTCTGTTGGATTATTATTTGGGTCTTTCCACAAGACGTCTAAATGTTCAGTGTCTTGAGACAGTGCATTTTCGAGCTTTCTTTTCTTTCTCTGTCTTCTCACAACTGCTTTGTGCTGGGGACTGTAGAACACATCTAGTGGGGGAATTTCTTCTACGTTAAGTAGAAGTTCTGAGGATGGAGTGATGGAGAGGTCTTCTGCTTCTGTGGTAACGCTGACTATGGTTGGAGCAACTTCTTGCACCTCCTGTGTATCGTTTACAGGCGTCTTTGGGACTTGCCCTTCGAGGTTGATTAATTCATTGAAGGACTCCCACTCTTTATCTAGCTCTGTTGTGACAAGAGGAGCTTCAATAACCGGAGGGGGAACATCTCTTGGTGGCGAGGTGATAACTTTTTGCTGAGACATTACACTTGACCGAGCTGTATCTTTGACTGCTTCTTCGTTAATTCCTTTGTCATGCACAGACTCTTCAGGATGTTCGGAACCTTCTTGCGCGGCGTTGGACTTAGATCTGGAAGTGCTGGAGTTCTCACTGAGGCTGATGCTCGGAGTTGGCTCTCTAGTAGGTATTCGCAGCCTTTCTAGTGGAATGCTGGCCAACCTTCTATCTCTATATGACGTGAATTTCTGGAGGTCACCTGGAGATAACCTTGACTGAGCTTCTCGCAAAATCTCTTTGAGTGAGCTCTTACCCTGAAAGAGATCGTCAAACAAATCTTTGTGTCCGAAGAACACTCTTATCTTGACGTTCGTAGTAAACTCTTGGGCAACTTTATTTGGGTCGAATGGCCTCACTGGGAATTTATATAATTGAAGGCATGTCACGTTTTCCACCTCACCAAAAGCGTGTCCTACATCGAATAAAGAGAAGGCCCCACAATTGACGGGAAATTGAGGCCAAATGGCATTTTTCTTATCTTTTAATTCTTTGGTTAAGCCGCCTTCAGAGCAAGTTTGATAAGCGATTTCTCGAGCCAAAAGCTTATCTGGGACATACAAGGGTAAGACATGTGGAGGTACAGTGCTTCCATAAACTCGAATGTAAGTAAACCATTCTTCCCCAAACCATCTTGCGATGGGGATGATGTCTGCCTCGGCTTCGGGAGAGCACCTTGGGGGGTCCTTATCATATATCATTCTATATATGGGCAATATAAGCCCATGGCAAATCTGGTAAAAATGAGGGGCAAACTGGGAATCCCACAGGACTTTGTGATAGACATGAATAGGCAACGGGTCTTGGGTAGTCCATTTCCATCCCATAATGGGGAAATTAGATACAAGGCAAACAGAATCCATAACATAGGCAGCCAAATAGAAAGGAGGATAGACCCTTTGAGAAAAGGATCTTTTGGACCTGTAACTAACCACAGCCGTATATAGAGTATCGGAAAGAATTTTAGCCCAATCTACTATATCGGCATTTGTGGCAGCGTCAATTAATGGTAGCCACTCAGATGAAAACTTGTTGATATCGGGCATACCAAACAACCTACACAGCATGGCTGCAGCAAAACAATATGGAGAAGTAAGGGAACCAATGCTGTACATACCGTTCTTATCCTTCTTTAACGGCTCATCTCTTTTAGACCATTCTTTAGTGGTGTCCGATAGATCTGGATTCTCCATTGCAAACTTCTTAACAAATTGTGCATTATAGGTCACTTGCGGTTCGGGCAGATGGTACATTAGCTTCAGATCTTGGGCGGCGAAAGATCCCACGAGCCCATGTCCCTGAATCTTGAATTGTCTGTTGTTTAATTCTGCATCATCCAGAATCCACTTGACCATATCTGTGTATGGTAGAATCTTAGGTCTTGCCGCTATTCTGTGAAGGAATGAACATGCTAGGTCTTCTAGCGATGCTTCAGAGGAGCGTGGTGCACCTGCAACGACAGTCACCTTCATTATTCTCGGCTTCTCCTCTTCTAATAGCCTGTACATTCCTTCCCATGTGGAGATTCCTACATCTCGGTTGCAGGCTGTATCTGTGTATAGGGGCGCCATCTCCTTGGTCTTCTCTCTTGCTTCGGAGCTTTGAGCTTTGTTCTTCTTTCCCATTTTTACTTTGTGTTTCTTTCTGAGTCGTCTTTGAACTTTGTTCCTGCAGATTACAAGTGAAATGGAATGTCCGATCAGAAAGGTGATGGGAGAGTTTTAAATGCAAGAGATAAATCAATTACGCCACCTTACGTGAAGCAAATACCCAACAAGGCACGCGTCTTTAATCCTCTTAATGACTGACAACCAATTCATTTACTAACATTAAAAACGCATGATTTCAGGTCATGTTATGGTAAGTGGTTTTTCCTTTGAAAGGCGTGCCCGAAGGATTCGTACTAAGGTGATTTTATGATTTGCTGACGTACCCTCGCATGTCGCATGATCGCAATATCGCAGATCGTAAAACTTAGTGCTTGCCAAACCTCGTCTGGCTTGTTTCTGCGATATGCGATCTAGCGATCGCAATATCACAGATCGGCGAATTCCTTGGCTTTTCGCTATGGACATTAGTATGGTGCGATGCGATGTCGTTATTAATCATGAGGGTGGTGCGTATTTTGATTTTAGAAGAGTAAAGGAGATGTTTCCTATCTTTTTGCATACGCGACTTTAAAAGACCTATCGTCTACCATAGAAAAATATCTAAGATGCCTTTTCTAAATTATGATTTGTAACTTCAAAAAGAAAGTCTAGCTTTTCCTAAAAATTTTATCTAAGGGTCCCCATTCATTTGGTATCATGATTTGATACTAAATGAATAAAAAAGGGGGGGGGGGTTGTTGCTGGCCACAACAGATACTGGTTGTAAATTTGAAGCCTTAGTGGAACGTTCCTGGCCTTTATCTCAGTGAATGTCCTTTTGATGTCCGAGGCCTGTTTGCTTTATGGCCTAGTGGATGAAACTTCCACACTTTACTGCCTTTCCAGCTCCTGCCTGTGTGAGCTAGTTGATGTCTCTATCACTGGGGAAGTCTGTTGGCTAGTTACCCACTCACCTCTTATACTGTCAGTGGTTTCCTCAATAATTTCATCCTCTGATAGAGGATTCAATCTTTGCCTCTTTGCACCCGGCTATTTTGCAGGTCCACTGATAGGTGTGGGGTCTTCCCTGTCTCTCTTCTTGCTTCTTTCCTCATTTAGAGGAGTTTGTAGTGCTGGAATTTCTGGTGCTTTAGATTGGGTAGGAGGAATTTGTACTTGTTCCTGCTCTTTGGACCCCCTGACTGATCAGTCATGATTGATTGTTTTGTTGTTTCCACCTCTTTGCCCTTTGAGGTCCCTGTGACTGATGTGCTGGTTCTCTATGCAGGCTGCTGAGAAGTTACAGCGGAGGATGTCCCAACTCCTATTTGTTAAGGCCACTTGAAAGATACATGTCCAAAAGAGTCCAGGTCAAGGGTCTTTTCAAGATTTTTCATAGATTTTTCCATATTTTCTTGCTCACTAATTTCTTCAATTAAGGTCCCTTCTATCCATTCATCCTGATTTGCATATTGTTCTATTTCTGGGATGCTATGATGAACATAAACTGACAGCCTGTTTCTTACTCTTCTGTCACTTATAAAACTATTTGGGTCATATGGTACCCACTCAAAACTCTTCTTGAATTTAAGGTGATTTTCTAATATGTTCTCAACATCTTTCCATGCATCCCTAGAATGGATGACATAAGGGCCCAACTGGTTTTTGATTCTCAGCTGCGCCTTCTTCTTTACATTACAAAAGTGGGTTAAGTCTGAACAGATGAGCTACCTGAAATATTATAATGCAAATAGCCTCATAGGCACATACATAGGCAACTTGAATGGGCATAATTCACATCCATATATTTTGATTTCAGTGTGATTCTGGTAGAGTTACTAGTCACCTATCTTGTATTGTTTGGACAGTTGTAAAATTTCCCTCATATCACCAGAAATTCTAGGGGGAGGAGCTCCTATCAACAGAGTGGAGGCTAGGTGTACAAACAAATCAATGAATTCCTATAGGTATAAGGGGAGTCATAGTTATGGAAGATTGAGCTCCAAAAATTCACACACCCCCGATTCCCTTTTGAGTCTAATTTCTTGATGGGAAATGGGAAACTGTCTGGGTGATAATATAACAGTAGATGGCATATGAAAGATGTATATTTACACACTCCTTCCCTTTCCAAATTCATGAATTGAGTATGGATTTTGTCAACGATGAAAGTGGCATAGTCATACTTGACAGCAGGGGGCTGTCCTGGAGTAAAGATAGATAACAGAACCAGGGTGATATCATCCACATATTCACTGGACCTAAATTCCAAAATCAAGGATATCATGTCAAGAATGAGTTTTCCAGTCTAAGTGAACCAGACATGCAAATAGGGAGGTGGGCCTTGGGGTTGATAGTTTGGTTTCATGAACATCTAGGAAATACGAGTTATTTCTGAGCTAGGCAATTGAGAGGCCTTTTCAAGCAAAAATCCCATGGAAAGACGAGCGAGGGGTTCAGTGGAATGGAAATGTATCATCTAATTGATGGATTCAACAATTATGTAAAAAAGGATAGTGTTGGAAGGAGACATAACAGCTCTATGAATAGGGTCATAATTGGCACAGCACTGGTGAATTATGTCTGGGAAAACATGGACTGAGGGAAGGAAATACATGGGAAGGTTTGATTCCTACAGTCCAAAAATGTCAGAGTTACTTAAATGGATATCCCTTATCTGGCAGAATGTCTGAAGATGATTTCCGTCACCAGATGGGTCTTTTATTTGGAAATCTCTGTCAGCTAAAGACAAATAATTCAGGTCCTTATGGGGTGCGTTGAGGGGTGCGACATTCAGGGCTGTGGGAGCTTCCATGTTTGGTTCTTGTGTTTTCAAACTGGAATTTCGGGCTTCTGTGGAAAAATGGGCAAAACAGTTGTTTTGGGTGTCCTGGTATGGTAGCTACGGACTAATTTTACTTGAATTTGGCTCTTTTTGGGTAGAATTCACAAAGAAAAAATGAAATTACCAATTTGGGAAGTGAATTGGGGCAAATATATGTTTTTAAAGGCGAACCGTGTAATTCGCAGGTTGCAGGGCGAGCTGTAGAGAAGGATGCTGGAGTTTTTTGGGTGGGTGGCAGATTGGACGTGATTTGCAATGAACCTGGACATATCTTGCATGAAAACTGTGTGCATAAAAAATGGATGAAAATGACATTTTATTGTGGTTTTAACAAAATTTTGGCTTTGGCGAGACTTTTTGGTGTTTATTATGCAGCTGACGTTAGCATGACGAGACAATTTTTCGTTTAGTAGAGGGTACGAAATGGTGACTTGGCATTGACTTTAGCGAGGAGACAGCAGGAGGGCGGTAAATGGTTTTGGCCCGCATTGCTTATTGGCTCAAGTGGTTTCGGACAGGGGGGACTGTGATAAGCGCGGGCGATCGACACCCGTCCATGGTACGGGCACGATACCGCCAGTTCCCCGGACGTTAAAGTGCAGCGGCGGAGGGGGTTGCGATACAGATCTTGACTGTTGGATCTGGGGTCGTTGATCTGATGGTTGACGCTCATCGGAAGTGACAGAGGGTTACGGCGCAGGGGCCCGATGTAATAAATGCTAATAAATCATATCGGGGCGGCGTTCATTGGTTACGGGGTGGGTTTAGTTATTAATTAACCAGGTGTTAATTAATCCTTCTTGTGCGCGGGGAATGGTTCTTATAAGGTTTGAAATAAACCTATAATTCCATTAAAACAATGATATATGGCTATAGTTTAGCCGGGGCGGGAGTAATAGAGTAGTGGGGGGATTATATTATATATAATATGGGATAGGGTATCCTTTCAGGGGAATTATATTATACAAATTAGTGTTAATATGAAAAATGAAAGCAAGTGCTAAGTTTAATTGTTTTTAGAATTTTTACACAAAAACTTAGACCCAAAGGGAAGAGAAGGGGTCAGTACATAGAAGATAACCATTTTCATAAGCAAAATGGAAGTTTACTGAGGCAATAATGAGACGGAATGAGTAGGGGATTTTGAGCAGATCTCAATATCTCTAGGGGGAGATTAGTAAGTGATTTAGGGAAAGGATGGAGGGGAGCTAGTCATGCTTTTGCCATAGTACCTGTGATAGAGGTAGATTATCACTCTGAGAGACCAAGTCACTCACCAAGTTTCCTTCTGCAACATCAAAACTACCTACCTAGCCTAGTGTACCTAACCTCTTTTCTTCTTTTTCTTTGGGTGCACTTGGATTGGAAAACCCTCATCCATTTTATTTTCTCTGCATGATAAGCCTACCTAAATATGCCCTTATTTCTCCCAAGGACTCAGTTTAAACAATTGAGCTCCTTTGCTTCGCTATCTACCTACTTATTTGCCAAGATTAAACAGTTTGGACGGATTTTATTCTCTATCTCTAAAACCGGTAAATTTAGACATGAATTGGCCAAGATCAGGCTATTTGGCCATTCATCAACTACAACATAAAGTTCAACAAACTTCCATGATACTTTATTTACAAAAAATGAAGTAGTAGTGGCATTTGGACTTGCACACTTTCCTGGTCCTTTTTATTTGGGGTTCATTTCTTTTCTTTTTCATGACCATCTTATTCTTTTTACCCTTTGATTTTGTTTTAGGGTATACCCTCTTTTCATTTTTATTTATTTTTTGATTCTTTAAGAATATGGTAACCTTTGCAGCAAGAAAAGGTATGCACATATTGCAGAGCTAATCAAGTCAATCATGAAATATGACACCCATTGGTATAGGAGTATAACACGAACACAATGTGGTAGAAGTGTTTTCTTCTGGTCCATACCATCAATTATAAAACCCAAATATTTATTTGGATTATCATAACACTTCTTTCGATGCTTGTACAACATTTTCCTTTCACTTGTTTGTTGTTCGTGATGCCCTTGAAGTGCTTTGACAATGAAATCTACACAACATAAAATAAAGTCATTAAGAAATACATTTTCATAGTTGATGACTATACAATTTTAAAAGTTAAAGTTATGAATGCTTACCTCTTTATGACCCTTCACATTTATCCCTTTCTGATTTAAGAGAAGAACATGCATTGCAAATCCGCATCCTTATCTTCTTAGGAATACAGACATTGTTGAATTCTTTCTTCCATATCTTCACAAAATATTGATATGTAATAAATCGACCACATCCCTCAACACATTCTGCATATTATTTGTATAAGTTGTACATTTCTCGTCTTGAGAAATTATCTGGAATGTGTATTTTCTCTCTATTTGGCATACACTCTCCATGCTTTGAAAATAAATCTTTCATCCATGACATTGTAGTATTTGATAATGGTCGACACTGTCGTTTATGACATACTTATGAATAAAATGTGGGATCCTTTTCCAAATTTTCTTGGATCCTTGACAGACAAAAATTACCCATTGAATGAAACATTTTGAAAGCCTTTCTACAGATAAATAAAGACCTAATATGATAATCTTAACTTGAAAATGCATATTTCATGCACCCCACTAAATATGAAATTTGCATGCTTTTATTCATTGACAAATATCTCCTCCTTTTCTCTAATGCAAACTTGAAATCCATATGTTTCAAGCAATTTTTTTGACAACATTAACTTGAAATGAGAGCACTGATAGAACTTCTTCTCGTTAGATATTTTTCTCTACCCCTTGTATAACTATAACATCTTGGATTGATACGAAAAGGTCTGCTCCTACTACTCGATACAATATTTCCTGGCAACATCTACATCATTGGATCATCATTTGTATAAGAATTTTCATCATCATTATGAGGAATGTTATCCTCATTATGGTCATCTGTGATTTTGAAATACTGACTTTGAGGATATTCTTCATCTTGCCCTTCTTCAATGCTACCCTCATAGTCCTTAGAATTAGGACTAAATGGAAAAATTGACTCGATGTTTATTGGATATTCTTCATCATGTGCATTGCTAGTGCTGCTCGCATAGTCCATAGGATTAGGAATACATAAAAAATGTGACTCTTTACTTACTGAAAATTCTTCATCTTGCCCTTCGTCACTACTGCCCTCATAGTTCTTAGGATTAGGACTAAGTGCTTCATCCTGTCCTTCGTCACTATTGCTCTCATAGTCCTTAGGATTAGGACTCGGTGGAAAATGTGACTCTCGGTTTATTGGAAATTCTTCATCCCAACCTTCATCATTGTTGCTCTCATAGTCCATGGGATTAGGACTAAGTGGAAACCGCGACCCTTTATTTATTTGAAAATCTTCATCATGATCTTCATCATTGCTTCTCTAATAGTCCATAGGATTAGGACTAAGTGGACTCTGTGACACTCTATTCATTTGAAATGATTCATCATGTTCTTCATCACTGCTGCTCTCATAGTCCATATGATTAGGACTAAGTGGACACTGTGACATTCTATTCATTTGAAATTCTTCATCATCTTTTTCATCACTGCTGCTCTCAGAGTCCATAGGATTAGGACTAAGTGGACACTGTGACACTCTATTCATTTGAAATTCTTCATCATGCTCTTCATCACTACTGCTCTCATAGTCCATAGGATTAGGACTAAGTGGGCACTGTGACATTCTATTCATTTGAAATTCTTCATCATGCTCTTTATCACTATTTCTCTCATAGTCCATATGATTAGGACTAAGTGGAAACCACGACTCTTAATTTATTTGAAAATCTTCATCACTGCTACTCTCATAGTCCATAGGATTAGGACTAAGTGGAAACCATGACTCTTTATTTATTTGAAATTCTTCATCCTGTCTTTCATCATTGCTGGTCTCATAGTCCTTAGGATTAGGACTAAGTGGAAACGATGACTCTTTATTTATTTGAAATTCTTCATCCTGTCTTTCATCATTGCTGGTCTCATAGTCCTTAGGATTAGGACTAAGTGGAATATTTGACTCTCTATTCATAGTGGAAGAATTTCCATTATATTCATCAATATGAATAGAGTTGTTACACGATGAAGATGTTGATGCTTCTCAAAGAGAAACTTCACTATCAGAAGAATCCATGCCTTTAAAACAGAAGAGGTTGAATGATAAAAATGAAATCTCTCCTAATTATAATATATAGCTTAAAGAATGGAATTTCCCTCCAAAAAATTTTGCTGAAATTTTTCCTTCCAAAAATTTTGTTTCATGTATTTTCCTCCATAATTTTCTTCTACAATTTATTGAAAATTTTTAACTAAATTTTTCTTATGAAATTAATCTTTTAAACTAAATCTTTAAATTAAAATTGTAAACTAAATCTTTTACCTAAATTAATTTTTTACTTAAACTATATAACATTTACTAGACAACTGAATGTTTCTTTTTATTTTTTATTAAATCTTCTGTCACACATTTAAAATAAATTGCTATATCTCCATAACACGATTTATATGTTAAGTTTTTATAAAAATAAAAATTAATACCAAATTCATCATGCAGTAAAATAATTCAATAATGTTCGCTTTATCATAATTTACTATATCACCATAACAAGATTTATATGTTAAAGTCTTTACAAAAAGATTAATCCCACATTCACTGTGCGGTAAAATAATTCGATAATGTTAATTTTTATCACAGTTCCTTATATCCCCATAACAAAATTTACATGTTAAAGTTTTTATAAAAACAAATTAATCCCACATTAATCATGCTGTAAAACAATTCCGCAATTTCCACCATATCATAAATTTCATTATCACTATTCCTCACATCACATCAAGGTTTTTCAAGGTTAAGTAAAAGACTTAGAATGAATTTGTGGAGCAACTACATTGCTATCAACAACGTATTCAACGGAAGATTATTGCATTTGAAAGGTTAGTTTTCATTTTGATGTGTGCAAGTTTTAAAATTCAATAGGTTTAATGAATTTTTTTTTTTTTTAGAAATTAAAAATTTAGATAAGCCACATTTGCTCGAGAAGCTCATGGCCACGTAGTGCCTCTCGCCCCACCCCGACGACCGAACGGGCCTGTTGGGTGGATAGGGTGGGCTGGGAGGGGATGTGTGCAGCCCCTTCCTGCCCCACCTGCGTGGCCCAATGGCCCACCGGGGGTGGCAGGCCGATTCTGAGCAGCCCCTCTGCCCCACCTGTGCGGCCTAATGGCCCGCCGGGGGCGGTGGGACGATTCTCATGGGTCGTTAGGTGGGGTGGGATAGGCTGCGTGGGGCCACCGGGGTAGGGCAGGAGGGGGCTATGTGCAATCCCCTCCGAGGGATTGCTCAAAATCGGGCCTCCACTCCCGGCGGCCTGTTGGGCCGCGGGGATGGGCGAGAGGGGGCTGCATTTTTTTAATATATATATATTTTTAAAAGGTTATGTTTTACAAAATTATTTATCAATTATCATTTTGTTTGTTAATTTAAGCTATTATTTTTTTATAATTCACAGATATCTATATATATATATATATATATATATATATATATATATATATATATATATATATATATATATATAGATATATATATATATATGAGTATTTTTTTGTAGGAAAATGGCATCAAAGAAGATTTATGTGAATCTTTCTGGACCAAAGGTTGTTAAAATTAAAGGTGGATCCTCAAAAAGCACAGTTGAACGAACCAAATTTGAGCTGATAACTACAAATCTATCAAGTGCCTCAAACGATAAGAAGACGATTTCATATTGGAAGAAATCAAAAGAAGTGAAGCTTCCAAAAAATGTATGGTATGTGAAAGATAGAGAAGGTGAAGATGTGCAGATATATCTATATCTTGATATCCCTAATGATAGTGGAATTTATGAGGTGCTGGGAAAGGTCATAGACATGTGTTTGATACCGGACACTGAAAATGTTTATATACTTACAAAACCGCCCAAGTCACATGACAAGATTAAATATCAGTTATCATTGTTATTATATGACACGATAGAGGAATCTACAAAGTTGTGTAAACAAATCATAAATGAGATTGCATAAGATATTGTAAGTATTGTTATTTATATTTGTGTTTTGCGTTATTGTAACTGTCTCATTATATTTTTATAACTTAGTTTTTATTGACATATGATATTTTGTTTGACATAATTTTATTGAAAATATTTCAATTATGTTGGGAGGCATTCATTTTATAGAGAAATATATTATGAATGTTGTCAACAGTTTCTACTCAGGGTCATAAGAAGATATGACAAACAAGAAAAAAATAGTAATTCATGATGCTACAAAGCTACATCTAAGGGATCAGGAAAAATGCCTCTAGTGGATAAATCTAGCAAAGTTAGACAAGTTACTTTTGAAGATGAGGAAGATGAAACTGATGTTGAAGAATATGTTTCCATTACTGAGGATGACATTAGAACTGATGTTAGAAAGGAGAAGAGCCATAAAAGACCAAAACAATTCCCGGGAATTTCTCTGTTCTAGTTAATGATGAGAATGTTAGGAGGAATAAAATTAAAGTTGAACATTCTCAAGTAATCATTTCCAACAGTGAAGATCCTAGTGAAAATTCAATAGAAAGTAGAGAGATCATTACACTAGGAGTTAATTTAGAGGATGGAATTATTAAAACAAAAGAAAATGCCATTCGACAAAAATTGACAAAGAGAAACTTAATTGAGGGTGGTTGTACATTTTAGCTTAATGTGAGACAAATCTATAAGCCAAGTGAAGGACAATGTAAATATCAAATTAGAAAGCGACACTACCTGCATGTTCACAACTTGAAGACATTGATGAGGTACAATCCATATGCTCATGTGGTTAATTATGTACTTGTTGTTGATCCAATTCAAGTTCCCAACAAATAATCATTTGATAATTCAAAATGTTTTGAATACAATTATTATGTGCTTGGGGCGAACCATTCTGTAGAAGCTCAAAGACAATTGATGGAGGAATATCCTAATAACCCACATTTTGAAACAATGAAATGTATCATTTATGCTGGTTTATCAGATACAAAAGCAAAGTTATTGGCATGGGATCATAATTCAAATAATGAATATAGGATGTCTCTGACTTTCATCCAAAGGGTTAGATTTATTCATAGTGAATTTGAAGAAAAATGTGGTGGGGATAAGATAAATGTTATTGTAGAATTTTGAAAGAAATGTTGTATGGAAGTAGGCTATCAAATCGAGGATAAAATAAATTCAAAAGGCAACAGAGTAAATGATGATATATTCAAAAGTATTGATAACATTTTCTAGTTGGCATTTAGAACAGGAGAGATATGGGAATCGATTAATGAGATTTTTAGCATGTGGGAGAACATTGGTATTAAAAACCAGAAGGTCAAAAGGTCTAAACCATTAATATGTAGCAACAGTAAATCAGGGCCTCAAGTGAAGCAGCTTTCAAAAGATATGACTATCACACCTTAGAGAGCATTGCAAGGAGTGAAGGATGAAAAACTTGCCAAAGCAATATTATCTTGTGTGAGGTCAATGGAATCATGATTGGAGGAAATGTCTGAGGAATTTCAAAAGTAAGTTTGTTGAATTATTTTTTCTTATTTCTAGATTATAATTTTCTTTTAAATATAACATATTGTTCTTGGTAGTATTTGTTATACATACCATTATATTAACTTTTTTCCTTTATCTATTCGGTCACAAAGTTTACATGAAAATACAAGAACAAATTATTAAATTGTTGAATGAAGATAGTTGGGATGATATTGTATGCAACTATCCAGATTCAAGTTCTACATCAACACTAAAATATTTTATCTTGCATCTAAAATGTTATTTTTATTTATACATTCATTTTTATTCATCTGTATAATATTTGTATTTTATAACTTATACATATATTTGTTTATTTTATTAAAGACGAGGAAGGATGCAAATGGAGCACCGGATAGTTTCCGAACCTTTATTGAAAAAATTAAGATCGATAGACTGAAGAAGCAACATCTTATTAATGTTGAACTTGATCCAACTATTACTCATTTCATTTGGAATGGGCTTCACACTATTCAATATCAAGTAATACAAGGCAACTGCGAAGACATTGCTAAACTCATTCCTAAAAGGGATTATTCCCTAGTTATTGCAGATATTCCCCATGGTTTCAATATCCCAAACATTGACTATGATAGTGATCCTTATACTTATCAAGCTCTTAGTAAAGTGGTTGCGGGATTTGTAGAAGTCACATCATCACCATTATGGATATTTGTGACATTTCATTAAGACGCACAATTGGAAATGTTATTGTCAAGATTCAAGGGGAAAACAAACTCAAGGATGCAACTTACATGGTAAGACGTTGAAAATGTATGTTTGATTAATGTTAAAAAAATAATTTATGTACAAGTTAATTGAACTTTTACTATTTCATGTTATAGACAAAAGTCAAATCTTCTTAATTGTGAAGATCAACCATTTATAAATGATTGTGAGTTCATCCATATTGATAGTTGGGAAAAAGATTATAGCTATATGTCTATGCTTTTTGATTGGGTAGATGGAAAGAGTCATAGCCAAGTATTACTTTATGATGTTGTTGTGAAAAAAATAACATATGAAAACAAAGAAGCAAAAATGAGAGATAGTTAACATTTATCAAAAACCACAGTCATTGATTAACTATATTATAGACATATGTTCAGATGAAGGAGATTGGGTTCTGGATTTATTTTTTGGCTCAGGTAAGTTTTATTATATAGAATTGAATTTCAATATCTTCTTTCTTAATTTATATGTCATTATACTAATTTACTTCATTATTTCTTTTGTGCTTGATAATTAGGTACTGTTAGCTCTGAATTGCAGCGCTACCATGTTGGAGGCTAAAGGAGGGAGATGACCTGCTTCGATGTCCTAGATAGGGCCCCACATGGGCCATCACCCCCATTTCCCTCACCCTTCCACTTACCTTCCATTCCGCTCATTTCTTAACCCCAAAAACCCCGAAAAACCTTACTTTTCCACCATTATGTGCGCCATCCGCACATTTCCTGAGGACACCCTGTACCTCCACATCCTCCGTCGTCGATCTTTCCCGACCAATCTGATGGCCTGCATTTCACCGATCACTGAAATGTGCTTGATCTTTCCTCGCCGTTAGATCACCCCCACCAGATCTAATGGCTCTCACTCATATCGCAAGGACAGCTAGCACAAAAAGTAACCACCCGATGAGGGCAGGTTTTCTCTCTCTTCCGCTGCAATGTGTCATCCGTTGAATGGAATCTGACAAACTCCATCGTTTACCACTTATCGCCCGATGCCCTTCCGATAAAAACCGTAACCGCCTAAGCCAAACCACCCTCGGGTGTTATCACCCATGCGCCTCGTACACTTGATAACTGACTGATCTATCCACTTGAGATCTAATGGTTTGGACATGTCCCGCTCCCACAACGACCTCAAATCCCCTACACATGTCCATCCACCCATGCATTCCATACTCCACTCCCTATCTGTTATCCGAAGAAGAAGGTGGTTGACTCTGTCAGTCTGATGACAGTCAGACTGCTAAACTGAATTAACAAAAATCATGGCCAAAGGAAGAAGGACATAACATGATCCAACAAACAAAATTAAACAGTCATGGAGCTTCACTTCCATAATCAAGCCAACTACCTAGCAGGACAGCATAGTACTAAAATTTATTAATGTTTTCGTGATGGGAAGGAAATTGCGTCCTGGAACACAATCAAATAGTTAATGCCAGTAGGTGGTTGATTAAGACATTTTCAGCCGTAAACGGCTAAGGATCATTGTAAAAGTAAATTATAAATAGCCGAAAGCAAGATGTAATCAGGGTTGTTGTTTTTCGGTTCAACTTCTGGAGACTGTAGATACTCTGTTCCTTGCAGTGTCTAATGCTAGATAATTGTCATCTTATCCCTGCATTGGTGAATTGGATTGGCTATTGAATAGATCATCTATGTTTCTTTTGTATCTAATGCTAGATAACTGTCATCTTATCTCTGCTTAGATAGATTAGAGTCGCAAGCTTCATTCAGTGGCTGTAGCTGACACCATATGTTATGTATGCATCTGCTGGTGTGGTTAATATTTTTCATTCATTCACTTAATTTGCAAACTATTGAGCATTAGTGGTCTAAAGCCTTGTAGGCTAAGGGTGTTCATGCATGTCTGGAGTGAAACATAGTTGAAGTGGTTATTTGGCTTGAACCAAACCATCATCCATTCCAATAGTTCCTAGAACAATATTGAAGATTATATGTTACCAGGCATCTCCGAGCTACAACCTAGGAGAGTTTCCTGGAGAGATAACATAATTGGCGCTGTTGTCGGGGAGAGGAGATTGAAGCTTAGCTTCCCTGGGAGACGACATAGATCCAGCTTTGATGATAGACAAGGTCTGGACACATTTTTGGTTGTAATCATCTATCTGGTGACTCTACTAGAGGCTGAACCTCTTGGTGACTCCACATCATAGTTCTGGCTTAGTTTATGAGGCATACTCGGAGAAATCCTCAGAAGTCACTAGTTGACCCAGTACTTGACCCTGAAAACATCATCAAAGGAAGAAAGATATCATATAAAGGAGCATCAAGATCAGGTAAACCTAAACAATCCTCTATATCTCTACAAGAAAAGCTAGTAATAGAACAAATACATGTCAAGAGTATGGCCTCTAACACTAGCAGTGAAGAAAAAATTTGAGGGATTCATAAAGCTCCTTATTCTTTAGGTTCTCCTCTTGCTTTAAGCCCGAAGGAAACCTCACCTCCTATCCCTCATATTCCTTTAGTCCTGTCAGTCACCCCTCAGCTTTCTATCATCCAGACCGCTAGTACTCTTGTATCCACCATAGCCATGGCAGGTCCACAAGCACTCACCAAAATGGAAAGAATTATAGTTGCTAGATATGGACCTTTAGTATTGCCCACTCCTTTGAATGCAATGCCTATAGGAGAATATCAGAAATACATGCCCAAGTTCACTGGGACTAAAGGAGTTATAACTGAAGAACATCTTGAGTCCTTTTATAGCTATGCAGATAATCTAGACATTAGTGAAGATGATGTGTGGATGAGAGTTTTTGTCCAAAGCCTAGATGGAGAGGCAAGAAAATGGTTCAGAGAATTGACCCCTAGATCTATAACAGATATTAAGGCCTTAGATGATGTATTCCTAAAGCATTGGGGGGATAAGAAAGATCTACTCTACTATCATACTGAGTTTGGGAGCCTGAAAAGGGAAAATGGGGAGTTACTTTTTGATTTCAATAAAAGGTTTAACCGCATGTACAATAAGATACCAGCTGAAGTGAAACCCACCCCTACCTCTGCTAAGCTTACCTATGCCAATGCCTTTGATTCTGATTTCTGTCTACTATTGAGGGAGAGAAGATGTGCTTCTTTGGCTGAAATGCAGGATGCAGCCTTGGAAGTAGAGTCCAACATCATGGCTGCAGAGAAACTCAAGGGACATGTTGACCGAAGGAGATAGAGGGGTGAATCTTCCTCATCTTCAGACCCCAAGATAGATAATATGACCAAGATGATAGAGTTATTAGCCTTTGAAATCTCCAAATTAAAATTTGAGTAGCACCCAGGGAAAGGAAGAGCCCTTAATACTTTTTCTCCTAGAAATCCGAATGCATATAGGAGAGCAAATGAGCAATTGCAAATCATGCAAAGGAGAAAAGATGCCAATGAAGATCAAAGAGTGAAGACCCATTTCCAAAATGTAGTCATGGAAGAGGAGCAGTTTGAGGAAGATGATCAGATCCATTTCATGGAAGACAAAGTCAGTGCCTCCTTTTTGACCTTAGCTACCTATGAGAAGTTATTATCCAATGACCAAATCAACCAAGGGTGGGACAGTGAAGTTGTTCTACAAATAGAAGATCAGCAGAGATACAATCTGAGGTCGAAGGTGAATAGTGCCAAGGAGACCCCTATCCAAAGAACTGTTGTCCCTACAGAACAGCAAGTTAACAAGCAAAAAAGAGCAGCAGCTGATCCCATCAACCTGAAAGCCCTAGATCAAGAGGTGAGAGGTCCTAACAAGACTCCTTCTCCCTTCAGTTTTGAATCAGAAATCTAGAAGCTGAAAATATCTATACCCCTGATGGAACTGGTAAAGAATGAAGCCTTTAAGAGACCCATCCTTGAAGCCCTTGAGCTAAAGGCATCACAAGCATAAAATGACTATGTGAATTTACAAGATGACAAACCTGCAGTTGTGCTTAGCCCAATGACTAAACCTTTTGATGACAATTCCCCATCATTCTATGTCTCCTTGACTATTCATGACAAAATCCTTCACAACTGTCTACTGGACACATATGCTAGCCATAATCTAATGCCAAAGGCTATCATGGATGAGTTAGGCCTTGACATCACTAAGCCTTATCATGACTTATTTTCTTTCGATTCTAGGAAGGTGAAATGTTTGGGGTTAATCAAAGATCTAGCCATCACCCTGTCTTAGCTACATTTGAAGAGCATGATGATGGATATTGTGGTAGCAGATGTGTCCCCAAAGTTTGGCATGCTTCTTTCCAGGGGATGGATAAAAATATTGGGTGGAATGTTACAAAATGATTTACCTTATGCTACCATTCTAGTTTTTGGAGGAGAAAGCAGGAGATTATACAAGGAAGCTCAATTAGTGTATATTATCAGTGATGAGAAGCATCCCACTAATCATCCCATCTATGCTATTGATACTGGCTTTGGAGCCTGTATTCTCCAAATAGAAGAGTTTCAGTGGGCTTCCATGCAACTTAGGAAACTAGTTTGTAAGGTCACAAAGGAAGAAGGTCCACAAATTTGGGACATGTTCTTTGATGGATCTTGCTCTAGGAAAAATGCAGGAGCAGGTGTAGTTATGATATCTCCCACACAAGAATGCATACATTTATCTTTCAAGTTGACTTTCCAAGTCACAAATATTATAGCAGAGTACGAGGCTTTGATCTTAGGATTGAACGCTACTAAAGAAATTGGCATCAAACATTTGAAGGTGTTTGGAGATGCAGACCTTATTATTCAACAGCTGAATAAGACATTCCAGGCGAGGCATCCTAGGCTGAAAGCATACAGAGATTAGGTATGGAAGCTCAAGGATTTGTTCAGTAGCTTTAGTATTTCATACATCCCTATGGCTAAAAATCAGTTGGCTGATTCCCTTGTTGTGTCCGCCAGTATGTTTGTTCCTCCTTTACCTCTTAGATTGACTTATGAAGTTCAAGTGAAATATAGACCGTCATTACCTAACAATGTCAAGTATTGGAAAGTTTTGAGGATGATGATGAAGTCAATAGGTTTCTACAAGTCATTGATGAATTCTTTGAAATGAAAACTGATCAAGATAACGAAACCATGGAGGAAGGCCATCAATCCCAGCTAAGAAACAAAATTGGCAAAAACAACATTGTACAACTACCTAGAAACCATATACCCAAAGGGCTGGTACCTCTAGAGAAGCTTTTAGATCATAATGATGTACCTTATAAGCCTGCCTAGAAAGAAAATGAGTCTGTAGTCTATAGACACAATATAGGGAGTCCAGATCATGCAAAGTACATAAACCTGTCCACCCACTTGTTTGCTGGCCAAAGTTATGAATATTGCAACCTGATGAAGTAGTTCACTGATGTCTTTGCTTGGGAGTACAGTGACCTTAAGACTTATGACAAAAAAATCATCCAGCATAAGTGTTGGCATTATGGCACAGGTGTGACACTATGGTACATGTGTTGTCCTTGATGGCAACTCTCTCTGATGACAGATCTCAGTTCAGACTACAAGAATGAAGAGAAAATTCATATACGCAGGTTCATTAACATCAAGTCGCGTATACACACAGGTTGAACTTTATAAAAGTGCGTATGCGTATACACGCACTTTCATGCAAAGAAAAGCGGGTATATCTTACCTTTGGTCCATGGCAGTTAGTCCTTGGAATTTGAACCTATGGTTTTGGACCATGGTATCTCGACAGACGTGTTGATCCCTAGTATTGAGTTGATGGTATTGGTTTATTATGGTTTTGGACCGTGGTATTGAGGAAGACCTAAAACTATAAAAGAGGAAGGAGATCATGTGGCAAGGTATTATCTGAATGATTGAATATATGATATTGTGATAGATCTGGAATACGGGTGATTGGGTTATGGTGCAGATCTAGATCTGAATGAAGGTGGAACCTGAGCGCAAGAAGGATAAGGACTATTAATGGATCTAAATCTCAAGGCTTGAACATTGGTATCTCTGTATGATTTTTATCTGTTATATGTGGCACACTCCTGATCTATAAATCTGGGCTAACTAATGTCTGAATGCTTAACAGAATAAATTATCCTTTATAGATCTATACGCAGGTTCAGTGAATTGAAGGTGCGTATATACGCGTTTTCTGTGAATGAAAGACGCGTATACGCAGGTTGGGTGTGGTACAGAAGCGTATACTCGCAGGTTGATGAACAACGAACTAGCGTATATGTCTTGATTTATGTTCTAGCTGCTTCTGTTTTATTGCTGCAGTGTTCTGGGTTCAGAATTGGTGTTTGATTACAGTTACTGTGTTCTGGGTTCAGTAATCAGAGAAGTGATTAGTTGTTTCAGCTTTTTATTGGTGAAAAGGAGTTTGGGTTATGCAGAAATTCTTGATGTTTGATTGATGTTACTTGTGGATCCAGTCTAAAAATTAATGAAACAAGGTCCCTGAAAGCAAAGAGAAGGTTGCAGCCTTTCTGCAGGTAGGAGCCTGCGTACTAGTATCTCAAGCTAGTACAAGAACTAAGGGGGTTGAGAGCTCCCTTCCAGGAAAGCTGGAAAATGAGAGAGAGTTGTAACTATCTACAGGTTGCAGCCTGCGTACTGGTAAAGTCTGCTCCAGTACAAGACATTGTAAAGAGAAGTTCCTAATTAAAAAGAAGATAGAGACGAATTGCAGCAGGGGGTTTTCACCCACATTGGGTTTCCTCCTTATATCTTGTGTTCTTGTGTGTGACTGTCTTCTGCTCTGTTTCACTGTTTCTGGTACTGTTTATGTGCATCTGAATCACAGATTAATAACTGACATCTGAAAGATAATTCAAATTATAAGTCTGATTTATATACGCTGGTTTCTTTATCTGTAGTTGCGTATATACGCGGGTTGTTTTAACTGAAGTAGCGTATATCATCTGGAATTTAAAAAGGAAATATTTGGCTTAATAATACTGATTCACCCCCCCTCTCAGTATTATTTCCAACAATTGGTATCAGAGCAGGTCCTTCAGAGAAGCTTGATCGCTTGAAGGAAGATCATTCATCATGAGCAACTACGAGAGGGAAGCATCAATCAGGCCTCCTATTTTTGATGGGACAAACTTCAATTATTGGAAGGTAAGAGTTACTGCCTATCTTCAATCTCTTGGTATAGAAGTTTGGGATATCATAGATACAGGCTACACTTTTCCTTCAGCTACTCCTACAGATGCGGCCAAGAAGAAGAAATATGAAACAAATGCTAAAGCAGTCAATACTCTGCTAGGATGCTTATCTCAAACAGAATTCGTGAAGGTTATGCAATATAAATCTGCAAAAGAAATATGGGACAAGATTGTCTTGAGTTACGAAGGAGATGAACAGGTAAAGCGTGCTAAACTTCAAACCCTCAGGATTCAATATGAAAATATCAGAATGTATAATGATGAAAGTGTGGCTAACTATTTCCTTCGGGTAGATGAGATTGTTAATTGCATGAAAAACTTGGGTGAAGAAATAAAAGAGGCTATTGTGGTTGAAAAAGTTCTAAGATCATTGTCCCCCAAGTTTGAATCTAAAGTGTCTGCAATAGAAGAAAAGGAAAATCTACGAACTCTTACTATGTCTCAGCTACACGGAATTCTAACTGCTTATGAAATGAGGAAAGGAGGTCCATCTGACAGGAGAGAAGCTGCCTTCAAGGCTTCAGGCAAAGGAGAGTACTATGAATCAAGACATGAGTCAGAAGAAGAAGAAGAATCAAATTTTGTCAGAAATCTTCAACGGGGTGCTGGACGGTTCAGAGAATGCTTTTCTTGTGGAAGAGTGGGTCACGATGCTGCCAAATGTCCTCATAAGGATAAGATCGACAAGGGAAAGGAACCTATTAGATGGAACAAGAAACAGAACGCAAATAAGAAAAGCTACTACACTCATGAAGACAGTGATGGTCTATCAAATAGTGATGAGGATGAACGAGGTAATGACTATAAACTTTTAATGGCCTTTGAAGATGATGACTACATGGATGCTATAGATGTGGATAGCTTTTATGATGAAATTTCTAAACTCAAGACATGTATAGAAGAAAAGAATATGATCATTGATACTCTACAATTTCAAATAGATGAAAAGGAAAAATATCTTGAAAAGTTAGAAGGTGAAATTGTTGGCCTTAGAAAAGAGATTGAGAAAACAAAGGCTATTAATCTTAAGTTTGTCAAAGGATCTGAAACTCTGGATGAGATCATCAATGTACAACGTTCTCCACTAAACAAGACAGGTATGGGGTATAATGGAGAAACTTCTCAA
Source organism: Pinus tabuliformis (assembly GCA_031772625.1). Classification (NCBI taxonomy): domain Eukaryota; kingdom Viridiplantae; phylum Streptophyta; class Pinopsida; order Pinales; family Pinaceae; genus Pinus; species Pinus tabuliformis. Next base: position 198,286,522 of record CM062814.1, on the reverse strand, counting down.
ACATCCACCTCAAAGAGTTATCTTGATGCAGCAAGAAGAAATGAGCAAAAGAACAATGGAGATCACCAGGTAAAGCAGTGCCGAATTACATCAAGAACAAACAAAGACTATCAGGTAAACCAGGGGCAATCCTTCTTAAGGGTGAAAAAAAGCTACTACCAGCCACAGGTAAAATCTTCTCAATTTGCTTCAAGAATGGATGGCAATAGAAATTACAATCATTTGGCTGGTAGATTTGATAACCGCAGAAGTTTCTTCAATGGACAATGCTTCTCTTGCCATAGCTTTGGTCACAAAGCAGCTCAATGTGTTGCATATAAAACAATCATGACTAGAGAAGCTCAAAAACACAGAAGTATGATAGGGATTACAAAAAGGACCTATAACAACTTTTCGGCTCTTGAAAATGAAGTTGAATGTTCTATTTGCAATAACTTTGGTCATGAAGATTCTGAATGCAGGAGCAGGTTTCCGCAGACAAAGGAACAAGCCTCAAGCACAAGAACATGGAGAATAAAGGAACCACAAACAGAAAGATGTGGGATAGCCTTTTATGCAGAGGGACAGGAAAATCTATGGTACATTGACAGTGGATGTTCGAAGCATATGACAGGTGATAAAGAAAAACTTGAATCATATTCTGCTCTAGAAAAAGGAAAGAAAGTTTCTTTTGGAAATGATACTCCTGCAACTATAAAAGGAAAAGGCACTGCTCAGTTAAAAGAAAAGGTTAAAGCTGTAAATGTTTTGTATGTTGATGGATTGAAACATAATCTTCTAAGTGTCAGCGAGATGTGTGATCAAAGAACCGAGGTGATATTCAGATCAAATGGATGTCTTGTTCGTGATATTGATACAGGTAAAACAGTGATCAAAGGTAAAAGAACTCCAAATAATCTATACATATTTGAAGAAGGACAACAACAATGCTATCTGAGCAAGGATGATGAGCACTGGTTATGCCACCGGAGGTTGGGGCATCTAAGATTTTCACAAATAAGGAAAGCATGCAAATATCAGGCAGTTCGTGGTCTTCCAGATATCAAAGTTCCAGATGACACCATATGCAAATCATGTCAGTTTGGCAAGCAAACCTGAACTAACTTTCCGGAGAAGGAAGGATCAACTAGCATGCCTCTTGAGCTAGTACATACAGATACATGTGGTCCATTCAGGAAAAGGACACCTCGAGGAGAAGAATACTTGATATTATTCATTGACGATTTCTCCAGGCTTGTCTGGTTAGGACTTATGAAGCACAAAGATGAGGCATTCGAAAAATTCAAATCCTTTAAAGCCTTGGTTGAGAATGAATCAGGATACAAAATTAAGTGCCTCAGATCCGACAGAGGTGGGGAATTTACCTCAAATGAATTTTTCGATTTCTGTGAAGAACATGGGATAAGAAGAGAATTCTCTACAGCTAGAACTCCTCAGCAAAATGGAGTAGTGGAAAGAATGAATAGAACAGTCCAACAAATGGATCGTGCTATGCTTGATGAATCAGGAACTCCCACAACTTTCTGGGGTGAAGCTGCATATGCTGCGGTTGTTATTCTCAACAAAACAAATGTCCGGGTGAACAACACTCAAACTTCTCATGAGCTCTGGTATGGTGAGACTCCTTCGGTAAAGCACTTCAAAATCTTTGGGAGCAAATGCTATATTAAGAATACTGATGAGCAGCTTGGCAAACTTGAACCTAGAGCAGATGAAGGCATTCTTATTGGTTATTCTCCCTACAGCAAAGCTTATAAGTGTTACAATAAAAGACTTGGAAGAATTGTTGACAGTATTGATGTAGTGGTTGATGAAAAAGGATACATCCCCAGGCAAGTAAATCATGAAAATATCAATGAGGATGAAGACTACTCTCCAAATCAGGCAGATGATGAAGAAGAACCCCAAGAGGCACCAGAGGAACAGATAAGGATAGAAGAGAAGACTCCATCCAGATATGTTCAGAAGAATCATCCAGAATCTCAAATTTTGGGGCAGAAAGAGGCAGGTATACAAACCAGAAGAACAATAGCAGAAGCTTCAAGCTATTTGGCATTGCTCTCTTCCACTGAACCGCAAAATGTAAAGGAAGCATGCAAAGATGAGTGTTGGGTTAAGGCAATGGATGAAGAGCTTGAGCAAATCGAAAAGAACAACACTTGGGAGTTGGTTCCTAGACCAAAAGACAAGAATGTCATAGGAACAAAATGGATCTTCAAGAACAAGTTGAATGAAAATGGGGAAGTTATTAGAAACAAGGCCAGGCTTGTTTGCAAAGGGTATGCTCAATAGGAAGGAATAGACTTTGAAGAAACTTTTGCTCCCGTTGCTAGACTTGAGGCCATCAGAATGTTCCTTGCCCTCTCTAGCTTTCAAAAATTCAAAGTTTTTCAAATGGACGTGAAGTCAGCCTTTTTGAATGGAGACTTAGAAGAAGAAGTGTACATTGAGCAACCAGATGGCTTTATCCTTGGAAATGATCCAAATCTTGTATTCAAACTAAAAAAAGTTCTCTATGGGCTTAAACAAGCTCCAAGGGCTTGGTACTATCGGTTGGACAAATACCTTCATCAACAAGGATTTTCAAAAGGATCAGCAGATAGCAATCTATATATAAAAATTGAAAATAACAAATTGCTAATACTTGTTGTGTATGTAGATGATATTATCTTTGGGAGAAATGAAGAAGCCATGAGTCAAAGCTTTGCCTTGGTGATGCAGAAAGAATTCGAAATGTCATTACTTGGAGAATTGACATATTTTCTTGGATTGCAAATCCAACAAAATGAAGGCGGTATTTTCTTGTCTCAAACCAAGTACCTCAAGCAGATCTTGAAGAAGTATGGCATGGAAGATCCGAAACCAGTATGTACCCCCATGGTTACAGGATGCAGCCTTAGTGCAAATGATGAATCAACAGCAGTACATCAACCAACCTATAGATCCATGATTGGGAGTTTGCTTTATTTGACAGGTACCCGACCAGATATTATGCATGCAGTGGGAATAGTTGGAAGGTTTCAGGCAAATCCAAAAGAAACTCATCTTCAGGCAGTAAAGAGAATCTTCAAGTACCTTCAAGGAACTCAAAACTATGGCTTATGGTATCCTAGAGATGCAGATCTCACACTTCATGCTTACACAGATGCAGATTGGGCTGGAAGCGTGGATGACAGGAAGAGCACAAGTGGTGGTGCATTCTTTATGGGTTCTAGATTAGTATCTTGGTTCAGCAAGAAACAGAGTTCAATTGCTTTATCTACAACAGAAGTGGAATATGTGGCTGCTGCATCTTGTTGCACACAACTCCTTTGGATGATGCAAACCTTGCAGGATTTTCAAATCACTTGTACTCCACCTATCTCTATCTTATGTGATAATACAAGTGCAATAGGCATTTCAAAGAACCCAGTCATGCATTCAAAGACCAAACACATACCGATCAAGTATCACTTTCTTCGGGAACAAGTGTTGGAACAAAAGGTCAAATTGGAGTATGTTCCTTCTAAGGAACAAGTTGCTGATATACTCACCAAACCACTGCCCAGGGAAACTTTTGAATATCTTAGACAGAAGCTGGGAGTTGTTGATGCTTCATCCTGCTGTTGAAGCTTGTCTGTGCAAAGAAAAGTTTATGTACGCGAGTTGGATGAGGGTAATCCACGTACATACGCTGATTTGTGCAGGTGTAGTCGCGTATATGGAGTTCTGAAGAAAATCAGCAAGGGCAGACTCTGGTTGAAGAGCATCTGATATGGGTCTGTCAGAAATCATTAGGCACAGGTTCAGGGGGAGCAATTAATCTTCTAATAATGCATTGTTGGCATTACCTTAGAAGTTCTTGGTTCTAGTACTCAAGCTGATTTGGTTCAGGTGGATCAGCTGCAGAAAGGGATCAGAAGGAGAACTTGATTGCTGATATCGACAGTGATTGTCAGATGATTGGTGTTTTACTTAGTCTTGATATTTCCTCTCTATGTCATGTATATTTTTTTTATCAAGGTCATGTAACGGCCTATTTTGGTTTCCCCACTATGCCTGGGATGATTGATGCAATTGATTGTCATATGTGAATTTCTGTTGTATCTCCACTTGGTTGGATGGATGATCCCCACTTGGTTGGGTGATGGTTGTATGTATTGAGTCTTTTGGTGATAGGAAGGTCCTTTATGATGTTTAAGTCATGGTTCTTCTTGAAGAACATATTTTTGCAGATCTTGCCTACAGTCAAGAGGAGCATGATCAGCACAGCAGAGCAGAGATATCAGCATGAACTCAGGGGGAGCACAACCATTTTCCCTTGATGACAAAGGGGGAGAATGACTTTGAGGATCTTGGGGTTGCCATCAAGTCCAAAGGGGGAGATTGTTGGCATTATGGTACAGGTGTTGTTCTTGATGGCAACTCTCTCTGATGACAGATCTCAGTTCAGACTACAAGAATGAAGAGAAAATTCATATACGTAGGTTCATTAACATCAAGTCGTGTATACACGCAGGTTGAACTTTATAAAAGTGCGTATGTGTATACACGCACTTTCATGCAAAGAAAAGCGCGTATATCTTACCTTTGGTCCATGGCAGTTAGTCCTTGGAATTTGAACCTATGGTTTTGGACCATGGTATCTCGACAGACGTGTTGATCCCTAGTATTGAGTTGATGGTATTGGTTTATTATGGTTTTGGACCGTGGTATTGAGGAAGACCTAAAACTATAAAAGAGGAAGGAGATCATGTGGCAAGGTATTATCTGAATGATTGAATATCTGATATTGTGATAGATCTGGAATACGGGTGATTGGGTTATGGTGCAGATCTAGATCTGAATGAAGGTGGAACCTGAGCGCAAGAAGGATAAGGACTATTAATGGATCTAAATCTGAAGGATTGAACATTGGTATCTCTGTATGATTTTTATCTGTTATATGTGGCGCACTCCTGATCTATAAATCTGGGCTAACTAATGTCTGAATGCTTAACAGAATAAATTATCCTCTATAGATCTGTACGCAGGTTCAGTGAATTGAAGGTGCATATATACGCGTTTTCTGTGAATGAAAGACGCGTATACGCAGGTTGGGTGTGGTACAGAAGTGTATACTCGCAGGTTGATGAATAGTGAAGTAGCGTATATGTCTTGATTTATGTTCTAGCTGCTTCTGTTTTATTGCTGCAGTGTTCTGGGTTCAGAATTGGTGTTTGATTACAGTTACTGTGTTCTGGGTTCAGTAATCAGAGAAATTCTTAGTTGTTTCAACTTTTGATTGGTGAAAAGGAGTTTGGGTTATGCATAAATTCTTGATGTTTGATTGATGTTACTTGTGGATCCAGTCTAAAAATTAATGAAATAAGGTCCCTGAAAGCAAAGAGAAGGTTGCAGCCTTTCTGCAGGTAGGAGCCTGCGTACTAGTATCTCAAGCTAGTAAAAAAACTATGGGGGTTGAGAGCTCCCTTCCAGGAAAGCTGGAAAACGAGAGAGAGTTGTAGCTCTCTGCAGGTTGCAGCCTGCATATTGGTAAAGTCTGCTCCAGTACAAGACATTGTAAAGAGAAGTTCCTAATTAAAAAGAAGATAGAAACGAATTGCAGCAGGGGGTTTTCACCCACATTGGGTTTCCTCCTTATATCTTGTGTTCTTGTGTGTGACTGTCTTCTGCTCTGTTTCACTGTTTCTGGTACTGTTTATGTGCATCTGAATCACAGATTAATAAATGACATCTGAAAGATAATTCAAATTATAAGTCTGATTTATATACGCTGGTTTCTTTATCTGTAGTTGCGTATATACGCGGGTTGTTTTAACTAAAGTAGCGTATATCATCTAGAATTTAAAAAGGAAATATTTGGCCTAATAATACTGATTCACCTCCCCTCTCAGTATTATTTCCAACAATAAGATTCCACTAGAGAAAGACACCATCCCTTTTAAGCAGAAGCTAAGACCCATCAACCCTCTACTGCTACCTTTGATTGAAAAGGAGATTAAGAAACTGTTGGCTGCCAAGATCATAGTTCCCCTAAGATACTCAAAGTGGGTATCTAACCTAGTGGTAGTAAGGAAGAAAAATGGAGAAATCGGGCTTTGTGTCGACTTCAGAAATCTCAACAAATTCTCTAAGAAAGACAACTATCCCCTGCCCAAAATGGAACATTTGCTCCAAAAAGTTTCAAGGGCTAGAGTCATGTCTTTCTTGGATGGATTTTCAAGTTATAGCCAAGTTGTTGTACATCCAAAAGACCAAGAAAAGACTGCCTTCACTACTCCTTGGGGCACTTTCATGTACTCCAAGACACCTTTTGGATTGATGAATGTTGGGGCTACCTTTCATAGGGTCATGGACATAGCCTTTGTGGGAGAGAAGGACAAATTTGTCTTTATCTACCTGGATGACATAACAGTTTTCTACACCACTCACGAGGATCATTTGTAGCATTTGGGGAAGGTGTTTCTTAAGTGTAGAAGGTTTGGAATTTGAGTGAATCCCAAGAAGTCATAGTTTTCTCTAGAAGAAGGCAAGCTTTTAGGACATTTCGTTTCTGCTGCAGGTGTCAAGATTGATCCAAAAAGGGTTCAAGTAATACATACATTGTTATGAAACCAGCTCAAGAAAAGATAGATCAATGCCTTAGAATTCAGCCTCTTCGAGGGGGCAACCTCCTTTACATTACATGAATGAACAATTCTTGGATGATTCAAATGACAAAACCTCCTTTCTATATATAGGAGTCTAAGGAGTCACAATATAATCCAGCCGACCTAACAATAATAATATAAAGCCACAAAAATAACAATAGAGGGATTCTATGGGGCACAAAAATAACAACATGGGGGTAATAGGGGCACAAAAGTATAAATAAGGGGTATAACTACAATAGTAATGGGGTAATCACTAGTATTATAGGGACCCAACATGCCCCTCTCCTTCAAAAAAGTGTTGTCCTCAACGCTTGAGTAGTTCTAGATACTTCTGCATAAAATTCTCATCCTCCCATGTGGAATCTTCAGCGGATAAGTTCTTCCACTTGATAAGATACTCTGAAAATGATCGATTTCGTAGCTGTCGAGTTATTGTTTCTGTGACTGCTTACGGTTCCAATATAATTTTTCCTTCCTCGTCAAGTTTTGGAAATATTGTTTGAATTGGGAGCTTGTCGCCTATAACCTTCTTTAAACATGAAACATGGAAACTGGGTGCAATCGAGAAGCTGCAGGAAGCTCCAATTTGTATGCCATAGTACCAATCTTTTGCAACACCTTGTACGGACCATAATACTTTGGTGATAATTTATTATCCTTCTTAGCTTGCTTTAGGGACATTTACTTATATGGTTGTAGCCGTAGGAATACCCAATCACCTGCATCAAAACTCCTTTCACTGCGATGTTTATCTGCCTGTTGTTTCATTCTATTTTGTGCCAACACCAGGTTATCCTTTAAGAGTTGGAGGACTTGTTGTTGATGTTCGATGTGATGTTCCACTGCCTGAACCTTAGAATTTTCTCTTAAATATGATGTGATGGATGGTGGTTAATACCCATAAAGTGCCATAAATGGGGTCATTTTTGTTGCTGTATGGAAGGAAGTGTTATACCACCATTCAGCCAGAGGCAACCATTTGACCCATTGTGTCTGTTTATCAGATACAAAGCAACGAAGATATCCTTCCAAACATTTGTTTACTATCTCAGTTTGCCCATCAGATTGAGGATGATAAGATGAGCTATGAGCTAACTAAGTACCAAGACAAGAAAATAATTCTGTCCAAAATTTCCAGTGAAAATGGGATCTCTGTCACTTACAATAATCTTTGGGTTTCCATGTAGCTTTTGAATTGTTTCCATAAATGCAGTAGAAACTGTATTGGATTTAAATGGATGTGATAATGCATAAAAGTGTGCATACTTGGTAAGTCTGTCAACTACCACCACGATTACACTCTTTCCCTCAGACTTGGGTAAACCTGTGATAAAATCCATTGAAACCTCCTCCCAATGTTGGCTTGGAATGGATAAAGGTTGTAATAGACCCGGTGTCTTAATTGTTTCAAATTTATTTTGTTGGCAAACCAAACATTCCGCCACAAACTTTTGAATATCTGATTTAAGGCCATCCCAAAAAAATTCCTTCTTAACCTTATGGTAAGTTTTTAAAAATCCTGAGTGCCCTCCTAAGGGAGAAGTGTGCAATTCCATAAGAATCTTTTGTTTTAGCTGGGAATTCTTACAGAGGTATAAGAAATCTTTGTACCATAACGAATCATTTTGCTAGCTAAATGTATCAGACGTACTGGAATCTTGTTGTAGTTTTTGAATAAGTGCCCACACTTCTTCATCATTCTTCCATTCCTCCCTTGCTTCGTTTATCCAATTTGGTTGGATAATAGAAATGGCGCACAACAATGCTTCCACATCCTCATCTTTTCTTGAGAGTGCATCTGCCACCACATTTTGCTTCCCTTTTTTGTAGATGATTTCAAAGTCATAACCCAACATCTTTGTGACCCACTTTTGTTGCTCTTCAGAGGATAATCTTTGTTCTAAAAAGTATTTAAGGCTATCATGATCCGTTTTTACCTTGAAGTGCCTTCCCATTAGGTAGGGTCGCCATTTCTTAAGTGCATGGAGTATTTCCAACATTTCCTTCTCATAAATAGCTTTGCTTAAAAAATTTCCCTTGATTGGACGACTTTCAAAAGCAATGGGTCTTTCATCTTGCATTAGAACAGCACCAATTCCATTTCCTGAAGCATCACATTCCACAATAAAGGTTTTTGTGATGTCCGGTGTAGCTAAGACCAGTGCTTGGCACATTGCCTCTTTAAGATGTTCAAAGGCCTTTGTTGCTTCCGGAGTCCATGAAAATGCATCTTTCTTCAATAATGTTGTTAGAGGTGCTGCTATTCTCCCATAATTCTTAACAAATTTGCGATAATACCCTGTCAACCCAAGAAATCCTCGCAGATGCTTTATGTGGGGATTTTCCATTCCTTAATGGATTTAATTTTGCTAGGGTCTACCTTAACTCCTTCATGAGATACAATATGACCCAAATATTCCACCTCCTGGACTCCAAAGAAACATTTGGATCTTTTTGCATATAATTGTTTCTCCTCCAATAGTTGTAGCACCTTGTCAACATGTTCAACATGATCCTTCCAAGACTTGCTGTAGATTAGTATATCATCAAAAAATACTAACACAAATTTTCTAAGGAATGGTTTGAAAATTGAATTCATCAAACCTTGAAATGTTGAAGGTGCATTGGTAAGGCCAAAAGGCATGACCAAAAATTCATAATGACCCTCATGAGTTCTAAATGCCGTTTTCGGAATGTCTTCAATCTTCATTCTGATTTGATGATATCCCAAACGAAGATCCAACTTGGTGAAGTAAATTGATCCATGCAATTCATCCAGTAATTCATCAATGACAGGAATGGGGAACTTATCTTTAATAGTGAGCTTGTTGAGCTCCCTATAATCCGGACACATGCACCATGATCCATCCTTCTTGTGCACCAATACTACTGGAGCAGAGAAAGAACTTTGACTTGGTTGAATTATACCAGCCTCTAACATTTCTGCAACCATACGTTCAATTTCACTTTTTTGGACATAGGGATATATATACGGCCTGATGTTTGGAGGAACACTTCTTGGAATCAGATGAATAGCATGATCATGATCACACATAGGTGGGAGACCTTTGGGAGTCTCAAATACCTTGGAATGATTGTCCAGGACTTTTTGGAGATCTGGAGAAATAGATGATTCCAATGTGGAAACATCTAGCGAACATAATTGTGCAATTACACCTCTTTGCTCCTTTTTTAGAAGCTTTGTCATAACATTAGAGCTGATTATCTTTCCTGGTTTCCCTGCAATACCCCTTAATTCAACTTCCTTTCCTTCCATAGAAAATTTGATGAAAAGTTCTTGAAAATTAAAAGCTATTGTACCCAAGGATTGTAGCCATTGGACTCCTAGTACAACATCAACACCTCCCATTGGAATGGAAAGCATTGGGCTAGTCAATACATATTCTCCCATGGATAGCTTGATATTATGGCACCTTCCAGAGCAATTTATTGTTCCTCCATTTGCAATCATCACTTGACACTCTGGTGCTGGATATAGGAAGCAATTCAATTCTTTTGCTACCCTACAATGAATAAAATTGTGGGTGCTTCCTGAATCAATCAACACTATTACCTTTTTCTTCTTGATTTGTCCTTCTATCTTGATGGTTTGAGGAGTGGTAATTCCCGCCAATGCATTACAAGATATGGTCGGATTTGTTTGTTCTTCATCTAGGCTTTGTTCCTGGAGTATATCTTCTTCTTTTGACCTTTCTTGCTCCTTTTCTTCTTCCTCTTCATAATCTATGTAGAATAATTTCTTCTCAGCACTTATGACCTTTAGTGTATTTTCTATCACAACTGTAATAAAGCCCTTTTGCTCTTTTTTCTTCCAATTGTTGTGGTGTCAACCTTATATGTTGTGGAAGACTAGGGGCAACAACACTTCCGTCTTTATAGTTGTGAGTGGTATGCTTCCTAGTTGCCATAATTTTGCTTTCCATTTTTCTTGCCAACCTGAATGCCTTCTCTAATGAATCAGGTTCCCAAAGGCGAACATCATGTTGGATATTATCCTTTAAAGACCCTATGAACACATCAATCATATGCTCCTCTGGAATATCTTTTACCCTTATGTTCAATTTTTGGAACTCCTCAATGTGCTTCATTACTGAACCATTTTGTTTGAGACTTATCAATTTGCTAAAGAAAGTGTTGCTTTTTGTATCTTCATAATGTGCTATCAATTCTTCCGTAAAAATTGCCCAAGTGATAAATTGTTTACGAGAGCAAAGCCATTGATACCATACAAACTGATTTGGTTCCAAATATACAGTTGCCATACGTACCTTTTGTGTGTTTTGCACATTATTGAGATCGAAGAACTGCTCCATCTGTAATATCCATGTGGCGGGATCCTTGCCATAAAACTCCCTCATATCGATTTTTGGAATATGGTGGGTCTTTGATCCAACATTAGAGTCTATGGAATCATGATTAACATTACTTTTGTTCACATCATGAGTTTCCTTTACAACCTTTTCACCATTAGTAAGTATTTCTTGTAGAAAATTTGTCAAATCTGTCTTCAAATCTGCCATGTCTGTCTTCAAATCTGCCATGTCTCTCTTCAACTCTGTCTTCGAATCATCCATCTTAGCTTCCATGCCCTTTATCTTAGATTCCATGCCATTTATCTTAGATTCTACGCCATTTATCTTAGATTCCATGCCATTTATCTTAGCTTCTGTTAGCTTTTGTGAGCGTGACATTTGTTGCACTTGTTCTTGTAATTTTTATATATCATGTAGCATTTCTTCCTCTTCTTCATGAGTCATGCTAGAGCTTTCAGGTTCCTTACTAGGTGTTTGAATTTTCTTTCCTCGGGGCATCAGTTACCGATAATAATGCTTTACTATTCCCTTTGAATTCCGTTAAACCAAGCTTACGCAAAAATTTAAAAAAAACTACACACCTTTTTTCACTTTGTAGAAGCCTAATATTGAATCTGATGTATCTCTGTAATTTCGGATCATCCAGTTCGGAAATTGTGATCTGTAGTAGCCTTCTACGTCCTCTTTCCAATGCCACAATTCTGACCCAAATTGGATTCTCCAAGGAAGAGTTATGTGAAATCTCCCACAGTGACTTGCTTCTAGACTAGTTCAGTAGAGCGAACTTGTACGACGTGCCACGAGTCACTGTTTCAACCTTTGGATCTGAAACATGCACACAGGAAACCACAATCCATCCTCTTTCTGTAACTTCTTACGAAATTTCAATCCGATCCCCAGAGAGAAAGTTATGACGATTTTCCCCAAGTCACCCATTTTGAATGTAATTCAGGAGTCTGCAAAAAGACCAAATTCCTTAGATCATATCTCCACAAATATCGCGCTAAAAGCTCTGAAATTCGGACCCAAGGTTTAGCACGATTTCTTCTCAAATGGGGTTTTTTTGAGACTTCTGAAACATCACAGAAAAAAATTTATAGCGAAAATTCCACGATGACCTGTTTAGAGCAGCGAAACCCTAGAATCCAAAGCTCTGATACCAAATGTTATGAAACCAGCTCAAGAAAAGATAGAAAAGATAGATCAACGCCTTAGAATTCAGCCTCTTCAAGGGAGAAACCTCCTTTACATTACATGAATGAACAATTCTTGGATGATTCAAATGAAAAAACCTCCTTTCTATATATAGGACTCTAAGGAGTCACAATATAATCCAGCCAACCTAACAATAATAATATAAAGCCACAAAAATAACAATAGAGGGATTCTATGGGGCACAGAAATAACAACATGGGGGTAATAAGGGCACAACAATATAAATAAGGGGTATAACTACAATAGTAATGGGGTAAGCACTAGTATTATAGGGACCCAACATACATTTTCCATCCCAAGATCGAAAAGGGACATTCAATCTTTTTTGGGAAAGATTAACTTTGTGAGGAGGTTCATTCGAAATTTTGCAGAACTAGTGAAGCACATAACCTCCATGTTAAAGAAGGGGTCAGAGATAAAATGGAAAGAGGCTACAAGGAGGTCTTTTGAAGCCATCAAAAAAGCTATCATGGAAGCTCCCACTTTAGTCAGCCCAGACTACACCAAGGACTTTTATATCTTCTCTTTTGCTTCTTATGATACACTTGCAGCAGTCTTGTTGCAAAGAAATGATGAAGGTATAGAACACCTAGTGGTCTTCTTCAACAAAACTTTAAGAGATGCTGAATTAAGGTATGACCTCATTGAGAAGCAGGCCTAAGCTCTCATAAAGTCTTTAAAGGCATTCCGAGTTTACATTTTGCACTCCAAGGTAGTTTCCTACGTACCTTTAGCTTCAGTAAAGGATATCCTAACGTAGCTAGATGTTGATGGAAGAAGGGCCAAATGGATTGCAAAACTCATAGAGTTTAGCATAGAGGTAAAGCCCACCAAGCTTGTCAAAGGCCAGGGCCTTGCTAAGCTTATGGCTGAGGAAAATTGCAGCCTGCTGGACATAAATTGCATAGGTGCAGATTTAGAGGTTGAACAAGCAGAGGAGGCAATAAAAGAACGGAAGCATGACCAGTCATTAGTTGAGAATTTGGCTGCTTGTGAATGGTATTCCAGTATAGCTCATTTCTTGTTGCAGCTAGAAGTCCCTCCAGGGCTCAGTTCAAGCCAGGCTAGGATTATCAATCTTAGAGCAGCTAAATTTTGTATTATTACGAACCTGCTTTATTGGAGGGACCCATCTAGAATCCTCTTGAGATGCCTAGACAAGGAACAATCTATGGAAGTTATGCACCAGTTTCATTCCAGCATTTGTGGAGGGAATCATTATTGGAAAACTACAGCTCACAAGATCCTAAGGGCTAGATATTATTGGCTACTCTATTCCCTGATGTGTTCTCATTTGTAAAGTCCTGTGACAAATGCCATAGATTTGCAGGAAGACAACAACTGAAATCTTTGCTCGTGAAACCAATACACACCAATGGTCCCTTTCAGCAGTGGGGTTTAGATTTCATAGGGGAGATTAATCCACATTATAGTGGCTAGAATAGGTGGATCTTAGTAGCCACTGATTATTTTACCAAATGGATTGAGGCCATACCCACTAATAAGGCTGATCACTAGGTTGTCATGAAGTTCTTAACTGAGAATATTATCACTAGATTTGGATGCCCAACCAAGCTAGTCACTGATAATGCATCAACTTTTAGAGCAAAGGAATTGGTGGACATGTGTGAATAAATGGGCATTAAATTAGTGCATTCTACCTCATATTATCCTCAAGGAAATGGCATGGAAGAATCATCAAATAAGAGCCTGGTGAGGATAATAAAAAAACTACTGGAAGACAATAAAAGGAACTGGGATTCCAAGCTGAAGTTTGCATTATGGGCTGACAGAGTTACCACCAAGTAATCCATAGGGGACTCTCAATTCAAGCTGGTGTATGGCACTGAGGCTGTTTTTCCAATCTAATTGATCCTCCCTGTGGCCAAAATCTTGCAAGAGGAACAGGATGAGGAAAGCGACATGGTAAGAAGGATGAGTGACTTGGTTGAAGTTCACCAGATTAGAGACCAACTGATTGAGAAGTTAGTAGTGCATCAAAAGAAGATCAAGGAGGTCTTTGATAAAAAAGCAAAGATGGACAGTTTTCAGGTTGGTGACTAGGTTCTCAAATGGGATGCATTGAAGGAAAAGAAGGGAAACTACGGTAAGTTTGATGCCTTATGGACAGGGCCGTTTGTCATCGCTCAAGCTCAGATGAACAATACTTTCATTCTGCAAAATTTAGAGGGAGAAGATTTTTTTGATGGCCCAGTCAATGGGAGGTTTTTGAAACCTTATTTCATTTAAGGCTTTAAAGCCTTCGTATTGTAAATATTTTTTTCAGTTTTGTTTCATACAAGTTAGAGTCCATACCCAATGGAACACTATGTAGTAGGTTTAATCTTGTTGTTTAATGGAAAGGTAATGGTCTACAGTTCTTGAAACCTCACAGGGAGGCTTTCATCCCCAGAGGGAGCCAGTGTTAGCTTTGAAGTGCAGCGCTGCCATGTTGGAGGTTAAAGGAGGGAGATGACCTGCTTCGATGCCCTGGATAGGGCCCCACATGGGCCATCACCCCCATTTCCCTCACCCTTCCACTTACCTTCCATTCTGCTCATTTCTTAACTCAAAAACCCCTGAAAAACCTTACTTTTCCACCATTATGCGCCCCATCCGCACATTTCCTAAGGACACCCTGTGCCTTCACGTCCTTCGCCATCGATCTTTCCCCGCTGATCTGACGGCCCACATTTCACCCGATCACTGAAACATGCTCAATGTTTCCCCGTCATTAGATCACCCCCACCAAATCTAACAACTCTCACTCATATCGCACGGATAACTAGCGTGAAAAGTACCACCCAATGAGGGTGATTTTTCTCTCTCTTCCATTGCGACATGTCATCTGTTGAATGGAATCGGGTAGAATCCACTGTTTACCACTTACCACCTGATGCCCTTTCGATAAAAAACGTAACTGCCTGAGCCAAACCACCCCTGGGTGTTATCACCTGCGTGCCTCTTCCACCCGATAACCGGCTGATCTGTCCACCTGAGATCTAGCGGTCTAGACATGTCTTGCTCTCACAATGACCTCAAATCCCCTACAAACATCCATCCACCCATGCACTCCATACTCCACTCCCTATCGGTTATCCGAAGAAGAAGGTGGTCGAATCTATCAGTCTGATGACAGTCAGACCGCTGAACTGAATTAACAAAAAGCATGGACGAAGGAAGAAGGACACAACACAATCCAGCAAATAGAATTAAATAGTCATGGAGCTCCACTGCCATAATCAAGCCAACTACCTAGGAGGACAGCACAGTACCAGAATTTATTAATGTTTTCGTGATGGGAAGGAAATTGTGTCCTGGAATGCAATCAGACAGTTAATGCCAGTAGGTGGTCGATTAAGACATCTTCAGCCCTAAACAACTAAGGATCATTGTAAAAGTAAACTATAAATAGCCGAAAGCAAGATGTAATCAGGGTTGTTGTTTTTCGGTTCAACTTCTGGAGACTGTAGATACTTTGTTCCTTGCAGCGTCTCATCTTCATTTTTAGTAATACAAGCTTATTTTGCTGTTATATGTTCAATGTCTGTTTCCCCTCTGTTCTAAACTTGCACCTGGATGGGTTTATTCATGCTTCCTCCTATGTCTAATGCTAGATAACTGTCATCTTATCTCTGCATTGGTGAATTGGATTGGCTATTGAATAGATCATCTATGTTTCTTCTGTATCTAATGCTAGATAACTGTCATCTTATCTCTGCTTAGATAGATTAGAGTTGCAATTTTCATTCAATGGCTGTAGCCAGCCATCATATGTTATGTATGCATCTGCTGGTGTGGTTAGTATTCTTCATTCATTCACTTAATCTGTAAACTATTGAGCATTAGTGGTCTAAATCCTTGTAGGCTGAGGGTGTTCATGCATGTCCGGAGTGAAACAGAGTTGAAGTGGTTATCTGGCTTGAACCAAACCATCATCCATTCCAATAGTTCCTAGAATAATATTGAAGATTATATGTTACCAGGCATCTCCGAGCTACAACCTAGGAGAGTTTCTTGGAGAGCTAACAGGTACAACACAAGAATGTTGCCTACAGAAAGGAAGAAATTGCATTTCCATTGAAAAAGATCCAGTATAGTGCAAATTTATTCAGCAAAGAATTAATGCTCTTCAATTTCTTCTAGATGCAATGCAAGAAATTGGGTTGAAGAAAGGGTATTTTAGTGAATCACGTGTGGCAAAAAAGACAAAGTAACCTCAACCACCATTACATGGAATGATTGGAAGGCATACATTGGGAGTTTCACAGACGTCAAAGATCCATTAGAAGAGGAAAATGAGCAAAATGAAGTAGAAAATATTGTGGAAGAAGACAATGATGAAACTCTAGAGGATGAAGAGTCTGGATTACGTGATATTGTTGATTAAATTTAAGTTATGCTTGGAAATTAAGCTCATTTTTTGTGGCTATTAATTAGTTATACTTGTAATGTTTTGACTTTGACATTTTATGAGAAGAATAAGCATTCAATTAATGTTGTTATGTGTTCAATATTTGTATTATGTGATTTTTGCTTTAATTTTTATGTGGATCGTTATTTTTTGAAAAAAATAGTGATTATTATTATTATTTTTTGACATGAAATTCTTAAAAAAAAACTATTATTTAACCATTTTTGTTAAGTTTTTCTATAAAAATTGTGATTTTGACATGTCATTTCTAGCAAAAATTTATCAAAATGTGTAAATTTTTAGATATATTTATGTTAAAAATGGTTACTTTTATGTCAATTGTTAAAAATTATTGTTTTTTAAAGACAATTATTTGATGTGCATCGAAAAATTAATTAACAAAATATAAATATGTAGAATATCGAAACTTTAAAATAACGACCTTCTTCTTTAATTATGCAGAAAAATAAAAACCTCACTACAAAAAAAATAAAAAATAAAAACAAGAAAATATGAAGAAGACCACTTCAAAAATTGTTAAATTTAGAAAATAATTATTCACATTTAATACATTAGAAAATTTAAAGTCAAAAAATAGGTCTTTTAAAAAAAGGAGCATGATGCATAATCAACACTTTTTAAAATCATCATGCAAATAATTAACATTCTAAAAACTAATGCACATAAAAAAAATTAAAATTATAAAAACTATGCTAAAAAAAATATGAGTATTCTGCATCACCACTTTTCAAAATCGGGTCACTTTTTTGCTACCTCAACGAAATGGGTAATCGTATAAGTTCTTGTTTCAAAGTTTACATTGTTATATATGAAATATGTTTTTTACTTCTTCTAAAATATTTTTTTTGCTAATTTAAGAAAAGAAACATACTCTAGTTCTGGAAAAACCATAAACGAAATAAAACTTGCTCAGAGTATATCAGCTATGGAAAGACTTTCAACTGTCTACATCAAGAAAATATGCCTCACTATGGAGGTTTTTCTAGTTCACCCTCCACCATCTTGGATCTAAGTTACAAAAGGTGTGCTGCTAATGGCACATTGTGAAGACACTTTCAGAGTACCCAAGTAGATATTCTAACAATTTGGGGGACATTTATCTCTTTTATTCTATTTTTCCCACCTCTATTCACTCTAGCTTACATGTCATACCCTTAAGAATCCCAATTTCAAGAATTAATTGAAATGAATCCCAAGAAAATTGAGGATGGACTTGAAGTTCAGGGTATGTTTATGTGGTTCATAGTCCTTGGAGAATGCTAACTGTTACTTCTAAGGAATATTTATACAATGTATATCCACCCAAAGGAGTCACTTCCTGTCACGGAGCTTTACCCTGATAGTGTTGAGTGAATTGAACTCATGACCTCTCAATAGTAGACATGTTTTACCGATTGAGACTCGAACAACTGAGCTAACCCATGGAAATAAGTTCATGGTATGTTTATTCTCTATATTTTTTCTTTTCTTTTGGTTTTTCCTTGGGGTGGGCGTGGGTGGTGTGATCAAAATGAGTTGAGAGAATCATAACCAACCATTGAACGAGGGTTAACCAAAGTCAAGTCCATTGCATGCATTTTGTTTAATATATTGAACATTCAGTTGAATATCTAGTTTTCGAATGATATTTAGTAACTGGGGTAACTAGAAAAATAGTGCAGAGCAGAGATTGAAAGAGAAAAATAATACATACCTAAAACATTTTGATGCCTGTCTCATTTCCCTTAGCTAAAAGTGTTTATGTATTTATAGATGCTCGAGATTACCATGGCAAGACATCCTAGTAGATGCCAACTATGAAACATTAGCTCGTTGGTGTGGTGATGCCATATCAAATACATAGATCGATAAGTATTATTATTGATTTCCAAAAACAACCACCTTGAATTCTTCCTTCCTGTGATTCCTCGTCTTCTCCCTCATCTTTCCAATTAACCCACCAACAAAAACAAAAATTATCTTATTTTTTCCATCTATCATCACAATTCAAACCTACACTATCTTATGACTTCTACCTTGAATTCTTTCTCCCTGTGATTCCTCGCCTCTTCTTGCCGATCCACCCACCCACGAAAACAAAAAATATCTTAATTTTTTCCATATATAATCATAATTCAAACCTACACTATCTTATGAATTCCTTTCTTTTTCATTCATTAATGGCATCTCTGTTAATTTCAAACATAAAATTTATGGTGCATGACCCTCCTCTTACTCACTTTGGAACATGGGTCTCTTTTCACAAGTTTTGCAAATAGAATGGCGGGAATTTGAAATGTGAGCCACCATTAAATGGTCTTTTTCTTCTTCAAATTATGCTATAGTGGATAATGGGTGAGCCGGGTTTTTAATTTTTAATTACAAAAAAATATTGTTTAAACATAAAATGGAATTTTTGTCTCCGTAATATTAAATTTATTTTGGGAGATTAAAAAGGTGAAAATTTTATTCTCCTCATTCATATTCAATTCTTTCTTACAATATATTAGTTACTCATGAATTTACTATTGATTACATTTTTTTATGAATCAACTATTGATTGAGGTTGGCAAGGTATCAATGATCTCATTCTCACTTTTGGATTAGAGGGTGATACAAAATGTTACATGAAGATATTGAAGATTTATAATGAAGGGTGATACTAATAGTTACATGGTTGATAATGAAAATAACAATAGGAACTCATCTCCTTCTCAACTCAATGACACCTACCTCAAACCCTCGTAGGGTTCCACCCATAGATTGTACAAGGCCTTTGGATTGCAAAGAAAATCAAGGAAGTCAATGATTTCCAGGGAGAAGCAAAGCCACGACACCTCTAAATATCACAGATTCTTGTTAGGTGTTTTCTATAACCAAGCTCAAAGGATTTTTGTCATGTTTTATGTGTTTTTCTCAATAAGTCAACCTCGTAGACCTACTTTAAAGGCACATTATCCTACATAACTTAACAACCTTTCAGTGATGGTAATAGGCATGTGTATTTTGATGATGCTGGTGTTGATATGTTTTTTGTGTATCCTATTGAGGGTGATGGGCATGTGTCTTACGTTTATGGCAACATGCATGTGTATTGCGTTGATGGTATTGACCTTATGTATTTTATTGATATTGCGTTGAGGTATATGTTTACGGTGCTGAGATATTTATATGGGCTTGGATATTTTTCTCATCATGGTTCTGTTGAAGCCCCGAAAATCGGGTCTACAACAAGGGGGATAACCACCCGGTCCGGACCTTGAAAGCAGCTCCTTTTCCATTTGGGATAGTGGCTCCGACTGGGGATAATGGGACCAATTTCCCAATTTGTTTTTGATGATGCTAAGGGATGATGTTTTCTTTTCTAAAAGTTTCTAAAGAGAATGCTTTTAATTTAAATCAAATCTAACACATGCAATTTTATTCTAATGAATGGAAAAATCTAATTCTAAAAACTATCCCGGGATTTAACTCTTCATTTATGTGATCTAAAATAGTTTCCAATAGCAATCAGTAATAAAGATTATTCAATTGCTACAAGAAAAGAATCCATTAAAAGTGAATTGTTTCGTATAACAAATTAGCCGAAACAATTATGATAAGAATATCTCATAATCAGTTATTCATACACTCAACATAAAAAGAACAGTTAGCACCGTACAAAGTGCCAAATGATAACTGAACATTCAGGCCTTCATATATAAACAACTAAAAATAACACATCACTTGATGCATAAGCAGAAATCATTAAGAGATAAAAGTATCTTTGATAATAAGTCCTACTCATGAGCTTTAGTAATATAGATTTATCTTCTCATAATTCAATATCTACTAAGAGTACAAAAGTGCATTTCAGTAGCAGACATTAAACACAAATATAAATAAATCTCGTTCCATTCATTTATCAAAAATGTCCTCAGAGGGTGCAGAAATGCATGTTCTGAAGAACTTTTTTTTGACAAATTTCTGGACCTTTCTCTAAATACACAAGAGGGGTTTAAATACTACTAACTAAAGACTAAAAATAGTTATTACAAAAATATAGGAGGAGGTTTAAATGACCATCCACATCTAAAGCAAAAATAAAATGAAAATAAAACTGAAACTGTATCTAAATATGAACTATGCATCTGTTCTCTTAATTCGCAAGCATCCAACATTGGCTTCAGGAGTGTCGGTTGGCCGGCCTCTGATTTTAATTGTCCTACGAAAATGGAATCAGCAAGCGCTTGTGCTATCTTCTCAGTAGAATTTGTAAGGCACTTCAGAGTCATACACTGACTATGTGGTTTCACCAAATATTGCTAGTAAGTGTCCCAATTTAACTTAGTTAAATTTTTGATTGACTCTGCCTTTTCTTCAACTTTCTGTCTCTAACTTGTTTGCAGTTGCTGTGTTTTTGGGAGAAATCCTGGAGCGATTTCAAATATTAGGTTGGCTCTGTGCAGATTTTCATTGACAAAGTCAATTACATTTCTTACTACAGTCATTGCTTCTTCCGCTGCCTGTTCTGCTTTCTTGATCTGTGCATCCCATTTATTAAACAACATTTCTTTGTGGGATTCATTGATCTTGGGAAACTCTGCTTTCTTGCCTTCCTCTGATTCCTTCCAATTCAAATAGTTCGAAACTTTCTTATCAATTGAATCATAATCAAGTCGCAAATCTATGACTTGACTTGTGATTTTGTTGCTCATTTCGCAGTGAGAGTTCCATTGCAATATTCTTTGGCAAAGTGTTTCCTGCGGTTGCAAGAGTTGGTCATTCAGGGAAAGGACTTCTGTGAAAATTTTTGCGACTTTAGGATCATCTTTATGCATTTCTAACGTGGCTTGTAATTGCTATTCTTTTTCAGCCAGACTGCTTTGATAACCCAGCTGCATTTGTTGGAAGTCCTGTTGTAACTTTACCAAATTTTCTTTCGCTTCCCGGCTAACGCTGGCCTACTGTAACTGTTGCTATAAAAATAGGATTTTATCCTCTTTATCTTTAAGCAATAGTTGAACTTCAGATGCTTTGTCAATAGTAGCAAAAGCATAAGCTCCTGCAATTTGGGACAATCTAGTTAGGTTCTCTTTCAGATTAGTGGTAGGGTCTTGCCAAAGGACATCCAACGGCTTTGCTTCAGGTGAGAGCATGCTGTCTAGTTTTCGCTTCTTTATCTATCTCCTAACCACAGCTTTGTGCCACGGACTGTAAAACACATCTAGAGGAGGGATTTCCTCTATCTTTAATATAATTTCAGATGATGGAGCTATGGGAATGTGCTCAGTTTCTGGAGCATTGACAACTGTTTCAATCACCATTTTTGTGATTGTCTGTGCTGGTTTCCTTGGTATCTCCATGTTTTGATCCCCTGTGTTGATCAATTCATTAAAGTTCTCCCATTCTTTCTCCAACTCTGTTCCTAATGGATTTGTTGGCTTGATGAGGGGAGTAGGAATTTCCACCTATTTTGGCAGCAACACTTACTGCTCAGGATTCTCCTTGGATTGGGCAGTATCCTTGACTGATCCTTAACTCTTGTTGTGATTGCTCTCTGACCATCTAGACCTTTATGGCGATTCTCTTCTATACTTAGATTTAGACTTGTCTTGCCCTGAGCTTCCACTCATACTAATGCTAGGAGTGGGCTCCCTTATTGGTTATATGAGCAATTTGTCCAAGGGGAGATTTGCTAATCTTCGTTCTCTGTAGATTTTAAACTCTTGGAATTATGTTAGGCCAAATTGGATTTGGGCCAGGTGTAAGATGTCTCTGAGTGTGCTTTTCTGTTGGAAAACGTCATCGAAGAGATCATCTTCCTCAGTGAATACCTTTATTTTAACTGTCGTGGTAAAATTATTTATCACATCAAAGGGATCAAACTATCTCTCTGTGAACTTAAGCAATCATAGACTCAACATGTTGTCTACTTCGTTGAAAGCGTGACCTAGATCAAACAATGCAACCCACAGACCACAGGGAATTGCGACTAGATTGCCTTTTTCTTGTCCTTAAGTTCTCTGCTCATTCCTCCAACCCCGCGGGTTTGGTGAGCTATTTCCCGAGCCATCAACATATCAGGAACGTACAAGGGAAGTACATGAGGAGAGGCAATGCTTCTGAATACTTTGATATATGTGAAAAATTCTTCTCCGAACCATCTTCCCACAGGGAGAATATCAATTTCGGCTTCAGGAGAAACTCTTGGGGCATCTGTATTATACAACATATGGTAAATGGGTAGCATAACTCCATGGTAGATTTTATAAAAATATGGGGTGAACTTAGAATCCCACAGTTCCTTATGGTAGACTTGAATGGGTAAGGGATTCTGTACCGTCCATTTCCAACCCATGAGAGGAAATTTAGAAACAAAACAGATAGCATCCATGACATAGGCAGCTAGAAAGAAGGGAGGGTAAATCCTCTAAGAAGGAGTCCTTTTAGACTGATAATTCCAAATAGTAGAGGCTAAGTTATCAGAAAATATTTGGGCCCAGTCCATTATAGTGGCATTGGTGGCCACATCCAGTAGGGGTAGCCACTCGGATGAAAACTTATTGATATCAGGTTTTCCGAATAGCCTACATAACATTGCAGTAGTGAAACAATATGGAGAAGAGAGGGAACCAGTGCTGTACATACCATATTTATCCTTCTTTAACAACTCTTCCTTCGCTGACCAACTTTTGGTGCATTCCGCCAAATCTTCGTTCTCCTTGGCGAATTTTTCCATGAACTATTTGTTATAGCTAGGCTACAGCTCTGGTAAATGATACATGCGTATTAAATTCTATGGGGTAAATGATCCTATAACTTCCTGGTTTCACATCCTGAATTTCCTGTCTGTTATATCAGCATCATCTATCACCCATTTGACCATATTTGTATAGTGAAGTATTTTTGGCCTTGCTGCGATACGGTGCAAGAATGAGCATGCAAGCTCTATAAGTGATGCTTCGGATGACCTGTGTTCATCTGTCGTAGCTGTAACCTCCATGACTCTCGGGTTTTCTTCCTCCAACAGACTATACATGCCTTCCCAAGTAGATATCCCTACTTCTCTAGTACAGGTGGTGTCCGTGAATAATGGAGTCATCTCTGTTTTTTTAGATACTTGAGCTTTTCCTTTCTTCCCCATCACGTTTTGCACACTGCTCTGTGTATTGTTCTATGCACCGCTCTTGTAAGTTCACAAATAGAGAACTAAGACACAATAAGAAAGATAACGAATGATGGTAAGTAATAAGGTGACGAGAAAGCTCTTAATTTCAAAATCACATCAAATATATCACCTTGCGTGAAATAACCCTTTCGCTCAGATTTAAATCATTTCTCATAAATAACCATCAATAAACCACTAAGCTGATGTTAATGCCCATAACTGGGTATCGGATGACGAGAAATATTTCATCAAACTGTGAGCCTTATTGATCTGCGATAAAGCGATTTTGCTATTTGCTTTGCAATATCGCAAATCCTTCTTCGTTAACAATCTTTTGCTTCATTATGCGACGGTGAGATGCGATTTGTGAGATGCTTTATCTCATTTTGAAATATCAAGACATTATATCTTAGGTGGCGCTGCGACATATGGGATCTGTGATATGCGATGAATCTGTGTGGCTCGTGATCTCGCATCATCACGTTTTCGCAATTTCGACAGTTTCTTTATATATGATGCCCTTCGTTTCCCTTTTGCGATGCGATGTTCATCATTAAGAGAATGATTTTATTTGAGACTTTTCATAATACTTAAGATTTTACATTTGCGGATGTTTTTCCTAAGTTTATGATAGTGTGTTTTATTAAAAGGGAATTCTAAGTGCTAGTTTTTTTATTTTTTAGAAGGGTCCCCATTTATTTAGTGTTATTACTAATACTAAATAAAAAGGGGGGTTGTTGTTGGCCACAACAATTGGAGATTCACTAGAAAGAACTAGTTATCTCTAATTATCATTTGAATTTTCTAAAACTTCCAAAATGGAAAAATTTTCTGGAAAATCAAACTTTATTAAAGAAATACAAAGTGCATAATGCTCCTTGACATTAACAATAGTTTGTTCCTTCCGTGCTAATTCTGATTATTTTCTTCCCAAAGCTAGTCATCGCATTTACATCAGTCACTACTTGTTTTATAAAGATAAAAACAAAGACATCTTTGTAGATCAGTTTTAAGTATGCTCATTTGTTGTAGGTAGAGCCTCTGCTACCAGCAGGCATTTATAGCCTCGATAGGGTTACTTGTTACCCAACATTGATCCAGTATCCTACTTCAAGAAGTATATATTTTTCAAGGATAAATCCACATTCACACTTATTGCTTTCATTTTCTTTTAATTCTTAAAGAAAAATGTCTTGGTTTGGTAGCCAAATTTTGACAGTGCCATTCACTTGATTTATAACTTTACTGAACAAGCTAGCTCGTGATGAGACCCCTTATCTTTTGATTGCAATAATCTTGAGTCATTACCCTATTTTGGTATACAGCTTGGAAAAGTTAGTCAGTTATAATCTTTATGATCATGATAAGCTGTCTTTTGATGAGACCTCTTATTCTTTAAGTTTATAATGCATAGGTGGATTACTCTTTGAAACTTGTAATTCCCTAAGTGGGGAGGAAGTCATTGGTTCCTTAAGAATAGCTCTGGATGACAATTATAGAGTTTTTTGAAGACAACTTTTCTACAGAGAACCTTTGTTTTGTTATTGATGCTTTTTATGACCGATATAAAACAAATTCCCATTATAGGTTATTTTTAATCAAAATTTGTAAGGTTGGAACTAATAAAATTTTCAGGCTTGTAGCACTTGACTATATTTTTCAATAATAATGATTAATTTTCCAAATCAGTTCTATTTATACAAGCGAATTTTTTTTTTACAAGAGACACTAATCTTTTTCATGAAATCAAAAAGTAACCATTTACAACCTATTTTATTATCAAAATAAAGCTATAAATAATAATTTACAAAATTAGAAGAGGTCATCTTCTATGGAAAGTATTTTTTAAGGATCTACCCATTAATAGGTAAAGAGTCTCTTTTCCCTGCTAAATCTTGCAACATGAAAGTTGATGGACCTATGATTTCAATAATTTGGAATGGTCCAAGCCACATCCGTTGGAATTTAGAATTTTTTCTTTCTTCGTGAGCCTTATCCCATTTCAATACTAAATCTCCAATTTGAAAATCCTTCCTAGATACCATGTTTGAATCGAAAGAAGCCTTTACTAATGCTTGATGATGTGCATGGGTAATTTTTGCATGTTCTCGTTGCTCTTCTAGCTTAAGGATATGCAATTGTCTTAGTTACAAAGATAAAGAAGGTGTTTCTTCTATAAATTAGACTAAGGCTAAAGATGGAATTTCTAGATGAGTTGGAAGAACTACTTCTTTCCCATAAACTAAATTAAAGGGAGAAGTGCCAATGGAAGCTGTTTGAGTTATTCGATCTGCCCAAAGAGCATACATTAAAGATTTGTGCCAATTTTTATGATTATGATCAATAGTTCGCTTAATGATTCTGATTAGGTTTTTATTTGTTGATTCAGCCAACCCGTTCCCTTGTGGGTAATAATTGACAGAATAATTAAGTTTAAAACCTCTTTTAAGTGCAAATTCAGTCATAGCATTGCTAGAAAAATATGATGCATTATCAAACATTAAAGCAGAAGGTAAGCCAAACCTGGTAATTATGAACTGATCTATGAAATCGATGATATGTTCAACATTAGTTGTCTTGAGAGGAACTACTTCTACCCATTTACTAAAATAATATGTAGCTGTAAGGATGTACCTATGCTGTTTAGAAGAGTGAGGAACGATCTCACCTATTATATCCAATCCCCATTGCTCAAATGGTTGGTCGATATTAACTGGTTGCAATGGCAATGATGGTTTCTTCTGTCTTCTAGCAGCAATTTGACAAACTTGACATTTCCTTACATAGCTATTTGCATCTTTAAATAAGGTAGGCCAATAGTATCCTACGTAGAAAATTTTGTGTGCTGTTGCATCTCCTGCATAATCTCCACCTGCTAGTACATCATGGAGTTCCTGCGACACTTTTTTAGCTTCATATTTCTCAAGACATCGAAGAAGAATAGAATCATAATTCATCCTAAAAAGTACATCGTTTACAAGTTGATATTGTTTGTCTTTCAATCTTAGGGCTCTTTTCTTTGTATGATTCAGATTTGAAGGAGCACACCCATTTTCTAAATAAAACATGATATCAACATATCTCGATTCAATATCATTTAGTCTTACCTCATACATTTGTACCTCTTGACTGGGCGATGGTATTTCTGATATAAGTGATGCTCCAACCAACATTCTGCAAAAGCCTTGACCTTTTACAATATTTGCTGGCTTGATCTTAGCATCATATTCTTGTAGGGCAATGACCCAATTTGATCTCTTTTCACCCACATCTTTCTGTACCAAGATATTTCTTATTGCTGGAAATGACACTATTATCTTTTTATGGGTCTTATGAAGAAAGGGTCTAAAGTGTTTGATTGCTTTGAAAACTGCATAAGCTTGTTTCTCAACGTCAAAATAATTTAATTCAACCTCTTGCAAATTTGAACTAAAGAAAGAAATTGGGGCTTCCGCTTTGTCTTGATTGGCTTGCGTGAGTATTGCAGCATATGACTTTTCAGAGGCAAATGTATACAAAATGAAAGGATCGGAAAAATTTGGAGTTGCTAGGGATGGGGCATTAACAATCGCTTGCTTAATCAAATTGAATGCTTCATATTCTGCCCGACCCCATTTAAAGAGTGATTTTTTCTTGATCATTGCTTGTAATGGTGACACAATTCTTGAGAAGTCTGGGACAAATCTTTTCACAAAATTAATTTGACCAAGGAAGGATTGCATTGATTTCTTATTATGTGGTAAGGATATTTCAGAAATTTCCTTAATCCTATCTGGATCAATATGGATGCCAGATTTAGACACTATAAATCCAAGAAGTTTTCCTTTACTTAATGTAAAAAGGGACTTTTTTGGATTAAGTGAAATCCCATACCTTTGACAACGTTGAAAGATCTGCTTTAAATCTCTGAGGTGATTACTACGTTTTTTAGAATATACTGTTATATCATCCAAGTAAATCACAACTAATATGATTACTAATCCCTTAAATGCAATATCCATGGCCCTTTGAAATGTGGCGCCAATGTTAATCAACCCAAATGGCATCTTTTGATATGCATATGTACCCCATTTGGTTATGAATGTGGTTTTTAGCTGATCATCCAGATGGACTAAGACTTGGTTGTAGCCGGAGAAACCATCTAAAAAGGACATCAATTCTGATCTCGCGACTGCTTGTAATATTTGTTCCATAGGAGGAAAGGGAAAATTATCATTTTGGCAGGCTTTGTTAAGATTTCGAAAGTCAATACAAATTCGAATGTCTCTGTTTTTCTTTTTGACTGGAACCAAATTGGAAACCCATCTAGAATTTCGAACAGTAAAAATAATTTTGGCTTTCAACAATTTATTGAACTTAGACTTAATATGACTTTCCAGATTAGGATGGATCTTCCTCAGCTTTTGTTGGACTAGTCTTTGACCAGCTATCATTGGGATAGTATGCTGAATGATTAAAGTGTCGTAAGTCTTAAGGTCATCATAATTCCAGACAAAGACATTTTTATACTGCCTAAGGAGTCGAACGAAGGTTAATTTTTCTTCTGGGGCTAGACCAAGATCTAAGTTGATATTCTGCAGCTTAGTATCCGTTCCTAGATTTACTAATTCATAGTTCAGAGTTGAACTCTGAAGTTTTGAATTGGTAGACCTTTTGAATCTATATTTTAAATCATATAGGTCTTCTAACTTGACTACCGATTTTGGTATGGCATTATTGGTGCTCTCTTGTTGTAACTTCTTGTCATGTTGGTCCTCGTCAATTATCTGATTACTGTAAGATCCTTCTGAAGTAAGGAAACTTACAATGTCAGGGTCATCGTTAAAAATTCTCCAGTTGGTAACATTATCAGGGATGGAGGGCCTAAAGATCAATTCGATTGAGAATCTGTCTGGGCTATAGTCTTATGAGGGAATGACATTGGAAGCTACATTAGATAGGAGGTCAACACTAGAATTTTGTAGTCTGGGGATGGATGAAATATTGAATGCTATAAAGTGTTCAGTCAGATCTTGTACTAAAGATTGATAATGCTTTAAATGACCTGATTGACAATGTATAGTATTTCGTACTTGTTTAATAACAATATTAGAATCTCCAAAGACTTGTAGATACTTGATGTCCAGTCTGATTGCTTTGTACAACCCTTGCACTAAAGCTTCATATTCTGCAGTTTTGTTTGTGAAATTCAAACTCGAGTCTATAGGTTAGCATGGTTTTATTCCCTTATGGACTAACTAATACACATCTTGCTCCTGCCCCATCATTAGCTTAGAACCATAAAAAAATAATTTCCAAAACAAAGAGTTATTTACAAGACTATCTACAAAATGAATGCATCTAGAACTATCTGTTTGAGAAAATTTTTCTACATGAGACAAAACAAAATGTTCTAAATAAAGCGAAGTATGAGCATTAAAATTTCCTAAGAAAGAGTCAACAGAATAGTTCCAAATTATATTGTTGCTGTATGCTATAGGTTCATTTTCTCCTTCCAGTTCCATCACTATGTATTTTTTATGTCTTTCTCGCTCAACCTTTATCTGATTTGGTTTACCATTGTAAGGGAGCCACATGTGTGACCAGTTGGTCGCAAAGGATCCATGAAGCTTTTCAAACCAATCCCTGCTAAGAATTAAAGCATAAAATTCAGGAATATATGCAACTAAAATATTAATGACTTGACATACCTATGGATTCGATGAGAGCCTTATGGTTACTTGATTTAGTTCACCAATTACTTCAACTTGTGACCGGTCTCGTTGAACTATGCGTACTACAGATTTTTGAGGTTGGACGTTTAACATTGCACAAATTGTTTTAGGCAAAATATTAGATAAAGCACCTGAGTCTACCAAACAATTATGCATACTTTTATTGAAAATTTTGAAAGTAAGGAGGAATGGAGGAGTATGGGATTTTGACCTACCTCCAATTAAAGCGATATCATTTGGGTCAACTTTATTTGCCATACTAGTTGGAGGTCTTCCCATTTCATGAGAAGCTTGCGAGATTACAATGGCAGGAAGAGGTGCAGTGGGTACTACATGCAACTCTTTCAAAAGTAGTTTATGTTGATGCTTTAATTTACTCAGTTCATGAAAATTATGTTGGCCCTAGTCTTCTTCATGTCTTCAATGATATTATACTCCATCTTATTAGAAACAATCAGTGTTTTAGATGGAGTTGATAAATTAGATTGGACTGGGCTTGTTTGAGTCGCTTTGGTGATGATTTCTTACCTGCGACTTTATCCTTGGAAACCGAGCTTACGTTCTTCTGTTTAGAACTGGGATGTGGAGGATCGAGTTTATTTCTACTTCTGGTACTGACAGGTGATGCATCTTGATCCTCTTTGTCTGGATGAATGAAGTCTCAAATTCCCTGTAGTTCTATAACCTCATCTTCATCAATAGGTTCTTCATTGGAAACTTCTTCTTCTTCTCCTTTAGATTTTGCATCTGTTATAGCATTGGGAGGCTTTGGATCGGTTAAAGGGTTTTTTCTATAAGGCTTGTAGGGTTTCTTAGAAGAAGTCTCTGCTACTTGTATTTTAATGTCAACCATTTCGTTAGACATGGTTTTTAAAACTTTCTGTAATCCTTCCAAATCAAATGGGTCCTTTAATTGTTTTTTCTTAGGATCATCTCTAAAAGCAACCTTCTTAGATTTTCTTTCATCAATAGAATTTTTATTTTCTAAAGCTAAGATACGCTTTTCTACCGTTATCGCTTCCTTCATGTTTTCGGCTAATGTTGGCTTGGCAGCCCTATCAACAAAGATTGCTATATTTGATGGTAAAGTAGATATATACCATTCACTTCAAACTTCTTCGTTAGGCTTGGAAGCGGTAGGGATTTTATTCAAAAGTTTGTTGAAACACGAGCTGAAATATTTGATAGGTTCTCTCGATTCAGTCTTAAGATTTGATAGATCATTGATCAATGTTGCCGTAGACCTATTATCATCGAACTTCATCAAGAATTGCTCTTGGAAAATGTCCCAACTAGTAATGGATCCTGATGGTAATGAAAAATACCAGGACCCAGTTGCTCCTTGTAAAGTATATGGAAAAAGTCTAACAACAACGTCTTCATTTGTAACTCCATTTAAATTTATTGATAACATAAAGTTATTTATGTGTTCTTTTGCTAACATACCTGCTTCACGATTAAAATTTGGTAGCCATTTCTCAGGATGGGCCGGTAATTGACTCAAGGGCGCAGGCATTGTAACTACCCCTGGATTGTTCCATGGGTTTTGAGCCATCATTGAACTACTAGCAGAGGAAAGCGCAGACGAAGCTCCTTGTGGTGGGGACGAAGATGTCAAAGTTCCAGTACTTTGTTGAACAACAATATGAAGTGGAGGAGTGGATGGTTGACTTTGCAATGGAGATGATGGAATGGATGATGATGATGAAAGATTCTCACTATCAAACCCTTAAGGTGTCCTCCTTGCTCTTTTCCTTTTAAGCAGAGGTAATTCGGTTGGTTCAATACCAAGCTTTTCACTCTGTAATCTAGTAAGAGGATGAGAAGGAATATATTTCGAAGTCACACTACCTTGAGATAATTCAGATTTCTACAGTGATATGAAAAATCTTTGAAGTTTATGAATTAAAGACTCAACTTCAGGGGGTTCGATAGTAGATTTATCTAAAATTTTCAGGTTTGTGGTAGTGGTTGTTGTTTTCTCAACTTCTCGCTTAAGATTTAAAGACTCAGAATGCAATGGAGAAGTCGGGGGAGATGTTGACGGTGATTTACTCTCAGAATGGATTTTGGATTTATATTTACTAGCCATTCATAGTTCGGGCCCTCCTTCTAGCGCCAAATATGTTGAAGCCCCAAAAATCGGGTCTACAACAAGGGGGATAACCACCCAGTCTGGACCTTGAAAGCAGCTCATTTTCCGTTTGGGATAGTGGCTCCGACTAGGGATAATGGGACCAGTTTCCTAATTTGTTTGTGATGATGCTAAGGGATGATTTTTTATTTTCTAAAAGTTTCTAAAGAGAATTCTTTTAATTTAAATCAAATCTAACACATGCAATTTTATTCTAATGAATGGAAACATCTAATTCTAAAAACTATCCCGGGATTTAACTCTTCACTTATGCGATCTAAAATAGTTTCCAATAGCAATCGGTAATAAACATTATCCAATTGCTACGAGAAAAGAATCCATTAAAAGTAAATTTTTTCGTATAACAAATTAGCCGAAACAATTATGATAAGTGTATCACATAATAAGTTATTCATACACTCAACATAAAAAGAATAGTTACCACCGTACAAAAGTGCCAAATGATAACTGAACATTCAGGCCTTCATATATAAACAACTGAAGATAGCATATCACTTGATGCATAAGCAGAAATCATTAAGAGATAAAAGTACCATTGATAATAAGTCTTACTCATGAGCTTCAACAATATAGATTTATCTTCTCATAATTCAATATCTACTAAGAGTACAAAAGTGCTTTTCAGTAGCAGACATTAAACACAAATATAAATAAATCTCGTTCCATTCATTTATGGAAAACCTCCTTAGAGGGTGCAGAAGTGCATGTTCTGAAGAACTGTTTTTTGACAAATTTCTAGACCCTTCTCTAAATACATGAGAGGGGTTTAAATACTACTAACTAAAGACTAAGAATAGTTATTACAAAAATATAGGAGGAGGTTTAAATGACCATCCTCATCTAAAGAAAAAATAAAATGAAAATAAAATTGAAACAATATCTAAAGATCAACTATGCATCTGTTCTCTTAAGTCACAAGCATCCAACATCAACTTTAGGCGTGTCGGTTGGTTGACCTCTGATTTTAATTGTCCTACCAAAACGGAATCAGCAAGCATTGGCACTATCTTCTTGGTGGAAATTGTAAGGCACTTCAGAGTCATACACTAACTGTGTGGTTTCACCAAATATTGCGAGTAAGTGTCCCAATTTAGCTTAGTTAACTTTTTGATTGACTCTGTCTTTTCTTCAGCTTTCTGTCTCCAACTTTCTTGTAGTTGCTGCATTCTTGAGAAAAATCCTGGAGC
This sequence comes from Pinus tabuliformis, assembly GCA_031772625.1. Lineage (NCBI taxonomy): Eukaryota > Viridiplantae > Streptophyta > Pinopsida > Pinales > Pinaceae > Pinus > Pinus tabuliformis. Next base: position 198,253,718 of record CM062814.1, on the reverse strand, counting down.
GGTTTTCGATATCAGGTTGGCTCTATGTAGATTTTCATTGACACAGTCAATGACATTGCTTTCTGCTATCGCTACTTCTTCCGCTGCCTGTTCTTCTTTCTTGATCTGTGCATCCAATTTATTAAACAACATTTCTTTGTGGGATTCATTGATCTTGGGCAACCCTACTTTCTTGCCTTCCTCTGATTCCTGCCAATTCAAATAGTCAGAAACTTTCTTATCAATTAAATCATAATCAAGTTGTAAATCTACGACTTGACTTGTGATTTTGTCACTCATTTCGCAATGAGAGTTCCATTGCGATATTCTTTGGCAAAGTGTTTCCTGCTGTTGCAAGAGTTGGTCATTCAGGGCAAGGGCTTATGTGACAAATTATGTGACTTTAGGATCATCTTTTTGCATTTCTAACGTGGCATATAATTTCTGTTCTTTTTCGGTCATACTGCTTTGATAACCCAGCTACATTTGCTGGAAGTCCTATTGTAACTTTGCCAAGTTTTCTTCCGCTTCCTGGCTAATGCTGGCCTACTATAACTGTTGCTGCAAAAATATGATTTTATCCTCTTTATCTTTAAGCAATAGTTGAACTTCAGATGCTTTGTCAATAATAGCAGAAGCATAAGCTCCTGCGATTTGGGACAATCTAGTCAGGTTCTCTGTCAGATCAGTGGTAGGGTCTTGCCATAGGACATCTAGCGGCTCTGCTTCAGGTGAGAGCATGCTGTCTAGTTTTTGCTTCTTCCTCTGTCTCCTGACCACGGCTTTGTGCTGTGGACTGTAAAACACATCTAGAGGAGGGATTTCCTCTATCTTTAATATAATTTGAGATGATGGAGCTATGGGAATGTGCTTAGTTTCTGGAGCATTGACAACTGTTTCAATCACCATTTCTGTGATTGTCCGTGCTGGATTCCTTGGAATCTCCACGTTTTTCTCCCCTGCGTTGATCAATTCATTAAAGTTTTATCATTCTTTCTCTAGCTCTATTCTTAATGGCTTTGTTGGCTGGATGAGGGGAGCGGGAATTTCCACCTATTTTGGTGGCAACACTTATTGCTCAAGATTCTCCTTGGATTGGGCAGTATCCCTGACTGATCCTTCACTCTTGTTTTGATTGCTCTCTGACCGTCTAGACCTTTCTGGCGATTCTCTTTCAGACTTAGATTTAGACTTGTCTTGCCTCGAGCTTCCACTCATACTAATGTTGGGAGTGGGCTCCCTTATTGGTTCTATGCACAATTTGTCCAAGGGGAGATTTGCTAATATTCATTCTCTGTAGAGTTTAAACTCTTGGAATTTTACTGGGCCAAACTAGATTTGGGCCAGGTGTAAGATGTCTCTGAGTGTGCTTTTCTATTGGAAAACGCCATTGAAGAGATCATCTTCCTTAGTGAATACCTTTATTTTAACTGTCGTGGTAAAATTCTTTATCACATTAATGGGATCAAACTGTCTCCCTGAGAACTTAAGCAATCATAGAATCAACATGTTGTCTACTTCGTTGAAAGCATGACCTATATCAAACAATGCAAAGGCCCCACAGACCACAGGGAATTGCAGCCAAATTTCCTTTTTCTTGTCCTTAAGTTCTCTGCTCATTCCTCCAACCCCGCAGGTTTGGTGGGCTATTTCTTGGGCCATCAACTTGTCAGGAACATACAAGGGAAGTACATGAGGAGAGGCAATGCTTCTAAATACTCTGATATAAGTGAAAAATTCTTCTCCGAACCATCTTCCCACAGGGAGAATCAATTTCAGCTTCAGGAGAAAATCTTGGGGCATCTGTATTATACAACATCTTGTGAATGGGTAACATAACTCCATGGCAGATTTTATAAAAATATGGGGTGAAATTAGAATCCCACAGTTCCTTATGGTAGACTTGAATGGGTAATCGATTCTGTACCATCCATTTCCAACCCATGAGAGGAAATTTAGAAACAAAACAGATAACATCCATGACATAACCAGCTAGAAAGAAGGGAGGGTAAATCCTCTGAGAAGGAGTCCTTTTAGACCGATAATTCCAAATAGCAGAGGCTAAGTTATCAAACAATATTTGGGCCCAGTCCATTATAGTGGCATTGATGGCTGCATCCAGTAGGGGCAGCCACTCGGATGAAAACTTATTGATATCAGGTTTTCCGAATAGCCTACATAACATTGCAACAGTGAAACAATATGGAGAAGAGAGGGAACCAGTACTGTACATACCATATTTATCCTTCTTTAACAACTCTTCCTTCGCTGACCAGCTTTTGGTGCATTCCGCCAAATCTTCGTTCTCCTTGGCGATTTTTTCCACGAACTATTTGTTATAGCTAGCCTGCGGCTCCGGTAAATGATACATGCATCTTAAATTCTATGCGGTAAATGATCCTATAACTTCCTGGTTTCATGTCTTGAATTGTCTGTCCATTATATCAGCATCGTCTATCACCCATTTGACCATATCTGTATAGGGAATTATTTTTGGCCTTGCTGCAATACGGTGTAGGAATGAGCATGCAAGCTCTGTAAGTGATGCTTCAGATGACCCGCATTCATCTGTCGTAGCTGTAACCTCCATGACTCTCAGGTTTTCTTCCTCCAGTAGATTATACATGCATTCCCAAGTAGATATCCTTGCTTCTCTGATACAGGTGGTGTCCGTGAATAATGGAGTCATCTCTGTTTTTCAGATACTTGAGCTTTTCCTTTCTTCCCCATCACATTTTGTGCACTGCTTTGTGTATTTTTTTGCGTACCGCTCCTGTAAGTTCACAAGTAGAGAACTAAGACATAATAAGAAAGATAACGAATGATGGTAATAAGGTGACGAGAAAGCTCTTAATTTCAAAATCACATCAAATATATCACTTTGCGTGAAATAACCCTTTCGCTCATATTTAAATCATTTATCATAAATAACCATTAATAAACCACTAAGTTGACGTTAATGCCCATAACTCGGTATCGGATGACGAGAAATATTTCATCAAACTGTGAGCCCTGTTGATCTACGATAAAGGAATTTTGCGATTTGCTTTGCAATATCACAGATCACAATATCGCTAATCCTTCTTCTTTAACAATCTTTTGCTTCATTATGCGATTTGTGAGATGCTTTATCTCATTTCGCAATATCGGGACGTTTTATCTTAGGTGGCTCTGCGACATATGGAATCTGGGATATGCGATGAATCTGTGTGGCTCGCGATCTCGCATCATCGCGTTTTCACAATTCTGACAACTTCTTTATATATGATGCCCTCCATTGCCCTTTTGCGATGCGATGTTCATCATTAAGAGAACAATTTTATTTTAGACTTTTTTCATAATACTTAAGATTTTACGTTCTTGGATGTTTTTCCTAAGTTTATGATAGTGTGTTTTATTAAAAGGGAATTCTAAGTGCTAGTTTTTTTATTTTTTAGAAGCGTCCCCATTTATTTAGTGTTATTACTAATACTAAATAAAAAGTGGGGTTGTTCTGGCCACAACAGGTTCCTAGTGGCTTTACTTTCGTTGAAATATAGCTTATTGTACACAATTAAAATGACTAACCTAAACCACTGATTCATATTATTGTAGTACATGTTAGGTAGTCATTTTTTTGTTCCTAAACTATATTTGTCATTTAAGTTAGTCAGTTTGAGTTTTATTACTTATTCGTTAGTCATATATCTTATCCTAGGACTTAATTAGTCATTTATATTAGTTGTTTTTAGTTGCGTCACTTAATATTGCTCACTTTTGGGAGTATTTCACTTGGAAAAGTTGTGGTGACTAACTTTTTTAGTCACCTAGTCACTAATTTCCCATTTTCTACTAGTGCGTTTAGTAGGAAGATTAAAAGGTGTTTGTCATATTTCGTCGCCTAATGTGGTTAATATGCAAGCAAAAGAAACATTTTTGGAGACACTTACTATGCAAAGGCATGTTGGAGGCATATAGAGAGAATATAGGAGGCTTGCCCACTATATTAACTCTCCAACTCGACTTGAGTCCCAATATTCCTCACCAAAAACTCCAAGCCCATTGGCATCCAATGTAATCAATTGCATCCAAGGACCTAAAGGGACTAGATCCACTAATTTTGAGGTTTTGGAGGGAAGTAGTCCTCCTTTCAAGGGAGTTTTCCTTAGTCATATCTTGTATAGGTAAATGAGCCCAATAGCTCATTAGGATTCAAACTTAGGAGGGCTAGGAGGAGCTATTTAGAGCCAAGTGCTTAAGGCTGTTATTTCCATTTTGATGTGATTTATATGAAATCTATTTTATGTTAATGAAAGGTTTATTGTTGGTTTATAATTGAGTTAACTTTAGAGCGCTAAGACCTTTGAGTTAGGGCCAAACCTAGAGGCTCTAGTCTCTCTCATGTATTTTATTTTATCACTTGGATAATAATATTTATTTATTTTTTGTCTTAGTAAAAGTTAAATTACAAAAGTTGTGGTTGCAGGCCTGAGTACCACCTCTCCTTTTGGAAGTGTAGTTGTAGAACCTACAACAACAAGCCAAAAATACATGTTTGCTTTACTTTGAAAGTTATTAGGATTTAGTTCATGGTTTCTTGTATACTTTATTTCTACATTCCAGAAGACATGACCATGTCCATCCATAAGGATTAGATGCACATTGTAGGTTAGAATAGTTCTTATAAAAAATCAACTCATACTTTCTATCTTGATTTGTTTTTACTGTAACTTGACCACAAGGTTGATGTTCTTTCTAAGAATAAATAGGGGTTGAATTTTGGGCTCCAAGAACTATCAATGATTTGTAGTTACTGACACATTTCATCCTACATCTACTTTTTCATTTCCCTTCTCCCCCTTGATCCCTCATACTGTTCCTAAAATGTGCGGCTAAAATCATCTTTTCAAGGTCATTGGAGGACACCATGGGCATGTACTTTTGTGTAAGATGGGCCTTTGAGGGGTGCTAAGCTTGGAAAAAGGATTCACATATACTCCATACACCTTCATCCACCATTTCCAACCTCTAGGACACCTTTTATACCCTCAGGATGCTCTCAGATATAATCCTGTAGAAAAACAGGGAAATCCTGTAGTAATCCTGAGTATCTTGTAACAGCCCTGTCACAATCTTGAGTATCTTGTAGCACTGTCTAAACTTGGCCATGTTTTCCTCCAAACCTTGATATTTTCACTTTGGGATTTAATTATGACCTCCAGGCCTTGAATCCATGGTTGGGGAGGATCAAAGACCACTCTAGACCCATTCCTCCTTCATTGCAAGAACAGATTAATTTTTAGTAGAGTTATTATTTACATGTTGCAAATTGAATGTTAATTTGATTCTTGCGAATAACATGGTTGGTTTTTGCAATTGGCATATATACTTACTTCCTGAAATTGTAATCACTCATTAAATCTGATGATTCATTTATGCAATTAGTGCAGTCCTTTCCTTTCTGCAATAAGATAATGTATTTAGAGTAGATTCTTGTCTCTTCATGCAAGTTTTCTTTGCAAGCTAATTGAAGGAGTGGTCTCTGTATGCCTTGATATGATTGAATGACTGAAGGTGACATGAGTAGAGCTTGACCTACTATGCATATAAAATTGTCACCTCTAAGTTTGTACAAATCTCGGATTGATAATTAAAGTCAGTAGCCCTGGGAGTCTCAACATTGTTGGTGAGATACTTGGGTTCATAATTTTTTGGCGCAGTTTCCAGGGAGGTGTATAAGTAGGTGTTGTTTCTACTTAGGAGTTGTTTATCTTGTTTCTATTTTTCATTAGAATTATTGATTTGAAAATTAAAAAAAATGGGAAAAAAAATAAAAAACTAAGCTAGTTATTTCATGCTTCATAGGAGTAAGGACAATCAAGGGAAATTCCTACCAAAACCCCCCACCACTTCAAACAATCAACCATCATTATTATTTTTTAATTGTGAACTCTCCTCTTTGACCACAAGGGTGAGCAACATGAGATTTTTGAAGAACCCATAGGAGAGGAAGAGCCTATATCACTTGTTTGAAACATGGTTGGAAATAGAAAACATGAGTTCTTTCCCATAAGGGAAATTAATGGAAAGGACAAGATGAATCAGATCAACCCTAGTTTCCTTCCGCACTTCCATGGTCTAGCCTCTGAGGATCTTGACACATTCATATTTGAGTTTTCTGTGGTTTATAGGACCTATGACTATACTTATGATGAACATAAGTTGAAGCTCTTCCCATCTACCCTCATGGATGGAACTTTGCGTTGGTTTATGGGTTTAGCTGGAGGTAGTATTTCCACCTGGGCCCAAATGCAACAAGATTTTAATGAGAAGTACAAGGATTTTTGTAGGTCTAAAAAGACAAATAGGGAATCTTTAGGATGGCCCTAAGACCAAATGGATCCTTAGAAGACTATGAGGAAATATTCCAACTCAACCATAGGAGGGCTAATTATACCCTTGACCTTGAGTCTCTTAAGCTAGTACTTCTCAGAGGGATTTGGGAGGATGTAATGGAGACCCTCAACATGTTATCTAGAGGAGACATTTACCGACTAGACATATGATGACATCAAGGCAATGTCAAAAAATCATTCTAGGGTTACTAGGAAAGGAGGCAAGTTTAGCCAAGGCTTTACTAACTCCTCTCCCTCCACCTCAACCATCAAACATGAGACAGGGAAAATGTTGGAGGGTTTCAAGAGTGAAATGTTGCATACTTTTTCCGTACAGATGGACACTATGCAAATTAAAAGGAAGCAAGAGGAGGCAGAAATGATACTAGCTGTCTTTTGCCCTAAATGCACCAAGAGGCATCTCGAGAATGAATGCCCACTAAACTCCATAGAAGTATGCTATGTCTATGAGGAAAACCATGCAATAGAAAAATTTCCTCTTCTGCTAGGCCTAAAGATGTATACCATGGGGAAAAATGATTTGGAGCATCTCTGCTTCATTAACTAGAGGAGGCCCCATGATCCTTGGCCATATCAATAAGGCATGCAAGGTGCACAATATCCTTTTAACAATCAAAATCAGAATGCACCTTTCCAGCCTTGGTATCCTTCAACTCACCCATCATGGTCATGACCTCTCCCTCATCCTATGCTCCTTAATATCCTACTTAGCCTATCAACCCTCCTTTCTAGCCATATCCACCTCAACCTCCTCAATGGGGTAACCCTTCACAAGGATGGAGGCCACAGGAAAACCAACCTCTTGCCCTAATGCCTCTTCCTCCACCTCAACCATAGCTACCTCACAACAAATAACCTAAACAACCTCAAATGCCTACCCAACCCAATTCGAACCCAAATAATAAGCAGACACAACAGGTTTACAGTAGGGAAGTAACCATTGGGGCCTGACACATGTTCAAATTTAACTACGCCAACCAAAAAAACCCTAACTTCTGGCCCTTTCGGCAATAGCCTGCATAGCGTAGGCTACAGTCTCACCTGAAGAAGTATTGGGGGATGCTAGAACCAAGTTTCTGCATCTAGAGGCCTGTGTGATGGTTTCCCATTTCCATTGCAGCTTAAATATTCCTTCACGTAGATCTATTCCTTTCGACAGAAAACTACTGCAACTCTATCTAAATGATCTTCAGATCTTTGTGAAGGTACTTAATTGTACTTATCATGCATAAATATTATAGATCTACCAGGTTTGCACAGTAAATAAGCATTCATTCAAATAAAATAGATTACAGAGCGAAGATACATAAATTCAACAGAAGTAAATAAAAGAACATAGATTCTTCAATTTTGGCTCAAAACAATCTTTATTAGATAGAAACATTTAGATACAAACCTCTTATCCCTACACACTTAGTTGCAGGGGCCTGCACACTCAGCTGCAGGGGCCTGTGCACTCATCTTGCGGACTTACCAAGGTCTTCATGCACTCAGCAGCAGGAGCCTTCCCCTTTCACCTAAGTACAAGAAATAGACCTTTCCTTCCTTAGAAAAATTCCCTTACAATTATTCTTCACTTCTAGTTATCTTCTAAGACTCACTATGACTCAACTTTATATAGCCTTTTCTTTATAATACAATGGTCTGTGGACCATGGGCGGGTCTCAAAACAACTCTGTTACCTACCCACCTAAGGGACTAAAGCCCCTTTAAATCTACTTAGCTTTGCGGTCCACTTTCCACATTCCGTGGAGAATTTACCTTTGCTACAAAAAGATATTGAAAAATTACTCAAAACTCAACAAAATTGACCCCAGGGACCCCATCCCAACAGGCCCCCAACACAAATTAGGTGACTCGCCCTTGATTCACTCAGTTGGTGCCTCAATCGTGTTGTGGAGGTCACTGAACTCAACCTGCAATGTTGCTATGTCAGCAAAAACTTGTACCGAACTAGATTTTATGTAGTCGGCCCCTCCATCACGAGGCACATCATCCTTTGAGTCTGCTGCACTTCCTCTACCAAATTTTCTATAGTCAACCCATCCTTCGTGAGGCGCATCATCCTTTGAGTCTGCTGGAGTGTCTTCAACTTTTCCTGGATGGAAAAAGTAAGTTGACTCACTTCCTCTGTCCATGGCTGGATTCTAGCCTTTAAAATGACCTCTTTTCTCTGTAGATCTTCAATTTTTGATTGCAACTATTTCCCTTCTTGCAATTGAGCGAGGCTCTGATTTGGCACCAAATTGCACATAGTCGCCCTAATTTCATAAAACTTTTACTGCCTCTCCTAGACATCTATGCCAAGATTATGCAGGTTTGGGTCCTTCTGCAGAGTCATCCATAGTTCCATGGCCTACTTGAAGATTAGTGTGCAGCCTCTTACTAATACATCCAAAGTGGCCATGATCTCCCTGATGGCTACTCGACGCTACTCCCAAATTTCTGGCAGAGTGGTTGGTTGCAATTTCAATTCCAGCTCTGAGATATTCATTTGAAATTCAAATGTGACCTGACCAACCTCATCCTTTGATTCTCTTACAGTGGCAGCTAACTTCTGAATCTTTGTGGCTGCTTCTACATCCCCTAGAATGTGAAGTTCTACCAGTGTCTTGCATGCCTGTGCAATTGCTGCCTCCAAGTTCTAGCTTCGTGCAGCCAGTTCTTCCTTTTGTTTCAGCGCCTAAGCCTTTTATGTGAAAATATTCTCATTATTCATCTTGGCCTCATTGAAAACTGATAACGTGTTCATCTCCTCGATCCTGAGCTCGTCTGATACCCCCTATAAAGCTCATGGAGGGTTTAAATAGGTATCATAGCTAAGTTGACACCCACATCCTTGATCTGCTCGAGATGGGTGTTTGCTTCATCTACCTCTACCTGCAGTGATCCTTTTGATAAGGGAATAACTTTAAGGTCCAGAGTCTTGTCTGTGTCTAGTACTGATGCACTGGCTTACTGTAGGCTCGCTTGAATCCCGCTCGCTTGTCCCATGCTCTCCTGAATTTGACCTATTTGAATCTATAACTCGCACAGATCCTTATGCACGCTCCCCAACGTCTGCATGTACTGCTGCTCAAATTATGTCCACAGCTCCATTGTTGTGTCGTGGACCTTTTCGTCGATCTCATCCAATTCCCCCTCAGTGAGGACCATTGGATCCGCATGTGCATTCTTATCATATTTTTGTTTCTTCCTGGGCCCAAAAGTCATCTCCTTGATTCGCTTCTGCAATTTAAAGGGAGTTCTCTACTCCTCCCCACTGCTCCCTTCCTCCTCAAACCTTTCCTTGTCCACAATATGTAGAGAAATAGACTCCTCACCTTCTAGTGTGGCCTCCTTTGTGGTGCGCTCTTGGTCAACAAGTCCCTTAGCAACATCTTCATTCTTTTCCTGTGTTGATTTTTCATGGGCTGCACCCTGCTCAGCCTCTTTCTTTTCCTGGGTCGCTTTCTCTAGATAAGTAGCTTGTGGAACTTTCTTTTTCTTCTGCATTGTTGTGGCCTTTGCAGGGGAACTTTCCTCGACCATGATTTTTCCTGCGCTGAGATCTAATGGCCACCTCCACTCAGCTAGCCATTTTCCTACGACTTCCTGTACATCTGCATCCATTACTAGGTATGGTAACTTGTACCATACTTTCTTAGGGTCTCGCCTCATGCGGATGGATACGTTATGAAAATCTACATTGAACTCCGCGTAGGCCTCCAATTGTCCAAACAACATTGGTGATAGCCTTGGCCTCTGGCTAATCATGGTGCAAAGGTCCATCTTGACCAGCACCCAGAATAATTTCATCTCCATGAACCTCTCTGGGTCCTTCGTTACCCAAAACGAAGTGAAACTTCGCAGCCTCTGGTAAATCATCATCCTATGAGGGAAGTGACTGTCCTCTGGGAGCCTCCACGTGACAAGGGAAATCAGTAATAGTAGCCAGGCATAATGGAATGCCTTGCCGTCGTCCTGTGCTTTGTGACAATTCAACAAGAACTCTTTGCAGAGGTACTGTGCCCAGTTGTACTGCACCCCCTTCGCACTTTGTGCAGCTAAGGAAACGACTAGCACTGACACCTCATCCATGTGACACTTCCTCATAATCTTGCAAGCCAATATCTGGGTGGTAAACTACACCACCCTATCGGTGATGGAATGGATAGAGTATTCGTGTGACTTCTTCACTAAGCCATACTCCCACTTCATTTTTTCCACAATTTGTTTCGCTTGACTCTGGCCTCCAAACTCCTTGGCGGGATCCCACCCTTGGTAGGGAAACCTTGGGATATGGTGTATCAACATATCTGTGATGGGGATGGGCTCTCCTAGCCAACGAAACCCATCATGCACCAACGTAAGCAATTAGTGTACACACATCGTGTTGATAGTGGTTCGGCTAAAGTGTGGTACCCACAACATATTCAACATCCCGACTTTTTCAACCCCCACGACCCACTTCATAGTCTCAAATCATGTGACTCTAGTATCCTCATAGTATATATTTTCCAAATATTTGTTTCTAACCAAGTGTGTGAATTTCTCGTGGTCAACTGGATCGCAGTCCTCCATTTTAAGTGCGGGAATGCATCCTAACTGTGCACCTTCAAATGGTACTTTTTCGGATATAGCGGTGTGGATACCATAAACTTACTTGAATCAGGATCCTTGGGTACATTTTCTTTGCCATTTTGTGGAGGGATATAATCCGGGAGCCTAGTGATAGGCTCACCCTCCTCAACATCCAACTCTTCAACCCCATTGCAAAGCTCCTCTTCTCCCAGATCAAAGGGTTCGTATGGTTGTTTTTCTTTGTCCATCTTCCCTTTCTGTCGAACCTCCATAAGGTTCTTTCTCGATGACTGCCTCACTGGTACAGCCTGTGGTTTCTTCTGTTTCTCCTTAGTAGTGGATGGTTCAGGCCTAGGTGACCTTGGCTTCGTAGACATAGATGGTGTAGCTTCCATTGATCTGTAAATGAGATCTAAGATAATTAATAAGGTATTATAGACTTTTGTGCATAGATTAGTCTATGTCATTATATGCAATGGATTGATCAGATTGCGAAATGCACAGACAATGAAGTAGTAACAAAACATAATAAATAACACATGATACACCAAATTTAATAAGGATTTCACCCAATACTCCTAGGCTACATCTCATGGTCCAGCCTTCAGTGGTGGCTTCTTTATTATGTCTTCAAGCATATTTTTGTTTACAATAGTGAGCTCAATTTGAGCCTAACACACAAACAAATTATAATAACAAGAGCTTCACTTGAATCCCTCAAGCTTCCTCTAAGTACATAGACTCCCACACAACTCTCAATCTACTCTAAAACTCTATCTCGAATTTTGCTTTTGAAACTGCCTCCCCAATGCTCTCTGTCTGTGGCCTTTATTTAAAGCCAACACTGCCTGTTCGTTTCATCTCTTCGGCTCTTCAGTTTCCTGGGCCTCTTTTTGTTTGAATCCCTCTTCCAGCATTTCCCCAAGTATGGCATAATGCCTGAGGGGAGGTGTCCATCGATTTCGTAACGTAAGAATGCATGGATCCCCTTGAAATCCATCGGATTCCCAAATACGGCTGTTTTCAGAAACACAGAGAAATATGCATAAAACAGGAAAATCCGCCAAAAATCATATATCGGACTTGAAAAGTCCTTAGATATGTTTCACTACCCTATCGGGTCTGTTCACAAGTCGCAATTGCATCCCTGAAGGGCTCCATCTCTGTGTATTTCGTTTAATATGAGAATACACTAAAAGCACTGTAATTCCCCACGTTCCAGACTTCAAATTACATGCAGTGCTGCCTATTTTATGATCAAGTCCACAATATCGTTGCCTTTATGGTTATCGACCATGCTCCACTACATAGTTCTGATGTGATGCGGTGATGCGATATATCACAATCACTCATCGCAATAACCCTTTCGCTGTGGTAAGCGCTTCTACAATCCCCCGATAGTGATCCTGTGAGTTAATATGGGCCGTTAATCTGCGTGCTTGATCAATGGTCCATATTAACTCCACCAATCACCATCGCCATATATGTATACAAAGCGTTGATATTGTTGTTTGCTATCGCCAGTCTTATGTGGATCCCGCTGAACTTTGCCCAAAGGTTACCACCAATTGCGATGGTAGATCTGATCTAGACCGTTGATCAGCCAGATCAAATGGATACTGTGCGTCACTTGTCCCGCTTGCACTTACTCTGTTTTTTCATGATTTCATGGGTTTTGGGCTTCCTGATAGTGTTTTTCGGCCTGGCTAAGGGTGTCCCTCTTATGATATTTTCGATCCTTTTTAAAGGATTTTTGGCTTTGGCATGATTTTTTTAATAATTTTATGAAGACTTAGAGGCATTCTTGGATCCATTTGGATCATGCCTTCCCATTGAAAAATGCTTTTGGACCACCAAAAGTTGGTTTTCAAGCATCAATTAAGTGAGGATATTGCTGCCTCACTTGTCCAATCTCTATCCATTTTTCACTGCTGGGTTTTGAACCTTTGAGTCCAATCCTTAGGTACTTAACATCTCCTCTGTGCATTGTCCTCACCTTCCTATCCAGAACTGTATCTTCGTGCAGCTCATTGAGGTATTCAGGCAACAGATCATCAATGGAAGGCAATTGACTTTGCTCTTTAGGATCTTAAATTAATGAAGGTTCAAACAATATTAAATTTTCTGCATTTACTACTAAATAGATGAGCATGTATGCTGTTAGATCAAGGCGGAAAGCATTCTCACCAATTTTCTCAAGTACCTTAAAAGGCCCATAGCTTATTGGCTTCAGCTTCTTTCATTCACCTTGCATTCTGTCCTTGCTGATATACAACCATACTTGATCACCAACTTGGAAGTTGTGCTCCATCCGGTGTTTATCATGCCTTGCCTTTTATTTGGCTTAGTTATTTTCCAGCTGTTCTTGCACTGCCTGGTGAATCTCTTAGATCTATTCAATGAATCTAGTTGCTTTATCCACATCACTGTGTCTAGCAATTGCTATGTTTTTTTCAAAGACAAAATCCAAACGAGACCTTGGTATAAAACCAAAACAGGTCTCAAAAGGAGATCTCTATGTAGAAGAATGTTTAGCACAGTTTTAAGCATGTTGCACATAACATAAATGTTCATCCCAAAGCTTGGGATGCCTGCTGCAATAACCCCTGAGCAATTGGATCACTTTCCGGTTGACTACCTCTATTTGGCCATCTGTCTGTGGATGAAAGGCTATGCTTTTATTCAGTCTAGTGTCCATTAATTCCCACAGACTTGACCAAAACTTCCCAACAAATCGAGAGTCTCGATCAAATACTATGGAAGTGGGTAACCCAAAATGCACCCAGACATGCTGAAAGAACAATTTCACTGCTTGTTCAGCTGTAATCTGCTTATTACAAGGTATTAAAATACACATTTTGCTGAACCTGTCCATAGTAACATATAAATAATCATGTCCCTTTCTAGATTTTGGCAATCCCCCAACAAAGTCCATGGAAACACTTTCCCAAGGACGGGAAGGAATTGGTAGTGGAGTGTACAAGCCTAGTTTTCTATTGCTGGGCTTGCTTTTAGCACACATGGTACACCCTCTTACATATCTAAAAATTGTTTCATACATTTTTGGCCAATGACAATATCTTTGTAGTTGTGCAATTGTTTTGCTTACACCAAAATGACCTGATATCAAAGAAGTATGTGCTTCCCTAATTATATTAATTCTCTCTGTTTGTGGAATGCATAGCTTTCCCAAATGATACAAGAGTTGGTCCTTAATATAGTAATCCACTTCTTCTACCTTTTTGCCATTACTTAAAGCTGCATATACATCTTTAAAGTCTATATATTGAGCATATTGTTCAATGTAGCTTTCATGCATTACTGATTTATGCTTAAGTATAGTAGATGCATTTATAATTGGTCTGGACAACATATATGCAACTTTATTGTGTATGCCCTTTTTATATCTAATGACTAAATGAAACTACTGTAGGAAACCCATCCAGCTATAGTGTCTTGATTGCTGCAATTTAGTTTGTGAGTGTAAATATTGAAGTGGTTGATGATCAATATGTATAACTGTTTCTTTGCCCATTAAGTAATGTTTCCACTTTTTCACACTCTCGACTAATGCATACAATTCTTTATCATATGTAGGATAATTAACTACTGTAGAATTAAAAGTCTCAGAATGGTAGCATATGGGTTTATCATGTTGCATCAACACTGCTCCCATGGCATAATCATTGGCATCTATTTCGATCTCAAATGGTTGTTGAAGATTTGGCAATGCTAGCACTGGTGCTATACTAATTTTTCCTTTCAAGGTGTTGAAGGCTTTATGCTATTTTCCTCCCCACTGAAACACCTTTTTCAATCCTGTCAATGCATGTAAAGGAGCTGCAATTAAGGAAAAGTTAGCAATAAACTTTCTCCAATATTGTGCTACCCCTAGGAAGCTTCTAACTTTAGTAGCAAACTTAGGTTTTGGCCAGTTTACAGTGATTGCAACCTTAGAGGGGTCTATCTTTAATTCACCACCCCCTACTATATGACCCAAATAATGCAAAGATGTTTTTCCAAATTCAAATTTTGATAATTTAACATAGAGATTTTCCTTTTTCAAAACATCTAGAGTCTGCTTTACATGTTGCAAATGTTCTTCCCATGTTTTAATAATACAAGAATGTCATCCAAATATACAATTACAAAATCATCAATAAAAGGCTTGAGTACATCATTCATTACTCTCATGAAATTGGCAGGAGCATTAGTTAAGCCAAAAGGCATAACTAGCCATTCATACAACCCTTGCTTTATTTTGAAAGCAGTCTTCCATGCATCTTGCTCTGCTACTCTGACCTGATGGTAACCACTACGTAGGTCCAACTCGGAAAAGTAAACAGCCTATTTCAGCTGATCCAATAGATCATCTATGCGAGGAAGGGGATAACGATTCTTGATCATTATTTTATTCAGTGCTCAGTAATCAATGCACATCCTCCACGAGCCGTCCTTCTTTCTCACCAACACTATTGGAGATCCGCATGGCGATGTGTTTGGTCTTATGAACCCTTTCTCGAGCAGCTCCTATACTTGCTTCTTGCTTTCTACATTCTCTAAAGTGGAAAACCTGTACATTCTGATGTTAGGCAATGGAACATCTTGCTGCAAATTAATATCATGTACAATTTCCATTTTTGGTGGCAGACCTTTAGGTTCTTGAAATAAGATATCATATTCTGGAACAAATATTTCTAAATCAGCTTGTTGTTTAGCACCACAGCCTTCAAATACGTTGGTCTTATCAGGTTTCTTTTCCTTTACAACCATCAGTGAAAATGGCTTGCATGAATTTACAATTCTTTTCATCTGACTGAGTTTATGAGAGTATAATTATTCTTGAGTTTGTGAGCTCTTACAACATATTCTATCCCATCTTTCACAAGTTGGTACTTATTTTCAGCTCTATAGAATATGGCTTTTTATCATACAAGTAAGGACTTACTAAAACAATTCCACATATATCCAAGGGAACAATATCTAACTCAACCTCATCCACAAATTTGTGAGAGATTTTTCGGCGAAAATCACATGGAATACCATTTATCAACGCGTTTTGAACCAACTAGTGTGGTTCTCTCACAAACTTGATATGGATCACAGAAGCCTGAATTCTTTAACTCATCCACAAATGCTGACCCAAAAGAAAACCTAAGTTTACATTGTCTAGTCACTTGTAGTTTTGCTTTATCACATACCCAACCTAATGGATATGGCTTCTTGTGAGGTGTGGTTAGCAGTCCCAATTTCTTTACAATTGCTTCAGAAATTAAGTTTACTTGTGAGCCACTATCAAACAAAGTATCAATCTTTTGATGCTTGGAAATAACTCTAATATGAAAAATCTCATGTCTTCTTCTCTCATTTTCTTCACTATCAATAGTTCAGGCAGAATTACTAGAAGATGCTTCAGAATTTTTACCTTTTATACCCGTGGCTGCAAATGTTGTTTCATCACCTGAGTCTGACCCCAAATCTTTTTGTATAGCAGCAACAATCTTCTTCTTCTTGCCATCAAACTTCTTGGGTTTCAGCTCTGGATGCAAAGACCAAAGATGTTCATCATCATGTCCATTCTTCTTGCAGTGAGTGCATGAAGGTTTGGCCTTTTGTACAATATTTTCCTTCCTCTCTTTCCATTTCTTCTTCCTCTTTTCCTTGTTTTTTCTTGCATTGGGTTTTGATGATCCCCCAATCTCTGGGTTCACATTCTTGCCTCTAGCCTCTAGATGGGTAGCCTAGACAGATACCTCATCAATGCTAATAGGGCTAAACGTGAGAATGGTATGTCTCAAATAACCATGTAGACCACCTATATACTTCAGCAAAGTTTCAGGTGAGTCTAAAGAAATGCATAGAACCAAAGCTCTTTTTATAAACTCTTGAGTGTAGCTTTGTACACTTTTCCCTTTTAATTGGAAAAGAGTTTGCCAACTCATCATAACTTGCTACATATAAGATAGTGGATAAATTTGTTTTTTAATTGCAGAAACAAATTCACTCCAGACAGAAAGAATTTTACCATTCTTCTTCAAGTCAGCTTGTGTCTTGCCTTCCCACCATACCAAGGCAGTTCCTCCAAGGTGTAGACTGGCTAGCTGAATCTTACTTCTGTATGAATCAATATTTTGCACCTTGCAATACACATCAATCTGCCTCATCCAGTTATATAACTTCTTTGCATTTAACTCTCCATCATAAGCAGGAAAATCAAATTTAACATCTAATTTAATCAAAGATGTTTTCTTCTTTTTATTTTCAGGGTTGTCAGGAGGTGTGGATAGAGGAACCTCTTTTCCTTTCCCTTTTCCTTCAGAATGGCCATCTATATGAGATTCCTCTGCTCCTTTGTCTTGTTTGGAAGTAGAAGAATCTTCACTTCGACCCTTCTTAAATTCTCTATACATTTCTTCTACCATGGCTCTCATGGTTATGAAATTGTCCATGAACTGAGATTCTGATTCCAAAGGGTTTTCTTCTGCCATTTTCCTCCTAGTATAGATTCTACCAATTTCTAGGTTAGATTCAACCAACTTTACTTCTCCTAATTTAAGCTTTGATCTAGTGAGCATTCATAAACAATATAGCACAAGCTAGTTTAACCTTAGCAACCTAAAGCTCTGATACCACTTGATCTATAAATGAGATCTAAGATACTTAATAAGGCATTACAGACTTGTGTGCATGGATTAGTCTGTCATTATATCAATGGATCGATAAGATTGTGAAATGCACAGACAATGAAGTAGTAATAAAACATAATACATAACACATAACACATGACACAACAAATTTAATAAGGAGTTCACCTAATACTCTTGGGCTATATCTCCTAGTCCAGACTTCAGTGGTGGCCTCTCTATTATGTCTTCAAGCAGAGTTTTGTTTACAACAGTAAGCTTAATTTGAGCCTCACACACAAACAGATTATAATAACAAGAGCTTCACTTGAATCCCTCAAGCTTCCTTTGAGTACACAGACTTCGACATAGCTCTCAATCTACTCTAAAACTCTTTCTCACATTTTGCTTTTGAACATTGCCTCCCCAATGCTCTTTGCCTGTGGCTTTTTTTTAAAGCCAATGCTGCCTGTTCGTTTCATCTCTTCGGCTCTTTAGTTTCCGGGCCTCTGTCCATTCGAATCCGTCTTCCAACATTTCCCCAAGTATGGCATAATGCCTAAAGGGGAGGTGGCCACCGATTTTGTAACGTAAGAATGCTCGGGTCCCCTTGAAATCCATCAGATTCCCAAATGCGGCCGTTTTCAAAAACACAGAGAAATATGCATAAAATAGGCCAAAACTCATATATCAGACTTGAAAAGTCCTTAAATATGCTTCACTACCCTATCGGGTTCGTTCACAAGTCGCAATCGCATTCCTGAAGGGCTCCATCTCTGTGTATTTCATTTAATACGAAAATACACTAAAAGCACTGTAAATCTCCACGTTCCGGATTTCAAATTACATGCAGTGCTGCCTATTTTATGATGGGGTCTGCAATATCGTTGCCTTTATGGTTATTGGCCATGGTCCACTGCATAGTTTCGATGTGATGCGGTGATGCGATATATCACAATCGCTCATCGCAATAACCCTTTTGCTATGGTAAGCGCTTCTGCAATCCCCCGATAGCGATCCTGCGAGTTAATATGGGTCGTCGATCTACATGCTTGATCGACGGTCCATATTAGCTCTGCCAATCTCCATCGCCATATATGTATACTAAGCGTCGATATCGCTGTTCGCTGTCGCCAGTCTTATGTGGATCTCATCGAACTCTGCCCAAAGGTTACCGCCGATTGCGATGGCCGATTTGATATGGACTATTGATCAACCAGATCGGATGGCTACTCTGCGTCACTTGTCCCGCTTGCAATTACTCTTTTTTTTCACCATTTGATGGGTTTTGGGCTTTGTGATAGTGTTTTTCCACCCGGCTAAGGGTGTCCCTCTTATGATATTTTCGATCCTTTTTAAAGGATTTTTGGCTTTGGCATGATTTTTTTTATTAATTTTATGAAGACATAGAGGCATTCTTGGATCCATTTGGATCATCCATTGTCGATGCAGTTTTAGGGGCTACAACATCAGAGACAACAGCCATATAGATAGTAGCTTTGGAGACAATGACTTCTACGGGATTAGTCGCAGTCATTTTCTCAAAGATGAGCTCATGGTTCCACTCAGACAAATTTGTGAACGTTGGCTATGATAGAATTACCTCCCAATCTTCTTGGTTCATAGGTTTCAGACAGGAGATCTTGTAAATAATTTTCAGAAGGCAAAGTATTCTACTGTAGGCCGTCATGCCATATTTATAGGTAATTTTGAATTCAAATCTGACTGTTCCCTCCAATTTCTACTGATAAATGCATCTTTGGCAACATATTGCCAAATATTTGCACCATAAATGCATCCTACCTGCTCCTCCTAATGGGATTTTCGCCATACAATTAGCTTCAGTGGATCCAATGACTATTTTTAGACTCATTTTCATGGTACCATGCTCCATTGCGCAACCCTCTTAGTGCAACTCCTCCTGACGCACTTTTGGCTTCTGTCGCGCAACCCCCTTACTTCGTTTTCCCATTCTTCGGGCAGTGTAGTTTATAGTCACGTACTTCCTTGCAGGTGCCTGGAGTACTAAGACTGTCATACTACCATGTAGTAATTGCACAGGGGTAGGATCCCCTTGATATAACTTTAGGCAACTCCCATTGACTCTTCCCAAAAATATTTCCCCATTCAGCTTCGCGAGATGAGATGTGCCACCATATGTAATTTCGTTGACTACATAGGGCCTCAACCAGTGCATTTGAAACTTCCCAGGGAACTTTGTGAACTTGTTATCATAAAGTAAGACCAAATCATTCACCTTGAAGGTGTGTGTTGGGTGGAGGATTTGTGCATATTTTGGATACCTTTTTCCACCTATACTTGACCATTTCACCTTTGAACTTGTAGAATTTACATCACAATTACCTTTTTCCCGGTTATAAGTGTTCATTTTTGTTATGACATATTATTTTTCCATTTTTTTTAAATATGAATGAGATGATATCCTTTTTGATGGATAACCAAGGAAATTATGGACAAAAGGATCATGGCTCTGTTTCTTTCAGGTGATGCTTCAAAAACCACAAGCAAAGGACGAAAAATGGAATCTGAGTGCTTGCTGTTACACCTCAAGCATTGTTGTTACACTATGAATTTTGTTACATTGCGAGACATTGACTGCTTCATAACCATCTAAGGCCTTGGGTACTATACCACATGATAGCTGTTGTGCAAACTGTATTGTTTATGGATGGCTATAGAATCAAGACAGTTGTGATTTTGAGAAATTATGTAACAACAATAAGCCTTGTATTTAGAACTTGTTGTAACAATTTCTATTTTCTCTCAATATTGATCAACATGAGAATCATGAGATTCTCATTACTAATCCATTTCTTATTTATGACATGTCAATCTTATAAAGGCAACTCAGTTCCATGTAACCAAGGACAAGTTTCATTATTTTTCTCCTGTAATTCATAATCATTTCTTAATATGAAGAGTAGTGTTGCTGATGCTTTCACAGTTGTGGTGTTGGAGTTCTATTAACTTGTAATTCATCCCTCTGCCCTGCTAGGGAGGAAGGGCACTCCTCTTTAGTAGGGATTGCAACAGCAACAGTAACACAGTGGTATATCAATTATTAATCCTTTCTGTAAGTGTGAAATTATTCCTATCGCCGTGTAATTTGCAGAATGGGTTTATTTTTTTTTTCCAGATTTATGATATGTTGTCACATATGATTGGGTTGAACATAATATTTAGTCAGTCAGCTTAGTTATTGGTGTGGTGTGTGGCACGCCTTTCCTTTGGTAACATGAAGTGTGGTTTCATCTCTATAGAGTGTTTTTGATTTCTGCATGAGTGTTACTTTCTTCAATTAGATTCAATGACATTGTTTTTCCTTTTAATTTTACTCTTGGATAAAGTGTATCGGCATAGACAGTGAATACTCCTTTGAAATAAATAGACCTACCATGGGTTGATGATTAATGGTTGTGATTCAGTCATATTTATAGTGATTAAATTAACTCAACAGTGTGTAGCTTAATATGTTGATTGTGCCATGCCTTTTCACACTCCTTTTTCACTTATTGGTGAAATCCTGCTAAAAATCTATCTTCTTCTAGCTCCAACAACTGCGTGAGGCACTCCTCCATAGTCTCATGGTTTGACATATCAATCAATACTACAATTTGAAAACTCAGCACAATATAATCCATGGGCATCACAACCTCTATCTCGTAGACCAGCTTGAACGAGGTTTTTTCTATTAATTTCTTGCACATCATCCTATATGCCCATAGGACCACTGGTATGCACACATTCCAATCATTTCTATAATAAATTGTAGAACTTCGTCAATGCATTCTCCAAGATTTTATTGAATGCTTCAACCGTACTATTAACCTGAGGATGATAGGGTGTACTCTTTTGATGATAAACCTGAAATTCTTCTAACATTGCGACAATAGTTTCATTTAGAAAGTGCATACCCTTGTCACTCATCAGTATCTTAGGACACCCAAACCTTTTCAAGACATACTCAAACAGGAACTTCATAGTTGTAGCGGTGGTACTCCTTCATCGGTTGTGCTTCTACCCACCTCATCAAGTATTTAGTCAAAGTAATAATATACTGCATGACAATCTTTTTCCCCGGGGGATGTATTGGACTCACAAAGTCAATAGCTCATTTTTCAAACACCTGTAATGAAATTTGAGGATTCAAAGGAAATTCATCCCTTCGCAATGGCTTTCCCGTCCTTTGAAATGCATCACATGCCTTGCAATATGCCTTAGAATCCTTATGTAGCATTGGCCACCATAATCCCACACACATAATCTTATTCATGGTCACTCTACCTGCATAGTGTCCTCCCGCCACTCCTCCATGTGCTTCGGCGAGGATACTAGATCGTTCAAATTCCAGAACGTATTGGCATAATATTTCATTAGTATCCATCTTATACAAGTGTCTCGCAATTACAAAAAAGTTAGCTGCGCGGACCACCAACTCCTTCTTCTTCTGAGTAGAATATCCTTCTGGGACTGTTCCAGTAGTTAGAAACTGAATTATATCAGCAAAGTGCTCATCTGCGATCTGTACAGCAAAGTTTTATGCATCCGACAACCCTTCTTCCAAACTAGTTGGTTCTTCGCCTGTTTCAATCCAGGCTAAATGATTTGGTCCTGCATTCAACCGTCCAAGTTTCACAATCACCTCAAAGTCATACTCTTGAAACAATAATAACCACATACATATCTCCCCCCCACCGACATAGTCTTGTTGACCAGGTACTTGAGAGCAAAGTGATCTGTATACATTTTGAAATGTGCCCCCAACAAATGATGTAGAAACTTCTATAACGCATAGACCATCACCAATCCTTTAGGCTCTATAGTTGAATAATTACTCTCACCCTTTGACAATTTCTGGCTCACGAAGGCTATAGGGTGATGTATCTCACCTTCATCTCGATGGGTCAATACCGCACCCAACGCAATACAAGAGGCATCCACATGCACACAGAATTATTTCTTCTATTCGGGAAACACCAAAATAGGCACAATCACCATCTTTTCCTTTAACACATCCAGACTGCGCTGACACTCTTCATCCTAGCAGAAGGTTGTGTCCTTCTTTAGTAATTTTTCCATCGATGTAGTTATCTGTGCATAAGCTTTGATGAACTTTATATAGTAACCAGTGTACCCCAATATTACGCGCAATTTCTTTACATTCTTTAGAGCTTCTAAATTCACAATCACTGCTATCTTTGTAGTATCCCATAAGGCATGAAAATTATACACTTATTCAAATTTAGGGTGATTTGGTATCTACGAAAAATATCCAACATGAGGCACAGACTTGCAACATGGTGTTTTACCAACCCAAACACAGTCCAGTCTTCAAAATACACTTCTAAGAATCTATGGATGAATTCTTTGAACGCTACAATTACAACTCTTGAAAACATCATGAGCACATTCTTCAGATTGAATGGCATCACTGTGTACTGGAAGCATCCCCACTCCATTGTGAAGGTCATCTTACTGTGGTCCTCCGACATGATCTTAATCTAATGATAACCTGAGAACCCATCAGTGAACGAATAATCTTCCTCCCCTCCAACATTCTTTAAAACTTCGTCCATAAATGGTATTGGAAATGGGTCATGAACGCATGCATCATTGAGCTTCCTCAGGTCTACGCATATTCTGATTTCACCCTGCTGTTTCTTCTCTTGAATTACCATAGGGCTCACCCAATCAGATTCTTCTACTGGCTCAATAATTCCTGCTTCCAACATTTTGTCTAGATCTTTGCGCACCTTTTCCTTATACTTGGGATTTAGTCAATAAGGTCTCTATTTCATGCAATCCGCATCGAGATTTAAAGTGATCTTAATCACTCCCAGATCCCCTATTATTCCCTCCAAGTCTGATAATTTGGTAGGAAAAAAGTCCTGATATTTGCGCATCAGCTTCGCAACTTTATCAACTGTATCTTCATCCCAATAATCTCCTATCTTTGCAAACTTAGGTTGTGCATCGGATCCAATGTTTACTTTCCTGGTCTTCAAAGGTTCTGATATATCAGGGTTCTCTGCTTTAGTTCCTTCAACCTCATGTTGTCCTTCAATCTCTGTAATATTGATTTTTTCACGGATCATCATCTTATTCTTCTTCTGCAGTCACATTGTAGCATTCCAGCGCATGGCATAGATGTGTAGTCCAGTTCGGTTGAAGTCATTATATCATCTCCTTAGGCATTCTAAAGATA
This sequence comes from Pinus tabuliformis, assembly GCA_031772625.1. Lineage (NCBI taxonomy): Eukaryota > Viridiplantae > Streptophyta > Pinopsida > Pinales > Pinaceae > Pinus > Pinus tabuliformis. The sequence continues at coordinate 198,229,932 of CM062814.1, read as the reverse complement.
GTGGCCTTAATTTCCTGAAGCGCTTCTTCAATGCACTGAAATCCATCCTCAAAGCTGAAAGTTAATAAGAAGCTCTCCCTCAAGATGTCCCATTCGACCGTCCCATGGTGTAGCTTTGTTTCCAAATACTAGCTCATTGGGATAGTATCGAGGGTATGATAGAAGATATGCACCCATTCTAGCTGTGGCTTTTCTCCCCAGGCTTTAGTCCACCACACCAAGTGCTTGCACGGATCATACTTTCTGCTATATTTCTTATTCATCTGGGTATTAGTGTATCCAAACCTTAGATTCATCATTTGCTTGTATTCCTTCCAGTCAACGAAGCTTTCTTTATGTGTACCCCACCAATGGGCAGGCGTAGCACAGTGACAATTAAGTGCCTGGAATCGATGTTCCTTGGGCACCTCCCTTTAAAACTCATCCAAAAAAATATTAACATCATTTAAGCCATCATAATGTGGAAGTTTTATTACCTCCGTAGATATGCACCGCAGTGATTTGGTCACCATATTGCAACATAGTGTAGAGACTTCATGCAACCAACTATGCCAGTGTTCAAGATCTTCATCTGAGTCTGAGGTACAAGAGATGTCTCTATCCCACGTGATCCAACCATCTACAGTGGGATTGATCCAATCTTCGTCGCGTGTGGTTAGCTTGTAGATTTTATCCAAATAATCATGCTCCTCATAGTTACAGACCAGTTCAGTGTAGCACGCTCCTTCAATAGGGTCCATTGGCATAATAATCCTAAGCGCCTTCTTCTCGAATGTCATCCTTCGCTTCTTTATATTGATCACCACATCCATGTCGAAGGCCCAATCAATTCCTAGTAACACAAGGTAAGGATTACTATCATCCACTATTTCAATTACCTCAAAGTCAGCTAATGCACTCGCTCCTTCAATGTCCACTTTTACCCCATATAGGCGCCCCATAGAAATGATCTTTTGTTGATTGGCCATGCGTAGCTGTATAGGGGACCATTATAGCACATGTCTCCCCATCCTTTCCCATGTCTTCTTGGTAGTACGTTCACATCAGAACCCAAATCCAGGATGACTTGGTGAATTTTGTACTCCCCAATCTGCGCAGTTAGCCTCATCTCATGTCCGCTTCATTTTTTGTGTTTACCTAGTTTCCTCACAGTGCATTGTTCTGAAGGAATCTTAATTTTTCCCGTGCAATTTTAAATCCGATCTTGGAGCCCTTCTACCACATTCTGATCCCTTAACAACTTCATACAAGTTTTGAGAAAAATGGCTAACAACAAAGGATCCACATCTTGCACTTCACTATTTCCTGACTACCCGATGTAGAAGCCTCAACAAATTTCTTCTTAGCTTCCATGAAAGTTTCTTTAGCCCGATTGAGGTCAAACCCAACTTCCCTTTCAGCAGCCTTGTGCACCCATCCCTTGGTTTCTAGCTTCTTTCCCTTATCTTCTCTTGTGGCCATACCATTGTGCATTACAATATTGATGTTATTATCTTCTTCACGAGTATCCGCCCTCATCATCTAGATATTCTACATAGGATTTTGGGCCTGCGTCTTATTTTCTTGCATCTTTGATATAAGTATCGGGCAATCTTCTATCACGTGATTGAACTATTTGCAATATTGACAAGATGGATGTGTTGGGTTCTGACAGTCACGCGCAAAATGTCCAGCTTTGCCATAGTTATAACAAATGACTTTTCAATGACCTCTACCAACCCCTCTTCCTCTTCCTCTTCCATGACCATGAAATCCTCCATGTGCTACACCTGTGCTCTGATCCCAAGGCTGATTTTCTGCTTGCATTTGACAGTTAGGGGTTCTATCCATCATTAATTCATAACTTTGACAATGGCACTCATCATGACCAACAAATTTGAAAAAATCACAAAACAATATTTGGGGGGTTTGTACAAACTTCTGTAGTAGATGATAATTGTTTGTCGCATGCTGTCCTGTAACCTGACAAATAGCACACCACGACATTGCTCTTGTGCTTGGCCCAACGGTATTTTTTGGCTTCAGGGTGTAGCCCCCCCCACCCCCAATAATATAGTTATGATAAACCAGGTCATGGTCCTTATCATGATCGTTGCCCTCGCATTTCAAGCACCAAAATTCTGCATGAACCTCACGCCGGGCCTTCTTTCCTGTTTTCAAGATCCGCAACTCCATGTGCACACTTTCCAGCTGCGAGTGAATCTGCTGTACTCCAATGTTCATATCTTGTATTGGCAAGGCTTCTAACCTCATAACAATTTCCACAACTCTTTTTTACATTCCTATCTTCTGCTTTGATAATGGTATTTTTAGGTGAGGCAGCAACGAAGCAATCTACCAGTCTCTGTGTTGATCATCCGTGATGTTCATATTAACCTGCCAGATTAGGCATTTTAGCCTTTGATCAAAATCCCATGATGATTCATTTACCCTTTGTTGTATCTCCTTAAACTCTATGACAGAATACGCTTGAGACATAGGCTTCTTAAACTCACTGCTCAACACTTGTTGAGTCTCTTCCAATGTCGCGCCAGGTCTATCTTGATAGAACTTGATATAACAAGTTAGCACCCTATCCTTCAGCGCCGTGACCAACTGCGCTTTCTTTAGATTATCATCAACTGTCTGTTGCGCTGTCCACACAAAATTTGCAACAAACCAAAATTTCTCAGGGTCTTTGCTCCCTACCCCTTTAAAAATTGACATCTTCATTGCATTTTCCATGTTGAATGTTTGAGGCAGAGGCAGAGGTGGAGGTGGAGGTGAAGGTGTAGGTGTATGCGACGGAGGTGGAAGTGGAGTTGGAGTGGATGGATGAGGTATCCTTGGGATACCCTAACTTACCAATTGCAACACACTTCATGGTGTATTCATAATAGTTCCTTCATTGTTACTTGAAGAGGATCTCAATAGCGGACTGTATTCAGAGCCCAATTCTCTGTTCCTTTTGAAGGGTTTTTCGCTTCACGTAGTCCCAAACATCAAGGTAATGTTATAACCCATTTTTCACATAACATAATCTTAATCTAAGTGTTCAGATATTTTAAATACTTACCTCGCGGTCCCCTTTGCTTCACTATAGCTGATGGACATATCAATCGCAATTTCAATGACAAATCCTTCGACTATGCGATCAATCCAATGATCAATGACCCACTCGATATTATTTTTTGAAGCTTCCAAGCGCCTCACCAGCTCTGGAGTCCACACAATAAGATCGCCAAGTCTCCACGTACCCTAAATGTCCACCAATCTTGACAACCGATCGTGTAATTCGCAAGGGAAGAAATAGAAAAAGGCTTCGGTTTCGTCTGTGTACAGATATCTATTCAACCACTATTCCTTGGATAACTAAGGGTTTTTGTTCTCCTAAGCTGCAAACATGTGCAACTTATGATTGATCCACTTCTCAATTTCCTTCTTCATAGGAAACCACTTATTCAACATCACACATTGAACAGATAGATCCCAATCCCGACAATGGAACCATTTGTTGGCTTGTTGGGGCCTGACCCAAGTTCAACTTTAACTATGCCAACCAACAAAACCCTAACTGCTGGCCCTTTTGGCAACATCCTTCATAGTGCAGGTTGCAGTCTCACCCGAAGCAGTATTGGGGGATGCTAGAACCAATTTTTTGCATCCAAAGGCCTTCATGATGGTTTCCTAGTTCCCTTGTAGCTTAGATCTACCTTCACGCGTATCTATTCCTTCCAACAAAAAGCTACTACAACTCTATCTAAATGGCCTTTAGATATTCGCGAAGGTACTTAATTGTAATGCATAAAGAGTATAAATCTACCAGGTTCACAGAGTAAATAAGAATTCATTTAAATAAAACATACTACAGAGCGAAGATACATAAACTCATCAGAAGAAAATAAAAAAAAATAGATGATTCAATTTTTGGCTCAAAATAGTCTTTATTAGATATAAATGTTTAGATGCAGACTTCTTATCCCTGCACACTCAGTTGCAGGGGCTCGCGAACTCAACTTGTGGACTTACCAAGGTCTCCATGCACTCAATTGCAGGATTCTTCCCCTTTCTTGTAAGTAAAGGAAACATACCTTTCCTGCCTTAACACGTTTCCCTTGCAATGATTCTTCACTTCAAGTTATCTTCTAAGACTCATTATGACTCAACTTTATGTAGCCTTTGCTTTACAATACCATGGTCCGTGGACCATGGGTGGGTCTTAGAACATCTCTATTACCTACCCACCTAATGGATTAAAGCCCCTTTGACTCTACTTAGCTTCGTGCTCCTATTTCCACATTTCGCGGAGACTTTACCTTTGCTACAAAAAGATATTGAAAAAATGACTCAAAACTCAACAAAATTGACCCCAAGGACCCCATACCAACAGAAGCTCACCCACCTTCTCCACCTGAAAATCTTGAAGAATAGAAGGAGGGTATTACTCAAGCCAATGCACCTCCCTACCCTGAAAGGTTGATCTAGCCTAAACGACACACTTGAGAAGAGGCTAAACTTCTTGGAGAATTGAATAATTTGTGTGTCAAAATACCCCTACTTCGGGAAATCAAGGATGTCCCTATCTATAGCAAAATTATTAGGGAAGATTGCTTCAAGAGGACCAGGATAAAAGAAAAGAGTTGTCCCCACTATCAATGTTGTTGGGAAACTGTCTGATCTAATGCTTGGGAGGGTGATCTCTCCAAAATATCTAGACCCAGGTAGCCCAGTAGTGGATGTGCACATCAATACTATTGTGGTCCCTAATACTTTTATGGATCTTGGGGTTGCAATCAATGTTATGACCAAGGAAACCATGGAAAAACTCAACCTCCAAAGAGACTTGAGAATGACCAGTACAGTACTACAACTTGCAGATAGATCCATAATAGCCCCTTAAGGAGTTATTAAGGATCTGATGGTCTCTATCAACTCCTGGGAGTATCCCACAGATTTCCTTGTCCTCCAGCCCAAAACCAAGTTCAATGGTTATCCTCTCATATTAGGGAGACCTTGGTTAGCCATTGAAAATGCTTACATTATTTGTAGGGTTGGGAATATGACCATCAAGAATGGGCATCTCTCCAAAAAACTTGTGTTTTATTCCCTTGCTCAACCATATGTTGAGAATGATTTACCCTTGTGGGTAGAGGAGGAGGAGGAAGAAGATATTTATCAATCATCCCTCTACCTAGTTTTCACATTAGACACCATTGTAGGAAATATGAAGCTAGATGAAGATGACCTTATTGACCACTTCCTACAGAACCAACCCCCTACCACCATGCCAGTTGATGAACTGATGGAAGAATCCCTAGAGAAACCTTAGAGTAATCCATGGATTGATTTATGCTCTATTGATTCTAGCATAGAACATGAAAAGGTTGTAGCCCATCAAGGACTCTAAAGATTAAACCCTCCCTCTCAGCCGAACAAGAAAAATAGTTATGCATTGTGTTGAGGAAACATTTGGATGCTTTTGCACGAGACTATAAAGAAATGAAAGGGGTGCATCCCTCAATTTGTACTCATCCCATCTATATCAAGGAGGGATGCAGGCCTGTGTGTGATCCCCATAGGAGGATGAATCCATCTCTTAAAGATATTGTGAAAGAGGAATTACAAAAGCTGCTAGAATTAGGGTTCATATACCCTATTTTAGATAGTGAGTGGGTGTCCCCTCTTGTCATAGTTCCCAAGAAAATGGGAATTGGAGGATTTGTGTTGATTATCAAGAGCTTAACAAGGCTACAAAAAAGGACAATTTCCTAGTGCCTTTCATTGATAAAGTCTTAGATGCCCTTGTAGGGAAGAAATTATTTTCCTTCTTATATGGATTCAGTGGATATAACAAGATTCAAATAAAACTTTAGGACCAAGACGAGACAACATTCACCTGCCCATGGGGGACCTTTTCCTATCAGATCCTTTCATTCGGTTTGTGTAATGCTCCTGCTACATTCTAGAGAGAAGTGCTGAGCATATTTGCTGACCTTGTGCATGATTCTGTTGAGATATGGATGGATTCACCCCTTATGGGAGTGACTTTTAGGAAGCCCTTTTAGTAGTGGAAAATGAGAAATTAGTGACTAGGTGACTAAAAAAGCTAGTCACCACAACTTTTGCAAGTGAAGTACGACAAAAAATGAGAAATATTAAGTGACACAACTAAAAACGACTAACATAAACAACTAAGTTAGTCCAAATCTAAATTATACAACTAACTAATAAGTAATGCAACTAAAAATGACTAATATAAATGACTAATTTGGTCTAGGAACAAAAATACGACCACCTAACAACTACTACAATAATAGAAATTAGTGATTTATGTTAGTCATTTTAATTGTGTATTGAAAATTCAAGATGATCGATGAAGATCCATGTGAATAGAACCCAACCAATAATATTTTTCCTAATTCAAAGTGTGTTTGAGTCTGTAAAATAAACACATTTCAAAACTAAAAAAAAAAACTTAAAAGTGTGTATGGATTTGTAACATAAGCACATATCAAAACTTTCCATGGCGATAAATTTAACCTCTATCTTTAAGGGTTCTTATGGCCACCTTAAGGTACTAGGAAAACTATAATATGATTGATGCAAGTATAATTGACAACTTTTTGTCACCATGTAAATTCAACCTTAATTCGAGAAGCCCAAATAAGCATTAGAAAATGATGTACAAAAAAAAATCATTTAAATAGATTTAAGTTTATATAATGTAAACACATACTATAACTTCTTGGTGCCATGAATTTGAACCTAGGGTCATATGTCAGTATGTAAACTTAAAGCATTGGGAAAGGGTCGTAGACTTAGCAATCGAATTACTGCATGGAGTTGGGTCCCTTGTCCCACAAACAAGGGGGTCTCATACACCAATTTGGTGTCTGGCTTGGCTATGAACTTAAAATTGGATAATAATAATATTTTAGTTTGTAGTATTTAAAATGAAAGAAGAAAAATTTCAAACAAATGCAAGTCAAACACTTTCCACTTCGATGACAAAATACAAGTAAAAAAAAAGGTTGATGCATCTAGGGTTTTTAAGGTCACTAAGAGGATTTATATTTACTCAACATTCAAATGAAAATAAAGTCCAAATATGTGATGGAGGGAGAATTCAAATGAAAATAAAGTTAAAGAATGCGAGGGAGGGAGGGAGATTTAGATTAGCCTCCTCCACATGTTCATTTTGGAACAACACAAGTTTTTTCGAGATCTTTTAGATTTCCAATGGACTTTGAAATATTTGAAAGAGGAGCATAAATAATCAACTCCCTCAATAGAAGAGGTGCTTGATCTTATTCATTTGGCCATAGTGTCTCAAATTTTCTCCCCTTTATTTCTAAAACACATAACTTTTGTAATGGAATTCAGGCAGGTAGGGAGGTGCATAGGCATGAATCCCATTAGAGCCACAGTAGCCGTGGTGAGAGACACAGTAGTTGTGGTGACTACACAACACTGAATATGCTTTCCATATAATCGCCTTTAACCCTATGCAGCTGCAACCTACTCATATTACTTAACTAAACACTGATCTGCTTCACAACAAGAAGTTTGAATGATTGTGGATCAGGCCATTCAGAGCAATGTTGATGAACCATGTCGATTCTGTGCACACAAAAATTGTCGAGCAGATTTTGAAAAAGTTCCTCAGTTTCGTGCCAAAGTTGATGCAAAGATTCTTTCTCTCCAATATATCTGCTGAGGTCTCTCAGGTGGTCATGCATTTTTATGCGATTTTCACTATCCACCTCTATTAGATACCTATTCTATAGTTTACGAAGAACATGCAAAGGTTGTAGAAATCAACCCATCAAGGACTCTAAAGATTAAACCCTCCCTCTCAGCCGAACAAGAAAAATAGTTATGATTTGTGTTGAGGAAACATCTGGATGCTTTTGCACGAGACTATAAAGAAATGAAAGGGGCGCATCCCTCAATTTGTACTCATCCCATCTACATCAATGAGGGATGCAGGCCTGTGTCCCATAGGAGGATGAATCCATCTCTTAAAGATATTGTGAAAGACGAATTACAAAAGCTACTAGAAGTAGGGTTCATATACCCTATTTTAGATAGTGAGTCGGTGTCCCCTCTTGTCATAGTTCCCAAGAAAATGGGAATTGGAGGATTTGTGTTGATTATCAAGAGCTTAACAAGGCTACAAAAAAGGACAATTTCCTAGTGCCTTTCATTGATAAAGTCTTATATGCCCTTGTAGGGAAGAAATTATTTTCCTTCTTATATGGATTCAGTGGATATAACAAGATTCAAATAAAACTTTAGGACCAAGACGAGACAACATTCACCTGCCCATGGGGGACCTTTTCCTATCGGATCCTTTCATTTGGTTTGTGTAATGCTCCTGCTACATTCTAGAGAGCAGTGCTGAGCATATTTGCTGACCTTGTGCATGATTCTGTTGAGATATGGATGGATTCACCCCTTATGGGAGTGACTTTTAGGAAGCCCTTTTAGTAGTAGAAAATGAGAAATTAGTGACTAGGTGACTAAAAAAGCTAGTCACCACAAATTTTGCAAGTGAAGTACGACAAAAAATGAGAAATATTAAGTGACACAACTAAAAACGACTAACATAAACAACTAAGTTAGTCCAAATCTAAATTATACAACTAACTAATAAGTAATGCAACTAAAAATGACTAATATAAATGACTAATTTGGTCTAGGAACAAAAATACGACCACCTAACAACTACAATAATAGAAATTAGTGATTATGTTAGTCATTTTAATTGTGTATTAAAAATTCAAGATGATCGATGAAGATCCATGTGAATAGAACCCAACCAATAATATTTTTCCTAACTCAAAGTGTGTTTGAGTCTGTAAAATAAACACATTTTAAAACTAAAAAAAAAAACTTAAAAGTGTGTATGGATTTGTAACATAAGCACATATCAAAACTTTCCATGGCGATAAATTTAACCTCTATCTTTAAGGGTTCTTATGGCCACCTTAAGGTACTAGGAAAACTATAATATGATTGATGCAAGTATAATTGACAACTTTTTGTCACCATCTAAATTCAACCTTAATTCGAGAAGCCCAAATAAGCATTAGAAAATGATGTACAAAAAAAAATCATTTAAATAGATTTAAGTTTATATAATGTAAACACATACTATAACCTCTTGGTGCCATGAATTTGAACCTAGGGTCATATGTCAGTATGTTAACTTAAAGCATTGGGAAAGGGTTGTAGACTTAGCAATCAAATCACTGCATGGAGTTGGGTCCTTTGTCCCACAAACAAGGGGGTCTCATACACCAATTTGGTGTCTGGCTTGGATATGAAATTAAAATTGGATAATAATAATATTTTAGTTTGTAGTATTTAAAATGAAAGAAGACAAACTTCAAACAAATGCAAGTCAAACACTTTCCACTCCGATGACAAAATACAAGTAAAAAAAAAGGTTGATGCATCTAGGGTTTTTAAGGTCACTAAGAGGATTTATATTTACTCAACATTCAAATGAAAATAAAGTCCAAATATGTGATGGAGGGAGAATTCAAATGAAAATAAAGTTAAAGAATGTGAGGAAGGGAGGGAGATTTAGATTAGCCTCCTCCACATGTTCATTCTGGCACAACACAAGTTTTTTCGAGATCTTTTAGATTTCCAATGGACTTTGAAATATTTGAAAGAGGAGCATAAATAATCAACTCCCTCAATAGAAGAGGTGCTTGATCTTATTCATTTGGCCATAGTGTCTCAAATTTTCTCCCCTTTATTTCTAAAACACATAACTTTTGTAATGGAATCTAGGGATGTAGGGAGGTGCATAGGCATGAATCCCATTAGAGCCACAATAGCCGTGGTGAGAGACACAGTAGTTGTGGTGACTACACAACACTGAATATGCTTTCCATATAATCGCCTTTAACCCTATGCAGCTACAACCTACTCATATTACTTAACCAAACACTGATTTGCTTCACAACAAGAAGTTTGAATGATTGTGGATCAGGCCATTCAGAGCAATGTTGATGAACCATGTCGATTCTGTGCACACAAAAATTGTCAAGCAAATTTTGAAGAAGTTCCTCAGTTCTGTGCCAAAGTTGATGCATAGATTCTTTCTCTCCAATATATCTGCCCAGGTCTCTGAGGTGGTCATGCATTCTTATGTGAGTTTCACTATCCACCTCTATTAGATACCTATTTTCAATAAAATATTCTAGCAATTAGTGATGAGAACTAGTATTGCAGCAAGGATGTTGCAACTCCCGGGCTACCAGCTTTACTTATCAACCCAGGGTTCGTACAAACTTGGAGGTGACAATGCTATATGCACAAGTAAAAGTGAAGGTCCTGCTTGTCATCACTGTTCATCCGGCAAGAGACGCTAGGTGTTCCAAGCCAGACTTCTATAGATTCAGAATAAGCTTGATTCTTTGATGGAAGAAGAGAAAATCTATTCTAAGAGAGCTACTCTACTACAATAATGAAGAAAACAACATGTAATGCTAAGTCACACCATATCCTAATTAACCATTTAAACAGCTATGCTAAGCATAATTTCTAAATAAACACTAACCTAATGCTTCTACCTAAGCTACAAAAGTAAAGAGAATCAACCATACTAATGTGTAATCAAGAAAACTAAACTAACTCTGTTTTCACTTTTTTGGTTTTTTAAGGAAAAATCAAGTATGCAAATTAATTATTCTTGTGGATGTGACTGGTGGATGGAATCTGATTGAGGATGGCTAAAAGGCTTATGGAGTGGTTGGATGGTGTGGAAGGGTCCTAGGAGTATTTTTTTTGACTTCCTAGAGGTTCCTCATCAATTTGGCCTCAAAATAGGATGTTTCAAGAAAACCTATAGGATGTACTAGAAACCTACAGTATGATCCTGTAGGAATTACAGAAAACCTACAGGATACGACCGAGAGCTAATTGTAAGGTGTTGGAGGTGTTTGGAAGCTTGGAAAAGGTGTGTGATGAGTGATATGTGGTGTTAGAAGGTCTAGGAACACTCAGGAGTCTATATCCAAGATCAGAGATGGCTAGATTCAGTCAATGTATATTGCGGAATTTCAATAAAAAATGACAAAAAATAGTGGGGGTGATGGTGGAACAAGAGATTGTTAGGGTGGATAAGGTGGAAGGTGGTTGCTGGTGATGAAGTTTGGGTCTCCTCCTGAAGTACCTGATGTTCTTAAAAGATATGTGTTTCCAAAGAAATATGCAACAAGATACATTTTCATAAACTAGAAAAGCATGAATCAATTGCCTATATTATGCATTGTTAGAAACTTATATATTATGGTGCAATGGAATACTTTAAATATCATAGAAATATAAACACATAAAACGCATAAAACAAGAGAGACATAGATATATGTGGTTCACCCAGTTTGGGCTACGTCCACGGAGAAATAACCAGCCCTTCCTTTTATATTATCCAACAAACTGAAGAGATACAACCTATAGTAGATCCGCTGTAATTCCCTCTTCGCTCTCAATCTCCTCTCTCTTCCTCACTTAGAATACATATCTACATAGACACAATACAATGCCATCATATATAGCGAGGGGTTGCCTTCTAGGGCAAAAACCCTAAATTAAACATAACTTATACCATCGGATCTCCACCTAATGAACGACCCAGATTGACTACGAAATTACAACATTTTACAAGGCAATTTTACATCTATTTCTAGCTTTGGGGCCGCTGCCCCCGATCCCCCTACTAGGGGGGGCTCCCAAAGGTCATAGCCGCCCCCCATGGACCCCCCTGCAGCAAATATTTTATGGGTGGCATTGTCGCCCCATTACGAACTGATAGAAGGACTAACATCATAAGTGAAGGTTTTGATGTCATCCTCTACTGGCAAGTCTCTAAAGACTAACCATGTTATAGAGAATCTGAGGTTTTTTAGGGCATCCTTAATGAGGATCCTAATCAACCCATGGTGAGCCAGTTGTTGGGAATTCCCTTCCTTTACTTTGTTGTTGGAGTCTATGAGTGATTGCATCAAGAAATAGGGTATGCTGAGTGTTTGATGAACTGGTGTTTCTATCCCAAATCTTAATTCTTCAAGGATCCTGAAATGGTAGCCATAAACAACACTATATCTACCCTCACATGAGATATATTTGATGATTTGGTAGCCCACCTCACTCCATGGTTATGGTAGATTGTCCCTTCTTACTCCATTTTTATCCTCTGTGGGTTCTTCACCTTCTAAAAATAGTTTCGTTTTTGCCACCTAACTGTCTCCTTTGTCTTCTTTCTCCATGGAATTCCTAGGGGAAGTGTGGTGACCCTACTAATGAGCTTTGGGGTGAGATCTATAGTGAGGTCTCTAACTAAAACAATGGCATGGATTTTGCTGTGTGGAGTGAGGGACTGAGCACATTCTTGAGCCACCTCATCATCATACCCTATGATTTTTTCAAAAAACCCCATCCAGTTGTGTCTTGTGAAGATTTCAAGCACCTAGGGGTGTTTTTGTATCCTTACAGTGTTGGTGGGCTCTCTCCTATAGTAGATTCCACTGTAATTCCCTCTTCGCTCTTAATCTTCTCTCTCTTCCTCACTTAGAATATAGATCTACATAGATGCAATACAATTCCCTCATATATAGCAAGGGGTTGCCTTCTAGGGAAAAAATCCCTAAATTAAACATAACTTCTACCGTCAGATCTCCGCCTAATGAACGACCCAGATTGACTACGAAATTACAACATTTTACAATGAAATTTTACATCTATTTTTAGCTTTGGGGGCACTGCCGCCAATCCCCCACCAGGGGGGGCTCCCAAAGGTCACAGCCACCCCCCTTGGACCCCCCTTGCAATGAATATTTTACAGGTGGCATTGTCGCCCCATTACGAACTGATAGAAGGACTAACATCACAGGTGAGGGTTTTGATGTCATCCTCTGCTAGCAAGTCTCTGAAGACTAATGATGTTATAGAGAATCTGAGGTTTTGGAGGGCATCCTTAATGAGGATCCTAATCAAAACATGGTGAGCCAATTGTTGGGAATTCCCTTCCTTTACTTTGTTGATGGAGTCTATGAGTGATTGCATCAAAAAATAGGGTATGATGAGTGTTTGATGAACTAGTGTTTCTACCCCAAATCTTAATTCTTCAAGGATCCTGAAATGGTAGCCATAATTAAACACTATATATACCCTCACATGAGATATATTTGATGAGTTGGTAGCCCAGCTCACTCCATGGTTATGGTAGACTGTCCCTTCTTACTCCATTTTTATCCTCTATGGGTTCTTCACCTTCTAAAAAGAATTTCCTTTTTGCCACCTGACTGTCTCCTTTGTCTTCTTTCTCCATGGAATTCCTAGGGGAAGTGTGGTGACCCTACTAATGAGATTTGGGGTGAGATCTATAGTGAGGCCTCTAACTAAAATAGTGGCATGGATTTTGCTGTGTGGAGTGAGGGACTGGGCACATTCTAGACCCACCTCATCATCATACCCTATGAAGTTTTCAAAAAACCCCATCCAATTATGTCTTGTGAAGATTTCAAGCACTTGGGGGTGCTGTTGTATCCTCACAGTGTTGGTGGGCTCTCTCCTATTTAAACCCCCTGTCATCTTTCTTGTGAAGCTTCAGGAAAAAAATGAGAGGGTTAACACAATTTTTTTTAAAATGTAGGAGCAAAACATAGTTGTCTGTGTATGGAATTCACCTCTCATAGTTCCTAAATTCACTATATTTTAGAGTATTTTTGGTTCATTTTATTGTACATGGCGATGGAATTTTAGAGCCTACCTCTTTAGAATGGTGGCAGTAGACAATTCTCGTGATATCTCTTCTTGAATTCTTCTCTGTCTATCATGTAGACTGCCTCTGTGTATCCTGTAGACTGATCCTGTAGACTGTATCCTGTAGACTGTATCCTATAGGAATTCCTGTGCATGCTCTTGTAGGAATTCCTGTGCAGAACAATGGATCCTTTCTTTCGGTGGGTGGGCAGAGTTATGAGAGTGACTTGAGTGAGGGAGTTTCGGGGAGGTGGAATGCACTAATGCATGCGAACAATGTTTTATTTTCCTTTATGGTGTTTCGGGGTGAGGTGGTGTGCTGGCAAGAGAGGTACGTTGCCATTTTTGGACCGTTGGTCCCCACTACCACCTAATCATTTCCCACTCCTCGTAATCAACCCCCACCTCATAGATCCGTAGTTTAACCACTTCTTGTCCCACTCCTCCTCTGTCTTTGAGTTGATTGCAGCCACGTGTGAGAGGACACCTAGTTTTCATGCACTGACTGAGCGAAGGTGGCCAAATTAACTGGCCACCTTTTCACTTATAAACCAACTATCTCGTGACCCTTACAAATTTTGATTAAATGATGCATATGAGTGAGTGAGCCATGCTGTTGTGGTTTCGATGCCATGTTGCAGTTGTCAAAGATTAGAGGTGTTGCGTTGCTTATTTTCTGCATGCCATTCTTCTTCCTCCTCTTGCTTTTTGCTAATGGTTTCTTGGATTTTGTTGGTATTTGTGATTGAAGCTGATGCTGTTGTTGTTCTTGAGCTCCTGGATCATCCTAGTGAAGACTTGTAGCTATTGATTTGCATTCTGTGGGATAGGATGCTATAGGATTTCCTACAGGATGTCCTGTAGCTGCTTCTCCCTCAGAATTCATTAATCATGTTGCTGGTTGGGGCTGTGAGGATGGTTAAATGAATGGATAGATGGATTAGGAGTGTGTGTAGAGCAAAGGACACTTAGGTAATGCTCTTACTCCTCTCTGTTTTTCTTTTTCTTTCTCTTTTTCTATGATTGGCAGAAACTGTTGAAACTGATCTTTTTTTTTGAATGATGAGTGCAGGGATGATAATGGTGGATGAGGTGAGGTGTTAGATCATGCCTCGAATGAATTTTAGGGACCCAAAAAACCTACCATGTGCCCTTGGATTGATTCCTGTAGGTTTTCTAGGCCACTGTAATTCCTACAGGATCATCTTGTAGGTTTTCAAGGGATCCTGTAGGAATACAGGGGATCCTGTAGAAAACACAGTCTTCACCTAAATTGAAGAAATGGAGTGGAAAAATGATAGAAATGATGGAGGGATGCATGGTGAGGAGTGGGGGATATGAATATGTGTGAGGCAGGGTTCCCTTTGGATCCTCTTTTTGCTCCTTGATTGTCTTTCTCACTCACCTGCAAATACAATTTTTATCTTTTCTCTCTCTCCTTTTTTTTTTGAAAATCAACTAGGCTGCCTCAGAGAGGTTTTCACCCTAGCTATTTTCCCTAGGCACCTCAAGGGGAGGTTTTCACCTAGGGATATTCTTATTTTTTTTATTTTTTATTTTTTATTTTTTTTATCATTGAGCCGCATCACGAGGTTTTCAACCCAAAGATGGGACTCAGGCGCCTCATGGAGGTTTTCACTTGAGTCCTTATTCTTTTTTCTTTCTTAGTGACTTGATGAAAGAGGAGCTAGAACTTGCTCCACCATCATCATTTTTTTATTGATATTGTCAATGAACTCTTGTTTCGATAAAGGTCTCTTCTACATTTTCAATTGGTGCCCATTAACAAGCAATGGAATGGCTTCTTCATCTATAGTTCTGATTTGCACTAAACCATTATCATGGCATATTTCCACAACATAAGGTCCAAGCCATCTTGTCCTTAGCTTGCCCCTGAAGTCTTTATACCTAGAATCATATAACAATGCCCAATTTCCCTCCTGAAATTGCTTCTCCTTAATATGTTTATCATGCCAGATCTTCCTCTGAAGCTGAACTATCTCTGTATGTAGGAGGGCTTGCATTCTGAATTCATCCAAGCTATCTAATTGGAATAATCTCTCTTTCTGTGCATGACTGAGGTCCAAATCTAGTTGGGTTGCCATACTCAATGTGTTATATTCAAACTCAATGGACAACAAGGCCTTTTTTCCATATACCAACTCATAGGGCGTAAATCCAGTGGTGGTCTTCCATGTGGTATTATAGGCCCAGGTGGCCTCAACTAGTCTCTCTGCCCAATCCTTCCTGCTGCTACTCACTACATTGGTTAAGATGCCCTCCAGTGCCCTATTGGTCACCTCCACTTTCCCATTAGCTTGTGGATGATAGGAAGTGGAGGTCATATGCTTGATTTTGTGATGGTTGAGTAGTTCTTCAATCATGTTGGAGGTAAACTGGCCGCCTTGGTCTGTGACTAGCTCTCTAGGGTACCGAAATTTGTAGAATACATTCTCCCTTAGGAACTCAACCACCTTCTCTTCTGTTACTGCCTTGGTTGCCTTGGTTTTTTCCCACTTAGTCAAATAACCAATGCACACAATAATGTACTATTTTTTCTTTGAAGGAGGGTTGATAGGCCCAATGGAGTCCATGCCCCACTTGTCAAATGGCTTGAAAGTCACTTGAGGCTGTATGGGAATTTCATCTCTTGGAGTAGGCTTTCCCATCCTTTAGCACCGATTATACTGACTAGTGTACTCTTTCACATCCTGATGGAGAGTGGGCCAATAATAGCCTTCTTGTAACACTTTGAATGATGTCCTCCTTGCTGCAAAGTGACCTCCACAAGGCCCATCATGACAGGTCAATAGGATGTCAAAAAATTCCTCTTCCCTTACACACCTTCTCAAGATTTGGTCTGGGCCAAGTTTGAAAAGATTGCCCCCAATCCAGGTGAAGGGGGTGCTTTTCCTGACTATCTTGCTATTTTCTTTGGAGGGAAAGTTTGGTGGGAACTGTGCTAATACAAAATAGTTTGCTATATCTAAAAACCATGGGGAGAGAATTGAAAAAGAAAACAAGTGCTCATCTGGTAACTGGTCATCCACCATTCCTTCTTCACCTACAGGCAGATTCACCCTAGATAAAATGTCTGCAACAACACTTTCCTTACCAGGCTTATCAACAATGGTTAGATCAAACTGCTATAATAAAAGCAACCATCTTATAATACTAGTGATTACCCCATTACTATTGTAGTTATACCCCTTATTTATATTGTTGTGCCCCTATTACCCCCATGTTGTTATTTCTGTGCCCCATAGAATCCCTCTATTGTTATTTTTGTGGCTTTACATTATTATTGTTAGGTCGGCTGGATTATATTGTGACTCCTTAGACTCCTATATATAGAAAGGAGGTTTTGTCATTTGTATCATCGAAGAATTGTTCATTTATGTAATGTAAAGGAGGTTGCCCCCTCGAAGAGGCTGAATTCTAAGGTGTTGATCTATCTTTTCTATCTTTTCTTGAGCTGGTTTCATAACATTTGGTATCAGAGCTTTGGATTCTAGGGTTTCGCTGCTCCAAACAGGTCATCGTGGAATTTTCGCTATAACGTTTTTTCTGTGACGTTTCAGAAGTTGCAAAAAAAACCCATTTGAGAAGAAATCTCGTTGAACCTTGGTTCCAAATGTCAGATCTTTTCGCGTGATATTTGCGGAGATATGATCTGAGGAAGTTGGTCTTTTTGCAGACTCCTGAATTATATTCAAAACAGGTGACCTGGGGAAAATCGTCATAACTTTCTATCTGGGGATTAGATTGAAATTTCGTAAGAACGTACAGAAATAGGACGAACTATAGTTTCTTGTATGTGTGCTTGATATTCAAATGTTGAAACAGTTACTCGTGGCACGTCGTACAAGTTCACTCTACTGAACTAGTCTAAAAGTAAGTCACTGTGGGAGATTTCACATAACTATTCCTTGGAGAATCCAATTTGGGTCAGACTTGTGGCATTGGAAAGAGGACGCAGAAGGCTAGTACAGGACGCAATTTCAGAACTAGATGATCTGAAATTACAGAGATACATCAGATTCAATATCAGGATTCTATAAAGGGAAAAAAGGTGTGTAGTTTTTTTTAAATTTTTGTGTAAGCTTGGTTTAGCGGAATTCAAAGGGCATAGTAAAGCATTATTATCGGTAACTGATGCCCCAAGGAAAGAAAATGAAAACACCTAGTAAGGAACCTGAAAGCTCTAGCATGACTCATGAAGAAGAGGAAGAAATGCTACATGATATATCAAAATTACAAGAACAAGTGCAACAAATGTCACGCTCACAAAAGCTAACAGAAGCTAAGATAAGTGGCGTGGAATCTAAGATAAATGGCGTGGAATCTAAGATAAAGGGCATGGAAGCTAAGATGGATGATCCGAAGACAGATTTGAAGAGAGACATGGCAGATTTGAAGACAGATTTGACAAATTTTCTACAAGAAATACTTACTAATGGTGAAAAGGTTGTAAAGGAAACTCATGATGTGAACAAAAGTAATGTTAATCATGATTCCATAGATGCTAATGTTGGATCAAAGACCCACCATATTCCAAAAATTGATATGAGGAAGTTTGATGGCAAGGATCCCGCCACATGGATATTACAGATGGAGCAGTTCTTCGATCTCAATAATGTGCAAAACACACAAAAGGTACGTATGGAAATTGTATATTTGGAACCAAATTAGTTTGTATGGTATCAATGGCTTTTCTCTCGTAAAAAAATTATCACTTGGGCAATTTTTACGGAAGAATTGATAGCACATTATGAAGATACAAAAAGCAACACTTTTTTAAGCCAATTGATAAGTCTCAAACAAAAGGGTTCAGTAATGGAGCACATTGAGGAGTTCCAAAAATTGAACATAAGGGTAAAAGATATTCCAGAGGAGCATAGGATTGATGTCTTCATAGGGTCTTTAAAGGATAATATCCAACATGATGTTCGCCTTTGGGAACCTGATTCATTAGAGAAGGCATTCAGGTTAGTAAGAAAAATGGAAAGCAAAATTATGGCAACGAGGAAGCATACCACTCACAACTATAAAGACAGAAGTGTTGTTGCCCCTAGTATTCCACAATCTACAAGGTTGACACCACAACAATTGGAAGAAAAAAGAGCAAAAGGGCTTTGTTACAGTTGTGATAGCAAATACACTAAAGTTCATAAGTGTGCTAAGAAGAAATTATTCTACATAGATTGTGAAGAGGAAGAAGAAAAGGAGCAAGAAAGGTCAAAAGAAGAAGATATACTCCAGGAACAAAGCCTAGATGAAGAACAAATAAATCCGACCATATCTTGTAATGCATTGGCGGGAATTACCACTCCTCAAACCATCAAGATAGAAGGACAAATCAAGAAGAAAAAGGTAATAGTGTTGATTGATTGAGGAAGCACCCACAATTTTATTCATTGTAGGGTAGCAAAAGAATTGAATTGCTTCCTATATCCAGCACTAGAGTGTCAAGTGATGATTGCAAATGGAGGAACAATAAATTGCTTTTGAAGGTGCCATAATATCAAGCTATCCATGGGAGAATATGTATTGACAAGCCCAATGCTTTCCATTCCAATGGGAGGTGCTGATGTTGTACTAGGAGTCCAATGGCTACAATCCTTGGGTACAATAGCTTTTAATTTTCAAGAAATTTTCATCAAATTTTCTACGGAAGGAAAGGAAGTTGAATTAAGGGGTATTGTAGGGAAACTAGGAAATATAATCAGCTTTAATGGTATGACAAAGCTTCTAAAAAAGGATCAAAGAGGTGTAATTGCACAATTATGTTCGCTAGATGTTTCCACATCGGAATCATCTATTTCTCCAGATCTTCAAAAAGTCCTGGACAATCATTCCAAGGTATTTGAGACTCCCAAAGGTCTCCCACCTATGCGTGATCATGATCATGCTATTCATCTGATTCCAGGAAGTGTTCCTCCAAAAATCAGGCCGTACAGATATCCCTATGTCCAAAAACGTGAAATTGAACGTATGGTTACAGAAATGCTAGAGGCTGGTATAATTCAACCGAGTCAAAGTTCTTTCTCTGCTCCAGTAGTATTGGTGCACAAGAAGGATGGATCATGGCGCATGTGTCTGGATTATAGGGAGCTCAACAAGCTCACTATTAAAGATAGGTTCCCCATTCTTGTCATTGATGATTACTGGATGAATTGCATGGATCAATTTACTTCACCAAGTTGGATCTTCGTTCAGGATATCATCAAATCAGAATGAAGATTAAAGACATTCCGAAAATGGCATTTAGAACTCATGAGGGTCATTATGAATTTTTGGTCATGCCTTTTGGCCTTACTAATGCACCTTCAACATTTCAAGGTTTGATGAATTCAATTTTCAAAACATTCCTTGGAAAATTTGTGTTGGTATTTTTTGATGATATACTAATCTACAGCAAGTCTTGGAAGGATCATGTTGAACATGTTGACAGGGTGTTACAACTATTGGAGGAGAAACAATTATATGCAAAAAGATCCAAATGTTTCTTTGGGGTCCAGGAGGTGGAATATTTGGTTCATATTGTATCTCATGAAGGAGTTAAGGTAGACCCTAGCAAAATTAAATCCATTAAGGAATGGAAAATCCCCACATCCATAAAGCATCTGTGAGGATTTCTTAGGTTGACAGGGTATTATCGCAAGTTTGTTAAGAATAATGGGAGAATAGAAGCACCTCTAACAACATTATTGAAGAAAGATGCATTTTCATGGACTCCGGAAGCAACTAAGGCCTTTGAACATCTTAAAGAGGCAATGTGCCAAGCACCGGTCTTAGCTACACGGGACTTCACAAAAACCTTTATTGTGGAATGTGATGCTTCACGAAATGGAATAGGTGCTGTTCTAATGCAAGATGAAAGACCCATTGCTTTTGAAAGTCGTCCAATCAAGGGAAAGTTTTTAAGCAAAGATATTTATGAGAAGGAAATGTTGGCAATACTCCATGCACTTAAGAAATGGCAACCCTACCTAATGGGAAGACACTTCAAGGTAAAAACGGATCATGATAGCCTTAAATACTTTTTAGAACAAAGATTATCCTTTGAAGAGTAACAAAAGTGGGTCACAAAGATGTTGGGTTATGACTTTGAAATCATCTACAAAAAAGGGAAGCAAAATGTGGTGGCAGATGCACTCTCAAGAAAGGATGAGGATGCAGAAGCATTGTTGTGCGCCATTTCTATTATCCAACCAGATTGGATAAAAGAAGCAAGGGAGGAATGTGTTATAGACATTTTTGTGCCTTACAGCATTGAGCATGAAATGTCCATAATCTAAGGGATCCAAAGTCCCTAAACATGTTGTTCCTACCCCTAGAGGAACAAGGCCAACAAACCACAGCAATTCACAGAAGTTCTCCACCTGAAACTGCTCAAAAACAAGTCAATTCAAGATCATGTCAACTGCTCCACTGACCATCTGCGCTGAATGTCAATGGCTCCACTGGCTACCTGTGCTGAATGTCAACTCCAACACTGGCTACCTGCGCTGAGCGAGATTGGACATGTGGCAGACTCATTCCTCAAGGTGTCAGAACCCAGGAAGCTTCCAAAATGACACTTGCCTCAGGGAATTCGACTGGTGATGAGTAAGAGGTTCCAAATCTCCAAGTGGAAGCAAGAACCTCCAAGTGGACTCAAGAACTGACAGAGGGAGAGGACACTAGTCAGATCTCAAGCTGACTCATCCTCTCTCCAAACATCTATATATGGATCTCTCCTCCATGAGATCTAGAGGCTGGAATTTTGTTATTGCAAAGAATTGCTGTTGGTTTGAGATTGGAATCATTGGGTGCTTAATGCTTTGAAGGGAGGTGAAGATAGGAATTCCATTCTGCTGGGAAGGAGATGCTGGATTGGAGCCCTCTGGGTTGTATCTCTTCCTGAACCTTGTTATTTATCAATAAAGCTATCTTGGTTTTCTCCTATATACTGATGTATCTTTGATGTATGATTGCATTAGTGTATTTGATTTACTTCTAATCCTGAATTATTTATGAATGTGAATATCTGTCTTTGTGTTGTGTTCTTCTCTTGTCGCAAGTAGCTGTTCTCTTGTGATCTCGCAGGAATCAAGTAGTTGTTCTCTTGGGCGAGCGAGGAGGAAAGTAGCTGTGAACACCCAAAGAGAAGAGGATCCGGATCGAGGGACAAATGGAAGACATCGGTAAGTCTATTGATCTCTCTTCTTTCGCATTTCATAAAGGAAGAAACCAGAATAGCTGTATCTGTTTGTTGCTAAGGCACTGTCACACCTTAGGTGGATAGGATCGTCCTGCATAGGCATTTTTCCCCACAACAAATTGGCGACTCCATTGGGGACATTTGTTTTAGTCATTTTATTTGTGTTTCTATCATTGTTTGTTTCATAGACTCAACAGCAACAATCGAACTGCTTCTGCAAAGTAGACAGTTGCTGCCTTGATCCTTCACCGGATTTGGTCTATGATCTGAACAATAGACTCACAAATGATTTGATGATCCTTTGTGATAGATCTTAGTACCCTCTCAAAGCATCCCTTTGATTATAACTTGCTTGTGTTTCTGATTTGGCCTGAAACTGTTGATTTTTGAGCAATCTGTGACCCAGAACCCAGTGAGAAACGAGAGTTTCTCCTTCAGCGCAACTGCTGTGAAGGCAGTCTGCATTTCAATGCAGGTCCCGTGAAGGCTACCTGTGCTGAATGTCAAACCCACAGTGTTGAGGTTGCGCTGAACCAGTTTGGCCTTGTGCCGCTGGGGTTCTCTGCTCTCTGTTGCCCTGTTTTGATCTCTATTTTTTGCAGCCTTTAACCAGCATAGGTACCAGTCTGATAACTCCTTTTCTTTGCTTAAATTCCACCTCCTTTTGTACAAAAATACTGTAAGTGTTTTTATGTGTTTTTGGCGTCATTTACAGTTTTCCTTTGCATGAGTGAAATAATCATCCTGTAGCCCTTGATTCAGATCTGATTGATTGTGATCTTAGGAGAGAGTTCATTGGCTGTTTACAGTTGATTATACATTTGCTTTTGCTTACTGGTTTGAGTTTGTCTCTTTTAAGTGTTGAAACAAGTATTCATTTCGAAAGTTGCAAAGTGTTGTAATCTCTTCTACCCTTGTTGATTTCGAAAAAATAAACTTGTTTATACTTGTCATTTAAAAGCAAATTCAAAGTTGTACAAAAAGCTTTCTTTGTAGGCATCAATACTAAGAAAGCGGAAAACAAACACCTGCATTGTGCATTTGCATTTTGATAAGTTTGCATGCTTGATTTAGGAAGAGTGCATTAGAGTGTGCTGATTTCTCTTTGAGAAAAGATGGTGTCTTTCTTTTCCTTAGTAGCTAGGATTTTCAAAGTTGAAAAGATAATAAAGCTTGCTTATCATCTTAGACTGCATTTAGGAATTGTACCATACATCTCGTGGTGATCCAGAAAGGCAAACTTCTAAAAAGATCAACTTAAAATAAACTGAATGAACCTAACAACGCTTTGCAACATAACGCACAACATAGAGGTCTAGGCTAGAGACGTGTTCCGGTGTCGTTAAGCCTGGTGACTGTCGATCTCGTGGAAGGTGGGTGATTCCTCCTGAGGGACGATAGCGCCAGTATGGATTGTGCTCCCACGTACCGTCGCGTATATATTGGGAGACCCCTATAGGCATATATCCTTTATCCTTAGGAAGCCGTGTCGTCCACCCTACTGATCGCAATGCACTGAACACAGCATTCAGGAAGATCGACCGCCCGTACCCTAAAAAGTATTCTGCGGTTTTGCGAAAAGTTTGGCACACCCTCTGCCTAGAACTCCAGAGCAGTTTCTTTTGGTCTTTTTCAGACTCTATAACAGAAAAAGTCCATCCGAGAATTTGTCACTTCGGGCTCGTTAAAAAATCGAAGGAGACTAGAGTCATCTTTAGCTTTTTCTCGACTCTTTAAAAGTGAAAAAGCAAGTTGTGTCTAAAGCGTCGTTAACAATTTATTTTAAACGGAACAATCACCCTTTATCCCGCGTTGATCTTTAGGTCGAAAAGATGGAGCACACCAACCAAGGAATTCCCCTTGGTGGAAATCCTAGTCCCTTCTCCTCTTGGGGAGATGTTGGTGCGCCCCACATGGCCACATTGTCGCTTCCAGGACTGACAATTGGCCTACAAGTTTGGCTCTTTTCAACCAATGTCGTTCAGAACACTACAATTCCTGAACAGTCGAGTCAACAGTTAGATCAGACAAGAGTTGCCCACCAGCCTTCCACTTCATCTTCCTCTCCTCCTTCCTCTTCGTTTGATGGAACTGGTAGAACAAAAAACCGAGTTCCTAAGGAGAAGAAGGAGAAGAAGAAGAAGGAGCCTAAGGCAACTGGGGGCAAACAAGTGTCATCTGACAAAAATCCACACACAGCACTCGCAAGGCCTAAATCGCCATGTGTCATATGCAAGGGAGACCACTTCCATAGAGATTGTCCCTGTATCCCTCGAATACTAAGGGACTGGTCCCCCCGTTTGCACAATTCGGTAGCGTCGACCTCTGATAGCCATGTTGACTGCTCACCGTCAACTAGTGGGAGTGAAGCCCCAGGACAGAGAGGGAAAGCTAAATTTCCCTACAGACTGTGTGAAGGCGATCACGCCATCCACCGTTGTCCCTTCTTAGACGAGGCAAAAAGAGTTCTGGAAGATCGCCCGATTTTACGAGTGCAACTTCCTCCTGGATATCAAAGACTCCTGCCAAGTCCTTCGCTAGTTGAGAATCCGGCTGGCCCGCTCAGGTGGTCAGCCGAAGCACCTGTCATTGAAGATGAACCGTCTGAATCCATACCTGACGAAAGTCTAAAGGTTGAAACGGCAGTTGACCCGGTTTTGCCTTCAGAGGCTCTATCTTCGAATGATACCATCACAGATGAGAGTAAAGACGACACCGTCCAAATTCTCTTCATCAGCACTGAATCTGATGAACAAGGGGGCAATGCCACCACTCCTTTATCGCAGGAAGGAGGTTCATCAGAGAGATATCCAGCCGTCTATTCGGTCCCACCACCAAGCAACCTAGTTGTCTCGTTCGACTGGAACCAACTAGGCAGACCCCAGTTGCCAGCCAGTATACCATTCAGAATTATTGTCCAAATATACAGAATGGTAATGGCTGGCACTATCATTGATGAAGGGGCATCTGTGAGTATCCTTTCCTCTATTGCTTGGAAAGCGCTGGGTTCGCCTGCGCTTTTTCCTGAAATGAGAAATCTATCAGGCTTTGATAAAGGAACCAGTCGACCTTTAGGGATCCTCCCCAATGTGCCCATAACATTGAAAGGGAAGACCGTTCAAATGAACGTGATGGTCGTTCAAGGACCCTTGGATTATAACCTACTCCTTGGACGAGACTATATATATTGCATGAGAGCCATCGTCTCATCACTCTTTAGAGTAATGTGTTTTCCGCATGAAGGAAGAATGGTCAAGCTCGTGGACCAACTTTCATTCCCCGGATCACGCATCGAAAATAGTCATATACCATCCCTAAATGGTCTGTTCACGCAAGAAGTGTCTCAACCCACGGTCCGTCCTCCTGATGAGCGCGAGTAATCCGGGAGGATATGACTGGAACCCAGGGGGCATGCATCCTGGTCTGCTTCGGCAGGAAAACTTTGGGTATAGGGTAGGTTTCCGCGGGAGAATATGACTAGTCCGTACCCCGTCCGTCTAGGAAGAGGGTTGTTCTAGAATAAGATTCTTTTGTCAAAGTTATGTGAGTTGGCGGGCTACGTCGCTCACCTTTGTCTATTTCGGTAGACATTGCCGAGGAAGTGTTTTGTTTGAAAGATTAACGAGACAATTTTTGGGTAACCTGAAAGAGGTAAGCCTCTCTCGTTAAAACAAATGTTTTGGCAGAAGTGAAGTAGAGGTAACCTTGAAATCGTACTTTATGCCTGGGGGCATGCAAACCTTTTGGAGTGCTAGCAAGGGGCGGCTATTTATTTTTTAAATTTTTAGGTCCTCCCTTTAAACCTGTAGGTCTAACCCTTTAAACTCGTAGGATTAGTCGTTTCCGAACTTGCATAACGAAAGGATCCGGAGCAAAGCTTAGTGAGATGAAGCTCCATAAAAAATAGAATCTTGATGAGACGCTCTTATCATATGACTGGTATAAACGAGCAGTTTTGGCACAAAGTTCATGCTCGTTAAAAAATAAACGCAAGATCCGAGCAGTTTTAGCGCATAGTTCATGCTCGTTAAAAAATAAACATAAGTTTGAGCAGTGTTTTTCCGCGTTCAAGCTCGTTAAAAAATGAACCTATTCCGGTAAATAACCATTGTGTATGTAACTTTATCAGCCATTAAAGCCTTGGTCGTGTTTGCACCGTCACCTCCACTTTTCATTTGGCCGATCGTTCACCTCCATATGATTGTTTACCCATTTTGAGGAACAGCTGCGAAGAGTGATTTCACCTAGCCATCCTTGTGACACTGCCGTGATTGGAAAATTCCAACCTGTACCTGGAATCAGCTGCTAACCCTGTTTATCACTCGTTCCTCAAAAGACGAGTCTTCTTTAAGCTCTTTTCAACTGACTCGTAAAATATGAAAAGATTGCTGAGTCCTTGGCCTTCCAGCTCGTTAAAGGGACAGGAAGTGCTATCCCTCCTCTAGATTTTAATCTTTTTGGACCTGAGGGATTATTGCACAAAAAGATCGAGCGCTTGTTTGTTCAGCTCGTTAAAACTATCGAAAACTCATCCCTTCTGTATTGTTTTATACTTTTTCGGACTTAAGGGATTAGATGACGAAAAAGGAATTTTGGAGTTGACTTTATGTACCTTTTCAGACTCTCTAAAAATGAAAAGGACCGAGTTATCTTTGTCGTTAGACTCGTTAAAATCACTAAATAGCGACAAACTTGTCTTTAGACGAGAACGAGTTTCACTATCGCTAGGCTCGTTAAAACATAGCGATGGGCTTGCCCGAAGGGCAGGTTATAGAACAAGCATATGTTATCCTCCTCAAGCTTGACAAAAATAAAGAGGTACTGGTTAGCAATGACTGGGGAAAAATTGGGAGAAAATCAAGAAAACTTTGATGGTAGCAAGTCGCTCTTGAACATGACACTTTTCCTCCGTACCTCAATCGGGTTGGGTTGTTTCATTCACCGGTCACATCACCATGGTCTCGCCATACCATCCATATTTGGGGTAATGCTACCGATCCATCACATCAGTGTCGCCATATGTTCAAGAGAAGTCGTTCAGAAAGAGTCAACCGGGTCCCATCCACTGCCATACATTATCCTTCATCCATTCATGACCGCCACCCTGAATCATATGTCACAGATCGTTTTCACCTCCATCAAAATCATTAGCTCCGTTCCGTGTCACTGATGTGGGATTCATTAAGGCCCTCCTTTGACGGATCGCTTCTTGTCGACATCAGCTCATTATCCAAGAAGTTGATCTAGGAACAACCCCTTCAGTACTTTGAAGCTTGCATGCCTTAATGGCAAGTTTCTCACTTCCGGCGACAGGTATACGACAATGACCTTCGACCAGAAGATTTTGCGTGGTGGTCGACGCCAAGTCCTTTATTCACACCACGTGAATTGTACTGCAGTACCTTGAGGGTCATTATCATTATCGGTGATTCCTCTCGCGCTTGTTAACGGTTTACCTCATTGACCGGTAATCAAGCGATGTCTTTCCATGTTCGACTTCAGAACAATTCTTGCATGGATCGACTTGTACTTAGAGTGAAGATCGAATGAGTTTGAAGACCCCGGATCTAGTTTCATCCATCCGGGCTGCGATATATATTCAGGAAAAATAAAGACATTTGACATGTACATCATTGCAGCAGATGATCATCCTACTCAAAGGATGATAATTTCACCAAAATTATCAGTCTACCCTCAGACGATCGTATGTTCTATGTACAAACAATGAATTTATAAAGCTGAGCATGGGAATGCCCGCCTCAGCTAGATCATGAGAGCAGTATGAAAAATAATGTATTGTATTGTATCTTATTACAGGTCTCCTCCCAGCAAATGGATGAACTTTGGACCCTCCTGGATAAAGCATTTCACCCGATAAACGGCCTCATACTTTAGGGGGCAACTGTTATAGACATTTTTGTGCCTTACAGCATTGAGCATGAAATGTCCATAATCTAAGGGATCCAAAGTCCCTAAACATGTTGTTCCTACCCCTAGAGGAACAAGGCCAACAAACCACAGCAATTCACAGAAGTTCTCCACTTGAAACTGCTCAAAAACAAGTCAATTCAGGATCATGTCAACTGCTCCACTGACCATCTGCGCTGAATGTCAATGGCTCCACTGGCTACCTGCGCTGAATGTCAACTCCAACACTGGCTACCTGCGCTGAGTGAGATTGGACATGTGGTAGACTCAT
Source organism: Pinus tabuliformis (assembly GCA_031772625.1). Taxonomy (NCBI): domain Eukaryota; kingdom Viridiplantae; phylum Streptophyta; class Pinopsida; order Pinales; family Pinaceae; genus Pinus; species Pinus tabuliformis. The sequence goes on along the minus strand of CM062814.1, from coordinate 198,201,769 downwards.
TCCTCAAGGTGTCAGAACCCAGGAAGCTTCCAAAATGACACTTGCCTCAGGGAATTCAACTGGTGATGAGTAAGAGGTTCCAAATCTCCAAGTGGAAGCAAGAACCTCCAAGTGGACTCAAGAACTGACAGAGGGAGAGGACACTAGTCAGATCTCAAGCTGACTCATCCTCTCTCCAAACATCTATATATGGATCTCTCCTCCATGAGATCTAGAGGCTGGAATTTTGTTATTGCAAAGAATTGCTGTTGGTTTGAGATTGGAATCATTGGGTGCTTAATGCTTTGAAGGGAGGTGAAGATAGGAATTCCATTCTGCTGGGAAGGAGATGCTGGATTGGAGCCCTCTGGGTTGTATCTCTTCCTGAACCTTGTTATTTATCAATAAAGCTATCTTGGTTTTCTCCTATATACTGATGTATCTTTGATGTATGATTGCATTAGTGTATTTGATTTACTTCTAATCCTGAATTATTTATGAATGTGAATATCTGTCTTTGTGTTGTGTTCTTCTCTTGTTGCAAGTAGCTGTTCTCTTGTCGCAAGTAGCTGTTCTCTTGTGATCTCGCAGGAATCAAGTAGCTGTTCTCTTGGGCGAGCGAGGAGGCAAGTAGCTGTGAACACCCAAAGAGAAGAGGATCCGGATCGAGGGACAAACGGAAGACATCGGTAAGTCTATTGATCTCTCTTCTTTCGCATTTCATAAAGGAAGAAACCAGAATAGCTGTATCTGTTTGTTGCTAAGGCACTGTCACACCTTAGGTGGATAGGATCGTCCTGCATAGGCATTTTTCCCCACAACAGAATGGAAGAATGATGAAGAAGTGTGGGCACTTATTCGAAAGCTACAACAAGATTCCAGTACGTCTGATACATTTAGCTGGCAAAATGATTCATTATGGTACAAATATCGCTTATACCTCTGTAAGAATTCCCGGATAAAACAAAAGATTCTTATGGAATTACACACTTCTCCCTTAGGAGGGCACTCAGGATTTTTAAAAACTTACCACAGGGTGAAGAAGGAGTTTTTTTGGGATGGCCTTAAATCAGATATTCAAAAGTTTGTGGTGGAATGTTTGGTTTGCCAACAAAATAAAGTTGAAACAATTAAGACACCGGGTCTATTACAACCTTTATCCATTCCAAGCCAATGTTGGGAGGAGGTTTCAATGGATTTTATCATAGGTTTACCCAAGTCTGAGGGAAAGAGTGTCATCATGGTGGTAGTTGACAGACTTACCAAGTATGCACATTTTTGTGCATTATCACATCCATTTAAAGCCAGTACAGTTTCTACTGCATTTATGGAAACAATTCAAAAGCTACATGGAAACCCAAAGATTATTTTAAGTGACAGAGATCCCATTTTCACTGGAAATTTTTAGACATAATTATTTTCTTGTCTTGGTACTCAGTTAGCTCAGAGCTCATCTTATCATCCTCAATCTGATGGGAAAACTGAGATAGTAAACAAATGTTTGGAAGGATATCTTCGTTGCTTTGTATCTGATAAATAGACACAATGGGTCAAATGGTTGCCTCTGGCTGAATGGTGGTATAACACTTCCTTCCATATAGCAACAAAAATGACCCCATTTATGGCACCTTATGGGTATCAACCACCATCCATCACATCATATTTAAGAGAAAATTATAAGGTTCAGGCAGTGGAACATCACATCAAACATCAACAACAAGTCCTCCAAATCTTAAAGGATAACCTCGTGTTGGCACAAAATAGAATGAAACAACAGGCAGATCAGCATCGTAGTGAAAGAAATTTTGATATAGGTGATTGGGTATTCCTACTGCTACAACCATATAAGCAAATGTCCCTAAAGCAAGCTAAGAAGGATAATAAATTATCACCAAAGTATTATGGTCCGTACAAGGTGTTGCAAAAGATTGGTACTATGGCATACAAATTGGAGCTTCCTGCAGCTTCTCGATTGCACCCAGTTTTCCATGTTTCATGTTTAAATAAGGTTATAGGCGACAAGCTCCGAGTGCAAACAATATTGCCAGAACTTGATGAGGAAGGAAAAATCATATTGGAACCGGAAGCAGTCACAAAAACAAGAACTCGACAGCTACGGAATCGATCAATTTCAGAGTATCTTATCAAGTGGAAGAACTTATCCGCTGAATATTCCACATTGGAGGATGAGAATTTTATGCAGAAGTATCCAGAACTACTCAAGCATTGAGGACAACACTTTTTTGAAGGAGAGGGGCATGTTGGGTCCCTATAATACTAGTGATTACCCCATTACTATTGTAGTTATACCCCTTATTTATATTGTTGTGCCCCTATTACCCCCATGTTGTTATTTTTGTGCCCCATAGAATCCCTCTATTGTTATTTTTGTGGCTTTATATTATTATTGTTAGTTTGGCTGGATTATATTGTGACTCCTTAGACTCCTATATATAGAAAGGAGGTTTTTTCATTTGTATCATCGAATAATTGTTCATTTATGTAATGTAAAGGAGGTTGCCCTCTCGAAGAGGCTGAATTCTAAGGCGTTGATCTATCTTTTCTATCTTTTCTTGAGCTGGTTTCATAACACATCATGATAGGTCAATAGGATGTCAAAAAATTCCTCTTCCCTTACACACCTTCTCAAGATTTGGCCTGGGCCAAGTTTGAAAAGATTGCCCCCAATCCAGGTGAAGGGGGTGCTTTTCCTGACTATCTTGCTCTTTTCTTTGGAGGGAAAGTTTGGTGTGAACTGTGCTAATACCAAATAGTTTGCTATATCTAAAATCCATGGGGAGAGAATTGAAAAAGAAAACAAGTGCTCATCTGGTAACTGGTCATCCACCATTCTTTCTTCACCTACAGGCAGATTCACCCTAGATAAAAAGTCTGCAACAACATTTTCCTTACCAGGCTTATCAACAATGGTTAGATCAAACTGCTATAATAAAAGCAACCATCTTATAATTTGAGCATTCACATCTGGTTTGTTCATTAAATATTTGATTGCAGCATGGTCAATATGCACAAATGTTTGATAGCCTATAATGTAATGCCTAAATCTGTTTAATGAATGCACAACAATGAAGAGTTCCTTTTCAGTCACAATATCATTTAGCTCAGCCTTTGACAAGTTCTTACTGATAAAATAGATGGCATAAGGCAATTTTTCCTCTACCTGACCTAAGGTTGCTCCTATGGCTTTGTGTGAGGCATCAACATGAATATGAAAGGGGAGGGCCTAGTTTGGGCCTTAAAGAATTGGTGCAGTGGTTAACTTACCCTTTAGAATTTCTAAGGCTTCTTGACAGCTTTTTGACGATATAAACTCAGAATATTTGGCCAACAGCCCAAATAAAGGAGAGGCCAAATTGCTGAAGTACTTTATGAACCTTTAGTAGTATCTAGGTAAACCCAAGAAACTCCTAACATCTCTCTACTTTTGCAAAGGTGGGACCCTTTGGATGATGGCTATTTTGTTCGGGTGCACCTGTAGTCCTTGCTGATATATTTAATGACCTAGCATAGTCCCTTCAGTCATTAAGAATTCACATTTTTAAGGACTAAGAGACAAGTTCATTTCAATGCATTTGTGTAGTAATTTGCTTAGGTTAGTTAGGGCTTCTTGAAAATCATAGCCATAAGGTGTAAAGTCATCCATATAAATTTCCACCACATCATGTACTAATTTGCCGAAAATACTCAGGACTGCTCTCTGGAAAGTGGAAGGAGCATTGCATAGGTCAAAAGGAAGGGCCCTATAGGAAAAATTACCCAAGGACAAGTGAACGTGGTCTTATCCTAGTCTTCTATGTAGATTTGGATTTGGTTGTACCCATTGAATCCGTCTAGGAAAGAAAAAACCTTTTTCCCTACAAAGCCGTCTAGCACTTGGTCAATGAAGGGTAGGGGAAAATGATCCTTCTTTGTGGCTTTGTTCAACTCCTTGTAATTGACACAAATCCTCCACTTACCATTTTTATTGGGAGCTAACACTAAAGGGGAAACCCACTCACTGTCGGAGATAGGGTAAATGAATCTTGCATCTAGCAGTTTTTGCAGTTCTTCTTTGACCATATATTTAAGAGTTGGATTCATCCTCCTTTGTGGTTGTTGGACTGGCTTGCAACCTTCTTTGATGTATATGTGGTGAGTACACACTGAGGGTTGTACTCCCTTCATTTCCTTGTAACTCCAAGCAAAGTCTTCTAGGTTTTCTTTTAACATGTTGCATAGCTTTTCCTCTTCGAGAGCAGAAGGAGATGGATTAGTTTTCAAGGTTTTATCTGGGCCAAATTCTATGGTTTTGACACGGAGTGGGTTGGAATCAGCCAAGCATAAGTTAATTTGATGGTTGTTCTGGATTTCCCTTACTTCTTCTTCTAATGGTAATGAACTAGGAATTGAGCTTTGGATCAGGTGTTCAATCAAGTCATCTTCCTCTTGTTGTTCTCCTCCTATGGTTGCTTCTAAAGCATAAATTTGGGCAAAATAAACCTCATATTCTTCCTCCTCCTCCAACCATAAAGGTAAATCATGCTCTAGAGAAGGTTGAGCAGGAGGGTATAGGACTAATTGCTTGGACATATGCTCATTCTTGATGGTCATATTCCCAACTCTGCAGGTAATGTGAGCATTGGCGGTGGCCAACCATGGCCTCCAAAGGATGAGAGGGTAACCAATAAGCGTAGCCTTAGGCTGGAGAACTAGAAAACCTGCAAGGTATTCCTAGGAGTCAATGGAGACCATCACATCCTCAAAAATTCCCTCAGGGGTGACTGTGGAATGGTCTGCAAGTTGCAGAACTATTGTGGTCTTATTCAATGACCCTTGGAGGTTGAGCTTGAGCATGGTGTCCTTGGTCATCACATTAATGTCAGCCCCTAGATCGATTAGAGTGTGTGGGACAATGGTGCCATTTATGTGCACATCTACTACAGGGCTTCCAGGGTCCAAATATTTTAGACATATTACCTGCCCCAACATTAAGTCGGACAGCTACCCAATGACATCAATGGTAGGGGCATCCATTTTTCTTCTTCCTGGATGCCTGAAGGATTTCTCCTTAATCAACTTATTGTAAATGGGAAAATCTTTTATTTCCTAGAGAAGGGGGATCTTTACACATAGATTTTTCAATTCTATTAGAAGTTCAGTTTCTTCTAGGGTAGGCTGAAGTGGTTGGACTAATCTATCAGGGAAGGGTGGATATACTTTAAGGTTGCTTTCCTCTCTTTCTTCCTCAACCTCCCTATGTGGAGGGGGAGGTTGGTTATCTGGGAGTACTCTCCCAGATCTTAGGTTAATCTCATGGATTTCCACAACATAAGCCAGATATGATGTCTCTCCACTATATACTTGCTGAGCTTGCCTATTTTTCGGGTTCGGATTTGGATGGATAGGCATCTAGCATTGCCTGGGTGGAGAAGAGTGTAGGAGTTGTGGTTGGGCAGGTGGTGGAGGTAATAGAGTTTAAGCATTGTTGTATTAGGGCCTCCACCCTTGGAGTGGTGTATTCCACTAAGGTTGTGGCAGAGCGTAAGGTTGAAATGACTGGCTAGTTGGCTGGGAATGATATTGAGATGCATAGGACCAAGGAAGGGGTGTAGACCAGGAAGGATGAGCAAGGGGTCACCAAGAAGGTATAGCTGTGTTTTGGTTGGGGTTGCAATATGCATGGGATGACCCTTGCATGCCCTACTAGTAGGTCTAGGCCTAGGAGGCCTCCTTTGGTTAATGTAGAAAAGCTACTCAGTAACCACTTCAGCTCCTTGATATACATCTGTGAGTTTGGGTAATGAAGGGCACTTGTCTGGAGTGGTTCTCTTCACAGATCGAGCAAATTTCAATATAGTTCAATGGACATTTGTTGCTAGGATGCCTCTTGGTGCATCTAGGACAAAAGATGGCCAAGGCTCTCTCTACTTCCTCTTACTTCCTTCTGATGTTCACGGTGTCCATTTGCAAGGAAAGGGTTTGCAAAATCTCACTTTTGAAATCTTCCAACATATTTCCAATTTCACCCTTGATGGATGAGTTGGAAGATGATGTACTGGCCATAGGTTGACTACCCGTACCCTTTCTCCTAGCTGCCCTAGAATGGTTTCTAAAGACAGTCTTGATATCCTCATAGGGTAATTGGTAGATATCTCCTCCTGCTAACAAGTGTAAGGTATCTAGAAGGTCTTCTCTTACTCCCCTAAGTAGGACCAAATTTAGTGACTCAGGGTTAAGTGTGCACCTGGCCCTTTTATAACTAAGTTGGAATCTTTCTTCGTAGTCTTCTAAGGATTCATCCTGGCCTATGGTCATCCTGAAAATTTCTTCTTTAGTATCCTTTGGCCTACAGTAGTCCCGATATTTTTTGTTAAAATCTTGTTTCATCTGAGCCCAGGTTGTGATGCTATCTCCAGGTAAGCCCATGAAATAGCAGAATGATGCATCCTTGAGGGTATATGGAAATAGTTTTAACTTTTTCTCATCATCCGTATAGTCATAGGTTCGGCATATAACAAAAAACTCAAATAGGAAAGTGTCGGGGTCTTCTATGGTTAGGCCATGGAAATGAGGTAGGGTAGAGGGGCTTATATTCTTCATCTTAGTATCCCCGTTGGTTTCCCTTATGGGGAAGGCACCCTCGACTCTCTCTCTATTCCCTCTATCATCTCGGTTTTCAGCCATTCGTTTAGTAGGAATGGGTTCCTCTTCTTCTTCTTCCCCTGTAGGTTCTTCAAATATGTCAGGTTGCTCACCTAAAGGTTCCTCCAGTTCACAGCCACCAAAGAAGAGAGAAGGTTGGTTATTGGATGCAGTGGGGGTCTTTGGCAAAAATTTTCCTAAGTTGTCCCTATTCCTATGAGGCATGAAAGGAAATGTTTTTGGGTTGGTTTTTGTAAATTTTTTAAGGCTGGAAAGTATTTTGCAGAAATGAAATTGCTGATTGAATGAAAATCATTGACGGAATGAAAAAGCTACTTACTGAATTGAAATTATACTTTCAGGATGGAAAGGAAAGAAGATAATGACAAATGAAAGAAAGGAAGCTACTAGATTACTTTTGCATAAATAAACTAAAGGTAGAAAATTGAAAATGAGAAATAGAAGAAAAGAAAGAAGTAATCACATTATACTCAAAAACCTCCCTGGAAATGGTGCCAAAAAGTGATGAGTGCCAGTATTACAGCAAGGATGCTACAACTCCTAGGCTACCAACTTTACTTCTCATCCCGGGGTTTGTACAAACATGGAGGTGACAATGCTATATGCACAAGTAAAAGTGAAGGTCCTACCTATTATCACTATTCATCCGGAGAGAGACCCCAAGTGTTCCAAGCCAGACTTCTATATAGTCAGAAGAAGCTTGATTCTTTGATGGAAGAAGAGCAAATCCATTCTAAGAGAGCTACTCTACTGCAGTAATGAAGAAAACAACATGTAATGCTAAATAACACCATATATTAATTAACCATTTAAACAGCTATGCTAAGCATAATTTCTGAATCAAAACTAAGCTAATGATTCTATATAAGCTACAGAAGTAAAGAGCATCAACCATACAAATGTGTAAGCAAGAAAACTAAACTAACTCTGTTTTCATTTTTTTGGTTTTTTAAGGCAAAATCAAGTATGCAAATTAATTGTTCTTGTGGATGTGACAGGTGGATGGAAGGTGATTGAGGATGGCTAAAAGGCTTATGGAGTGGTTGGATGGTGTGGAAGGGTCCTAGGAGGATTTTTGTGACTTCCTAGAGGTTCCCCATCAATTTGGCCTCAAAATAGGCTGTTTCAGGAAAACCTACAGGATGTACTAGAAACCTACATGATGATCCTGTAGGAATTACAGAAAACCTATAGGATATGGCCGAGAGCTAATTGTGAGGTGTTGGAGGTGTTGGAAAGCTTGGAAAAGGTGCGTGATGAGTGATATGGGGTGTTAGAACGTCTAGGAACACTTAGGAGTCAATATCCAAGATCAGAGATGGCTAGATTCACTCAATGTATATAGGGTAATTTCAATAAGAAATGACAAAAACTAGTGAGGGTGATGGTGGAACACGAGATGGTTAGGGTGGATGAGGTGGAAGGTGTGTTTAGTCAATTTAGTGTTGTCTAAATTGCTATCATAAATTGTCAACCCGGGGCTCGTAAGCTGATGAAGTGAAGGTGTACAGTATATACTTAAGTAACCTCTTAGATCTTTTTGTCGTTTGGGGGTGTTGTGGTCAATTTAACTTCCTAAGATGGAGTGATGATTTTATAAACAAATGAGTGATTTGTGTGTGTATGGTGGTTTCTAAATGAGTGAGTGTGTGTAACTGGTGGTTTCCTAACTACCTTCTAAACTTGCAAAGAAAGAGCTTGAAAGAAATAACTTGAAATGAAACTGAAAGCAAAGCATAAAAACCACTTTCTAATGGCACTAGTCACTACTCATGTTGCTGCAATAAAAAGGTAAGAAAAACCACTTTAAAGACCAATTATAATGTTCATCTCTTCCTAACACTCTGCTTCCAACATATAGTACTATGTGAAACACGATTAAGAAGTAGTTAGATATAAGTCTAAAAAGTAATCAAGCTCTAAGATGACAAATTATAACACCACTTTGCCTCTCTCCAACATTCTGCTTCCAACATACATTGTAATGTGTAACAAGTGAAGAAAGAGTTAGTGATATAAGTCAAAAACTACTCAAAGCAAGCTGTGATTTATTAGTATTCTGATCTCTTAAAGATGAACAACTTATGATAAGGAGACCATCAATATGTTAGCATACAACTTGAGAAACTAAACTAGAAATCAAGCTAGAAAAACAGAATAAAGGCAGCAACTATGAATATGACAACTGAAAATACCATTAGAGATAAAGCAAATACAACAAAGACACACAATCCCGGGCTAACACCTGCAGAAAACAATCCTGATCAGTTAAAGTAAATGCTGGAAATGAGATGACAGTGAAAGTAAATCAAAACTGTACATGTATTAAAGAAAAGGAAAATTGTTGAATTCAAAAGAATGAAATGGCAAGAACATAAAGGTAAATTTACTGTACAAAGGCTGTTATGAATGGGGGCCCTCCATCCACAAAACCCAAGGAAAGATCAGCTACTTGAAGGAGTCAAAACAACACAGTCTTCTATTAACTCATATGCAGAAATTACAGTAAAAAGTGCTGAAACAGCAGCTTCAAAACAGAGTTTCTGTACACACTAAAATTGTAGCAATTACATAAACAAAGCAACTAAAACTAATCCTTAAGCGTACGCAGACACTGGATTTTATAGGCGTATGAACAACTGCCTACTGCGTAAAACATGAAACTAGAAATTAACTGACAGTCATGCTAATTAAAGGTACAACAACACGTCAATAGGTCCGTGCGTTATCTGGAGGCTTCTGTCGTCATGGAGGGTGAATCCAAAGTTAGATCCTGTCTCCCATAACCTGCATAGCGTGGAGGAATCGCCATCTGGAGTGACGTGACCTATCAGCTCACGCAGCACCGTTTGAGCTGGCTTTGTTGACCGAAGTTTGATCCACGTTGACCGGAGGTGTGCGTGGCGTTGCTGACCGAGCCAATAGCATAGGAACCTTTAACACCTTCATTCCCACGTGCCCATGTGATTCGTTTTTCAAAATGACACGTGGAACATAGAGATCAATGAAAAGGCTGCGGAATGACTAGATAGCTGCGGAATTGCTGAATGGCTGCGGAATTGCCAGACAGCTGCAGAATCTCTGTGCATATGTCAAAAATCTAGACAAACAGTCAAACATTAGCAAAGTTAACCAATAATGCTTAAAGACATCAAATGTAATGATCTGGATAGGTTTATGAGGAAAATAGGGCAAAAGAGAGGGATAAGTGAGGAAAAGCTGTAGGTAATGATAGATAATTAGGTGCAAGTTAGAGGCTCTACAAGGTGGTTGCTAGTGATGAAGTCTAGGTCTCCTCCTAAAGTACCTATTGTTCTTAAAACATATGTGTTTCCCAAGAACTATGCAACAAGATACATTTTCATAAACTAGAAAAGCATGAACCAATTGCCTATATTATGCATGAAGAAAGTGCTAAAGGGAATGAAAGCATGAGTGAGATCTTATTGCAGAAATGGAGTAATGGAAAAGATGACAATGAAATGAACCAAAATTATGCTAAATCAAGACAACAAGCTCCAAAGCTCATGCAAGAACAACAAATTTGTGTTTTTGGGGCTGTTAAAGGTCTCTTCCTCAAGTCATGGTCCTGGAGAGAGGAAGTGAGGTAGAGACACTTGCTGCTAACCTTATGGTGATCCTTTTTATCCTTTATAACTTGCTAATTGAAAAAACGCACAAATGGAAGCAAACTAACATACAACAAATCTAGTCTACATTGTTGGAATGGAAATACAACTACTTAAGAAAATGAACAATTAAAATATGAATCTATGCTAACATACATGTATAATAAAGAGGAGCCTTGGCTGCTATGGTTGGGACCTAACCCAAGAGCTTCAACCCTCTAAGTTAACTCAGTGCTGGCTCAAAAGAAAACTCATTCTTATTATCGAAACAATGGATTACATCCCAAACTGTCACAAGTCTTGTAGCTCAAAAATCGAGTAGAGTTTTACATTAAAAAATCAAAATCCTACTGAGGTCATAGGCCTCTCTACTTATACATCTGAAGTCTCCAATGTCTTCCTTAAAAGTAGGGAGGCTTGGCTCCCAAACTTGAGATAAACTGGTCCTTTGTCTTTCAGTTGCTCGACTGCCTTCTATTCATCATGATTTGGTTGTTTGCACTCTGAGCTGATGGAGGAATATTTGAATGGAGGGGTAGTAAATGAGGAGGATTTACCTCCTATAATTCTGCTCCCTTGTCCCATTCGAGTTTTGACCAAGGACTTTGCCAAAATTCCTTGCTTTTATCCTTTAATCTTGCATTAAATGCACATTAGACCACAAAGAAAAATATCAAACTCTAACTCATCTCATAAACAAAATATAACCAAAAGTATGCAATAAGTTATGAGAATAGTTGGTTTGACTAAGCTAGGAGGTGAATTAAGGCCCATATAATTACCCAATGATAAGGGTCATCATCACCCCCTACTGAAAGTGTTGCTCATCCTCTGAGCAACTTAGTCAATGCCCATGTCCTTCATGGCTCTGGTAACCTCTCTGACATCCCATGCCTCTGCTGTGGTCTCTTCTTCTTGTTCATAGAAGCTTGTTTTCCTTTCTATCTCTTCCCACTACCTATTTTCTTGTTCTTCTTTCCTCGCTTCTAGCATCTCTAGGAGTAGTGGTGGATTGAGTTTTAGGCCTATCCAATTGACCTTCAACCTTTGCATTGATTGCTTATACATAGGTGTCCTATTAAGTGCCTCTATCAACCTTTGAGGGGAGTGATATTCTCTGATCTTCAAGTTGTGTGGCAGTGTGTTCCATATTCTTAGGTAGGCATGTATACTATCATCTCCTAGCAGCCTAAACATATCCTCAAAATGTGAAATTACTTGGTCTTGGGCAACAAGATATCTAGGTGCCACTTGAGGGTCATTTGCAATCAAATTATCAGTGCTGATTAGGGCCATGGGATTTGATTGTTCAGCTTTGATGAAAAGAGGTTAGTTTTACTCTCTGGAAAATATTCTTTTCATCTCTGCAACCCTTGACTCCTCATGGTTCATCCATGATGCCAAATTTAGAGTGCCATAGATCACCATTTTTACCTCTTCTTTCCAAGACACTTTTTAGTCTTGATTTGAGACAACATTTTTTTATTATCATTTCTTGTAGTTTCATCTAAAACTCCAATCTCAAGATTTGTGTCCTAGAGATCAATGTAGGGATCCCCAAGTTCTATTGGAGCATCCCCTACCACTTCTTGTTGAGAAATCTAGGGCATGAGGAGTTAATGATTTCTCTACTTTGATAATTTTTAGTGATATAATTTTACTTCTTAGCTTATAGTCTTCTCTTCATTATATTTTTATTGTGTTCATTTCATCAAGATAATTACCAATATGCACAATAGAAGACAAGTGACAAAATATGTAGGCTTGTCAGTCAGGTCCAAAAATATCACCTCTTGAGAGGAAAGCCCTATAAAAATTCTTCTTATAGATCTTCAATTGATGAATAGCAAGACCATGACAAAGACCCTTGACTCTATATCCTCCTAAGAACATGTCACTAACCTTCATGTTCTGCCTCTTCTCTACCTTGAATTTCTTGTAGATCTTGAACTACTCTCCTCGACTTCTAGAGAAACTCGGTCTTTATCCTTCACACTACTTCTTCTTGGCTTCCTTTAGAGAAACTCAGACTCTAGGATTTCACTGGTTTCCTTTAGAGGATCTCAGCCTCTCTTATCTCAGCCACCTAGAGAATCTTGGTCTCTTAGGTTTACCCTAGATCAGAAACCCTAGTCTCCTTAAGAGAGACCTATACTGATTCCTTTCGGCCTCCCTCTGTGAGATTCTATACCCAATCTTGAATCAACAATAAGTTCTTCCTTTGATCTTCACTTGATGCCTTCGGTCCTTCTTCTCTTGTACCCAAAACAAATACCCTAGAATAATCCTTCCTTTGCTGACCCTAGAAGAAACCTTCCTTCACTGAACCTAGAAGAATCTCTCCTTTGCTATATCCAGAAGAATCTCTCCTTCGTTATACCCAGAGGAAACTCTCCTTCACTTGCCCAAAAGAATTTTTTCTTATCACTTCTTCACATTTTTGTGGCCTCCTTTTCCTACTTATTTTTCACCAAATTCTTGTCGAGTATCTTGCCTCTATGTGAGGCTAAGAGTGGCTATTTATGCACTTCATTACATGTCCTTTAGTCTGACATGATCACAAGTAGTTATATCGACTTCTTCTAGCAAGTTTTGCCATTGTTGTAGGCCGACTTGAAGAGGATAAGTGATAAGGTCTTAGAGGATACTTTACATAGATAAGAATTAGGGGAGTTTTGAGGTCTAAAATGAGCCTCCTAAGAAAATTATAAAGAAATAGTGGAAATAATAAAATAAGATTAGATTACATCATCAAATTTTAGAGGGAAAAAAGAAAACTATTTTTTCAACTCATATTTTCAACTTATCTCCCCATGGGTTTACTCAAATTTCGAGCAACAACACTCCCTGGATGCAGAATTTGACTCCTCATCCAAGGAGTACCCATGTTGCATACTTTTGATCGAATCTGCTACATTAAAAATTATAAATACATGAAAAATGTGATTGCAATCACGTTTTTTCATGTATTTCTCATTTTTTGTGTAGTGGGGTCCAACCAAAGTACGAAACATGGGTACTACGAGGAATTAAATTTTGCATCTAATAAGTACTCCCAATCGAAATTTGAGTAAAACCTTAGGGATATAAGTTTAAAATACGAGTTGAAAAAGTACTTTTATTATTTTATTATTTTTTAATCTTTTTATTTTTTTTACTCCGAAAATGGTGAATCATCTCCCATGGTTGACATCATCATCTTGAATCCTATTGGTCCTTATAAATTTTATTTTGGTTGTACATTTTTCTTAGGAGGCCCATTTTAGACCTCAAAATTTCCCTAATGTTTGACCATTTACAAAGTGTAACATGACTTCATTACATGACATCATTTTATAACTAGATGAAAAATAATTCCTAAAGGCTTTCAATGGGAGTCTTGACTCAAAAATAAAATCTCTTGCTCATGAAACCCATGAAGCAAGCAATAAAATATTTTTTATTTTTCTTCTTTACATCTCATTACATAAAATCATAATTACATGTCATTATGAAGACCAAACCTAGTTACACTTTTCAATGCTCCCTCTTAACTAGGGAGGTATTCATAATGGTACTTGGACATTATCAATCTGAATAATTTCTCATAAGAAGAGTTTGGATTGGTAACTCATTTGTATAACATCATATCAACCAGCATTGTCACATAGCAAGGCCTTGAATGAAAACTCCATCTCTCCACAAGATCAATGGTGGCAAGACCAATGATTTATAGACACTTTTATCATTGTCTAGTACTCAGGGTGTGTTCCATGAGGACTATTATTATCTTGGACTCCCTAGTCCTCAAATAATATCGGTCCTTCATGAATACTCTTATATTGGATGCCCTATCTCATCCTCAAAGAGTATCGTATGCCAAAAAATTACCCAATCCTCCATTTTGTCTTCCCAGGTGAAGACCAAAATGATGTGTCTATCTCTCCCTCTCAGATAGGGAGGAAATATTCCAATAAAGGAATGTAATAATTCCTACAAAAGGAATGTACCTAATCTCCCTCTTAACTTAGGAATTTTCAAGTTTCTTCCAAGTAAGAAACTTCTTTTCAGGCTCCCTCTTAACTAGGGACCTACAACAACTCCTCATGTGGAGATCATTGAACAACCAGTTGCTTGAAGAGCTCATTCCTTTGATGTCATGAATTTAATCTTTTTCATGGAGTCTTCATCTTTTGTGACTTCTTCATAGGTCACAGACCATCCATCACTTTCGTTCATGAGTCAATCATGTCCTCATTCTTTTCATCAGAAATCCATAATATTTCCATCTGGTTTTGCTTCATGTCATGCTACTTACTTCATGCCATATTTTCTGGAAGGATCTTACATCATTCTATATGGTATTCCTGGAAGTCACCCACAGATCTTCCCTTTTGCAGGCCTACATAAGCCCATCCAGCTATTAGTTCAAAAATTATAAATGAACACTTAAACCAAAAATTACCTTTGTGATGGTCTTTCATCATGACATCTTCCTGTAGGTATCAACATCCTTCATACATGTTTGACACATCCCCCAATATATCCATTGTCAAAGGTCTCTATATTTTTCGACTTTCATCAAAGTATATATATCTTTCCGGGAGATATCTTAGTCAAATATTCTTTGTCTCATATGTTGAACACATTCTACCATTTTTGCACATATCATGATCTCTTCCCCCTTTTTATTCACACTCTTCATTCCGAGGAGCTTCCAATCAGAGCTCCTTAATTGTAGTCAGCTCCCTTATGCTTTATATGAGAACATATTATGTTGATTTCATCTAGTGCGATCTATGCCTTTTTGCAACTTTCAGAGGAGGAGATCCCCATTTTCTTTGATCATGCTTCCCAGGATGGAAACAATGATCCATATTATCTACAACCATATGAAATGACTTTCATAATAATCTATATACCTCATCTTTCTTTTGAGTCATCCAGACTTCTTGTAGTAGCTTCATTTAAACAAGACTTCCTATAGTAGTTTCATTTAAATAAGACTTCCTATAGTAGCTTCATTTAAACAAAGGAGCTTTATCCTTTAGACCTTCTTCATGGTATGTCATCATACCATCATCCCTTGAATCTCGTGATTTGGAATTCTTGATGAAACATTTGTTTCTTTTCTAGATCGATGAATCCTCTGATAAGGATTCCATCAGAGAAACTTGAGAATCTTTCATATCCTCACCCAGCAGATGTTTCCTTATGAACTATTATATGATGATCCCAATTGATGATGACCTCTACTTATTTCTATAAGTATCACTTGATATTTCAATGAGGTTTCCAATGGATATCATTCTTTGTAATCAATAGAATTTATTCGAGACATTATTTCTGCTTCTAGTATCAAGATCTCTTGCTTCTAAGGTTTCTATCACGATTCTATTTTGAAAAGTACCTTCTAGTGAAGAAGATCATCTTATTCATAGTAGAGATATTTTACTTCTTCCTTCTTAGACTTCTTTGTCTCAAGTTATTTCACTTTCTCAGTAATATGGGCTTCTTCCCTATCTCTCTTATCCTTATTGCATTTAGTAAAATCTCTTCTACAGTGCCCAATTTCCTGACATCCATAGCCTCTCACCTTAGCCATGTTCTTCCTTTTCTTTTGAGGACCAAACTTTCCAAATTTCCCTTTTCTTCTTGCCATAGCAACATATGCTTGATTCTGCCCATTTGGTCCTACATCAACCTTTTCCTTTAGTCTGGTTTCTTTGATCTTATAGAGTGACCAAAGATCTTGAAATGGAGTATTCTCTTTCTTCCCATATAAACTTGAAGTAAAGTTACCCCATTCTTCTGGTAGTGCATTCAGTACCACTGTGGTCATCTCTCTATTAGACATGACTTCTCTGAACTCTTGTAGTTGATCTAGAATTTACGATTTCCTCATGAGGTATGAGGCTATTCCATCTTCCTTGGACATCGTCATTTTTTAGAGTTCTTTCCTTAATGATATTACTTTTCCTACAATACTTACAGAAAACAACTCTACCAATTTGTCATATATAGCTTTTGCAGTCTCCAACTTTGATACATATGGGATCAGAGAATATTTTATAGATTCTATGAGAATACACTGGCCTCTCACTTCTCCCTTCATGAATCTAACATGTGCTTGAGTATCTTCTTTTGGATGTTGGGTTATCAACCCCTTAATGTGATCCATGACCTCATTCTCAATAAGATTTAGGTCTTTCCTTTTCTTCCATGCAAGGTAATTTGCAGCCCCAACCAATTTATTCCTTTCCTTGCAAAAATACATTTTGTTATTATCAGATATAGTCATAGACTTACTTGAGAGATTGATACTTGCTTCCTCCTTAATATTGATGCTGATAGAGGATTTTCTTCTTGAGACATTCATGAGGGAGATTTTTCTTCATGATACTTCTTAAATGTTCTAGTCTTCCTTCTTGAAAATGGATTCAAGATTCTTTGCTGGTGTATATTTCTTTGATTTAGGGTTTTAAAGATTTTTGTCTTGGTAGCATTTAAATTTGCTACAATCCTTCTTACATTGCTTGATGTCTTCTTTATTGAATTCCCCTTCTTGATTTTGCACTTAAGCCCTGATACCATGTTGAGAAATCTAGGGCATGAGGAAAAATATTTCTCTACTTTGATAATTGCTTGTGATATACTTTTACTTCTTAGCTTATTGTCTTCTATTCATTATATTATTATTGTGTTATTTTCATGAAGATAATTACCAATATGAAAAATAGAAGACAAGTGACATAGTATGTAGGCTTGTCAGCCAGGGCCAAAACCTCTCACCTCTTGAGAGGAAAACCCTATCAAAATTCTACTTATAGATATTCAATTGAAGAATACCAAGACCATGAAAAAGACCATCGACTCTAGTATCCTCCCAATAACATTGTCACTAACCTTGATGTTTTGCCTCGACCTTCTTCTAGATCTTGAACTGTTCTCGGCTTCTAGAGAAACTCGGTCTTTATCGTTCACACTGCTTCTTCTCGGCTTCCTTTAGAGAAACTCAATCTCTAGGCTTTCATTGATTTCCTGTAGAAAATCTTAGTCTCGCTTATCTTGGTCACCCAGAGAATCTTGGTCTCTTAGGTTTACCCTAAATCAAAAACCCTAGTCTCCTTAAGAGAGACCTATACAACTTCCTTTCAGCCTCCCTATGTGATATTCTATACCCAATCTTAAAGCAACAATAAGTTCTTCCTTTGATCTTCACTTGATGCCTTTGGTCCTTCTTCTCTTGTACCTAAAACAAATTCCCCAAATGAATCCTTCCTTCAATGATCCCAGAAGAAACCTTCCTTCACTAACCCCAGAAGAATCTCTCCTTCTCTATACCCAGAAGAATCTCTCCTTCGCTATACCTAGAAGAAACTCTCCTTCGCTTGCCCAAAAGAAAAATTTCTTATCACTTCTTCACACTTCTTCTTTGTGGCCTTCTTTTCATACTTGTTCTTCACCAAATTCTTGTCAATTTTCTTGCCTCTAAGTGAGGCTGAGAGTGGCTATTCATACACTTCATTACATGTGCTTTAGGCCGATGTGATCACAAGTAATTAGGTTGACTTCTTCTAGCAATTTCTTCCATCATTGTAGGCTAATTTGAAGAGGATAAGTGACAAGGTCTTGGAGGATACTTTACATAGACAAGTTTGATCATTTACAAAGTGTAACATGACTTCATTACGTGACAATGACTCTATCATTTTATAACTAGATGACAAATATTTCCTAAAGACTCTTAATGGGAGTCTTGACTCAAAAATACTAGTTCTTTCTCATGAAACCCATGAAGTAAGCAATACAATAATTTTTATTTTTCTTCTTTACATCTCATTACATTAAATCATAATTACATGTCATTATGAAGACCAAACCTAGTTACACTTTTCAACACTCCCCGAGTGTCAAAATTCATAAGCACCTTGTTCATACCTTCCAGGTTGAGAATTAATGCCAATGTGTGGAGGAATAGAGCTATACAAATAACTCAATTCATTTGAAGAATTGTCCTCTTCAATTCTCATCCAACCCTACTTCCTCGTAGCTGGGAAAATGTTACTCTCCTAATCTGTTGAGTAATTTAATTCCTTTCATTGAATTTCCTATGAGGTCTCTATTTTTGTGTCTTGTTTGGAATTTCTAATCCTCTAGGTTTTGGGAAAATTGAAAACAATAATGGTCTTTCCAACATTAACTTATTCATGTTTGATGCTATTTAGTTTTTTAATTCACTAATTTGTGACTCACATTCATTCGTTTTCTGTTGGTGGAACTCCCAAGAGGCAGGTTGAAAATGTTGAACACAAGTCATGCCTTTCTTCCACCTCTTCTCTTGCCAATGAGCATGAACAAATTTCACTACTTCCACTGGTGAAATATCCCAACCAAAGTCATCTACTTCATCATTATTCAATAGCTCACATTGGTGTGTGAAGGAAACCTTCTCTAGTAAATCCATAATTCTCCCAAATGTTTCATCCAATACTTGACTTGGTTGGAAACCTTCATCACCAACCATCATATTGTTTAAGCCACTAAGGCACTCCTCATCCTCACTGTCCATGCCATAAATAACCTAGAAAGTGTCCAAGACTATTTCAACTTCACTCTCTAATTGTGAGATATATCTTGAAGCAGAGCACACAAAATTAGAAATATAATCATAATCCTCTATCTTGCGCACTCCAGGTTTTGGCATGTTTCTCACTGAGGTAACTTGCAAAATCCAATTGTGGCATTCTTTATGCAATTCTTTGAATAAAGCCCATTGATTTATATCAAGAAACTCCAAGCTCCAATCCTTCCCACCTCTCCATATCACAACATGGGTGTAATGATTTGTTGTGCATGATTGAAGAATTTGTTGTGCCTTACATGTATATTTTGTAAATCCATATAGTTTCATAGCAAGCATCCACTCATCTTAGCATGTCCTAGTTTCCTGTGACCATTGCATCCTAAAATGTTGTTTGTCTAGATTTAGGATATGGTAATTCAACTGATCTTTGCAGTTGGCTAGAAGGATGTCCATATGATTTTAACTCTAATTCTTTTTTAAAAGAGAGAGTAGATATATCTTCAAAACTAAAACAAGTGGTACAATAGGTGAATCCCCCATTCTGATGATTGTGCAAAATTTGTCTTTCCAAAATTTGTACACTTGTTCAAACCCCATCATACCTTGTGTCAATTTTCCTGTAGTTTGTTGCCTATAATGCTTTGGATGTCCATGTTTAGAAAGGGTGGTATTGACCTTGTCTTCAAACAATTATCCTATTTCTATTCACTTTGAATCCATGTATAGAAATTCGAAGTGTCAGTCTGAATTGGACAATAAAAAATCTTGTGTTATCAGTATTGGGAGAATGGGAAGTTGAAGCTAGGGTCCAGACTCAAAGATACTGTATATTACACATATGGAATTGTGCATGTCTCAATTCCAATTCACCAGTAGAACTATTTTGTGTTTTCTTTCTTTGGAAAGATTCAAAAATTCCAAGGACATGATGCATAGTAATGTCCACAACCTCTTCTTGCATCAGATCTCGAAGATATCAACGTATCAAAAATTACAACCAAAAAATACTTGGAAGATGATCATGTGTTTCCAGTGCCCTAAAGCCTGATTATTGCTAACTGCAACATCTGGAATCTTAGAATACACCCTTAATGTGGAATGTGGGCTTCTAACAAGGAAAAGCTCTTTGCAGGAAACTTTAAGACATACTGGCATTGAAATGTTGGAGCAATAAAATTATGCATTACTTGTAGGTTTTAACCCTAAACAAAAATTACCTGCATATGAATTCTAAAAATAGAAAAATAAACAAAGGTGAGAGCATACCACATAAAACAAATATACATAGAGATTTTCCCCTGGATCCCACAACTGGGACTACCAGATTGATTTTTCATTATGTTCCTTTCAATGTTACAATAGATATATATACATGCCGAAGCATCCAAAAACCCCAATCCGTTAACCCTGGATTAGAACATAACCATACTTCCAAGGAAAATTTTAAGGATGGAAAATTTTCTTGAAGTTTAAAACATTGGCGAATCTCACTAATCCATAATATGCAAATTATAAATGTTTATTGATATATTTGTAAAATTAATCAAATTTATAATTATTTTATATATAGTCTCTCTATAATGTTGGCGATTTTTAAGGTAAAATAATTTTATATTCTAAAATTTGGGCGAATCGTCTTTTATAAAATTGGAAATTGGCGAATCTTTTTTTGGAAAAATCATGGAAAATTAGCCCACTGGGCGAACATTAGCCCCTAAAATTTTCCATGCATACTTCCCTTGATCGGATCTACAAAATACGATGGACCGAAAACCATCACGCCCAAAACCATGTGCAAAAACCATGCACAAAATCATGGGTAGGTTCGCCCACCTAATATAGGGTCCAATTCTTTTTCCCAATTGGGGCTAGTCGTGGAAAGAATATAACACAACTATTGTTTGTCTAGATTTAGTATATGTTAATTAAAATGGTCTTTACACTTGGCTAGAAGGATGTCCATATGATTTTAACTCTAAATCTTTTTTAAAAGAGAGAGTTGATATATCTTCAAAAGTAAAACAAAGGGTACAGTAGGTGAATGCTCCATTCTGATGATTGTGCTAAATTTGTCATTCCAAAATTTGTACACTTGTTCAAACCCCATCATACCTTGTGTCAATTTTCCTATCGTTTGTTTCCCATAATGCTCTAGATGTCCATGTTCAGAAAGGGCGGTATTGACCTTGTATTCAAAAAACTTCTCCTGTTTCTGTTCGTTTGGAATACATGTATAGAAATTGGAAGTGTCAGTGTAAATTAGGCAATAAAAAATAATTGTGTTATTAGTATTGGGAGAATGGGTAGTTGAAGCCAGGGTCTAGACTCGAAGATACTAGATATTACACATATGAAATTGTGTGTGTCTCAATTCCAATTCACTAGTAGAACTCTTTTGTGTTGTCCTTCTTTGAAAAGATTCAAAAATTCCAAGGACATGATGCATAGCAATGTCCACAACCTCTTCTTGCATTAGAGCTCGAAGATCTCAGATCATCCAAAATTGCAACCAACAAATACTTGGAAGATTATCATGTTGTTTCAAGTTCCCTAAAGCTTGATTATTTCTAACTGCAACATCTGGAAGCTCAGAATACACCCTTAATGTGGAACGTGGGCTTCTGACAAGGAAAAGCGCTTTGCAGGAAACTTTAAGACATATGGCATTGAAATGTTGGAGCAATCAAATTAGGCATTATTTGTAGGTTTTAACCCCGTACACAAATTACCTGCATATGAATTATAAAAACAGAAAAATAAACAAAGGCAAGAGCATAACACATAAAATAAATATACACAAAGATTTTCCCCTAGATCCCAAAACCGGGACTAATAGATTGATTTTTTGTTATGTTCCTTTCATTGTTACAATACATATATATACATTCCAAAGCATCCATAAACCCCAATCCATTAACCCTGGATTAGAACATAACCATAGTTCCCTTGACTGGGTCTACAAAATACCATGGACCGAAAGCCATCACGCCCAAAACCATGTGCGAAAACCATGCAAAAAATCATAGGTAGGTTTGCCCACCTAATATATGGTCAAATTTTTTTTTTTCCAATTGGGGTTAGTTGTGGAAAGAATATAACACAACTGTTGTTTGTCGATATTAGATATTCTAATTCAACTAATCTTTGCAGTTGGCTAGAAGGATGTCCATATGATTTTAACTCTAAATCTTTTTAAAAGAGAGAGTTGATATATCTTCAAAAATAAAACAAGTGGTACTATAGGTGAATGCTCCATTCTGATGATTGTGCTAAATTTTTCTTTCCAAAAGTTGTACACTTGTTCACACCCCATCATACCTTGTGTCAATTTTCCTATAGTTTGTTGCCCATAATGCTCTGGATGTCCATGTTTGGAAAGGGTGGTATTGACCTTGTTTTCAAAAAAATTCTCCTGTTTCTGTTCGCTTTGAATCCATGTATAGAAATTGGTAGTGTCAGTCTCAATTGGACAATAAAAAATAATTGGGTTATCAGTATTCGGAGAATGGAAAATTGAAGCCGGGGTCCAGACTCGAAGATACTGGATATTACACATATAGAATTGTGCATGTCTCAATTCCAATTCACCAGTAGAATTCTTTTGTGTTGTCCTTCTTTGGAAAGATTAAAAAATTCCAAGGACATGATGCATAACAATGTCCACAACCTCTTCTTGCATCAGAGCTCGAAGATCTCAGTGTATCAAAAATTGCAACCAACAAATACTTGGAATATTATCATGTTTTTTCCAGTGCCCTAAAGCCTGATTATTGCTAACTGCAACATTTGGAAGCTCAGAATACACCCTTAATGTGGAACGTGGGATTTTGACAAGGCAAAGATCTTTGTTGGAAAATTTAAGACATAGTAGCATTGAAATGTTGGAACAATAAAATTATGTATTATTGAGGTACTCTACATCTTGAAAAGATGGAAAGGTAGATGTGGAAAGGACATAGGTTGTTAGTTAGAAATAGCTTGAGACCATTATCATATACAATGATAACATAACTTATCTTCACTTGGTTCCTAACTAGAGTTTACTTCAAAATTCTTCGACATTTTAGCTCTGCAAGATTTTTCTACAATAGCTTGAATCCACATCATTTGGAGTTATTGAAGTGTTTCTTGGTTCCCTGACCTGGTCTTCTTCCTTTGGTTCCATTACACCAACATTTTTTGTCACTGTTGGTTCCTTTTCCTTTGTATCTTTCTCCATTGCTTCCTCATTTTCTAGTTCAATGCCCCAGATAGCATTAATGATAGCGTCATACTTGGACTCCAATTGGTGTAACTTGAGGCCTCTAAAGGAAAATATTCTCCTGAAGTCTTTTTTTCTTAGTTTCATGAGCTAGTGATTCCCTAATGTGATCAATGGTCTTCAAAGGTTTGAGATGATATGATGGAATATTGTAATGGATCAATGTCAATTATTTTTTGGGAACAATGATTGGTTCCATGAATATAGCAGTATAATTTGCGCATGAAAAGTTTGTTGGACTAGTAAAGTGTGTCAATGAAATTTTAAAACCCTAAAAGTATAGAAGGATATGACTTGTATTGAAATCTTGTTCCTAAGGGTTTGTGAAAACCTAGAACAAGAACTAGAATGCTAAATGGTACAAGATTAAAACTTACATTCTCAAAGAATATATAATGCCTTCAATCACACTAAAATAATCCAAGGATAGATAAAAGGGACACTTGCTTACAAATAAATATTGTTCATGCTATAAGCCTTTTGGAGAAAATCCAAAAACATATTCATAGGTTGGAACTTTTCTTATCCTTTGATCACTGAGTTCTATCTCATAAATATTCTCTTCCTTCTTTTCTTCATTGCCATATTCAAGTATTTCACCATCTAGTGTCCTCTATTCTAAACTTGTCTCACCATAATTTTTAGTTGTATTCGCATAGATCTCCAACTTGCCTCAAGGATATCATGCACTAAAATTTACAATCTATCTAAATAATAAGACACGTTGAGGATTTCATGACACACCAAGTGGTTCCATCCATTCATGTTCCATTATGGCTGGACATAGATTGCATCTAGAGAAAATATTAAAATCTAATTGCTAAACTTTTTGGCCATGCACCCATAATCAATTCCATTGTTGTTGTTCACCACTTTGATCCCCATTAGTGTGTTAATTGCATCCAAAATAAAATGAAATATCATTACAACTACTCCACATCACAACCAACAAAAGCTCGTTTGTTTATTCTTCTCTAGTGTATTTACATAACCAGGCTCTTCAATGCATTCTTTCAGTTCTCTAAGTGCATGGTATCACATCAAATATAGTTCACATATAGCTCACAGGGTCTCCATGTTTCTAGGCTTACTTAACTGTTACAGGGAAAAGTGTCTACACAGAACTGCTTATCCCACTAAGGTGTGGTACCTACCTTAGAAACAAACAAAGTAAAACTACTTTAGTTTTTCCTTTATGAAATATAGATGAGGGAAGAACAAAGAAGACCAACCTCTGTCTTGCGCTAATCTCCTAGTGCGATTCCTCTCTCTCTTGATAGTCTTTCGCTACTTGCTCCCTTGTATGCCCAGCTTCACAGAGTACCTGTAAGATCATAGTAGTATAGCACTATACAAGAACATGGATCTATAATCATAAACAATCTAGGATCAGATGTAAATTGACCATACAAATGCATAAAACATAAATGACACAAGAGTATGGAGGAAAACTTGAATAGCTTTTATTGATAAACAAGAAAGAGCCAAGGGAGTTACAACCAGTTGTTTTGACCCAGCATCATCCTCTCAGCAAGGAAGCCCCTCTTCACCTCATACAAAGCTTAGATCACCCAACAATCTGATGTTGTCTCAATAAACCAACAGTAATTCCTTACAATATGCAAAACTCCAGCCTCTGGATCTCTAGGATGAGGGATCCATATATAGATATCTGTAAGGGAGATGAGCCAGCTTGTGATTTGATTAGTGTCTTCCCTCTGATAGTTCTTGCTTCCACTTGGAGATTGATGATCTCTTACTCATCCTTGGTCGAATTTAGAGAGGCAAGTGTCACAGGAGAAGTTTCTGGAAGTTTACATGCCTCTCCACCTCGCGAAATGACACTGCCATTTCTCACTTCTCACCCATCGCACCCCATAGAAGGGCTTTTTGAAATGCAACACACCTACACAGTGTATTTAGGTGAGATGCAACGCACTTTTCCTATGGAGCAGCTGAAATGATCCTGTTTTGACCAGTTCTGAGCAGTTTTTCATGGAGAACTTCTGGGAGAAGTTGTAATCAGTTGACCTTGTTCCTTTAGGGGTTAGAACAACACTTTTAGGGACTTAGGAGCCCTTGGTTTATGGAAATTTCATGCTTGGGGTTGTAGTGCCCAAAAATGTCTATAATAGTTGCCCCCTAAAGCATGAGGTCGTTAATCTTTTGATGTCAGGTGAAATGCTTTATTATGAGGATCCGAAGTTCTTTCAAGCTGGGAGGAGACCTATAATAAGATACAATACAATACATTATCTTCATAATATTTTCATGATCTAGCTGAGGCGAGCATTCCCATGCTCAGCTTTATAAATTCATTTTCATGTACATAGGACAGACAATCGTCTGAGTGTAGATTGATGATTCTGGTAGAGTCATCATCCCTTTGATTGGATGATTATATGTGCAGCAATGATGTACATTTGATATCTTTATTTCCCTGAATATATATCGCAGCCCAGATGGATGAAACTAGATCTGAGGTCTTCAATCTCGTTCGATCTTCACTCAAAGTACAAGTCTATCCATGTGAGAGATGTTCTGGAGTCGATCATGGAAAGACATCGCCTGATTACCAGCCAATGATGTAAGCTGTTAACAGGCGCGAGAGGAATCACCGATAATGATAATGACCCTCAAGGTACTGCAGTATGATTCACGTGGTGTGAATAAATGACTTGGTGTCGAACACCATGCAAAATCTTTCGATCGAAGGTCATTGATGTAAACCTGTTGCCGGAAGTGAGAAACTTGCCATTGAGGCATGCAAGCTTCAAAGTACTGAATGGGGTGTTCCTAGATCGACTTCTTGGATAATGAGCTGATGTCGACAAGAAGCGATCCATCACAGGAGGGCCTTAATGAATCCCACATCAATGACATGGAACGAAGCAAATGATTTTAATGGAGGTGAAAACAATCTGATGACATAAAGTTCAGGGTGGCGGTCATGAAAGAATGGAGTGTAAATGTATTGTAGCGGGTGAGACACAGGTGAATTCTCTGAATGACTTCTCTTGAACATATCGGCGACACTGACATGATGGACTGGTAGCATTAACCCCAAATGTGGATGGTGTGATGGGACCATGGTGATGTGACCGGTGAATGAAACAACCCAACCCGGCTTGGATGCGGAGTGAAAGTGTCATGTTCAAGAGTGACTTGCTACCAACAAAGTTTCTTCAAGTTTTCTTCCCAATTTTTCCCCAGTCATTGCTGACCAGTACCTCTTTACTTTTGTCAAGCTTGAGGAGGATAACATATGCTTGTTCTATAATTTTCCCTTCAGGCAAACCCATCGCTATGTTTTAATGAGCCTAGCAATAGTGAAACTCGTTCTTGTCTGCTATGGACAAGTTTGTCGCTATTAAGTTTTAACGAGTTTAACGACAAAGATAACTCGGTCCTTTTCAATTTTAGAGAGTCTGAAAAGGAACATAAAGGAAACTCCAAAATTCCTTTTTCGTCATCTAAGCCCTTAAGTCCGAAAAGGTATAAAACAATACAGAAGGGATGAATTTTCGATACTTTTAACGAGCCGAACAAAACAAGTGCTCGATCTTTTTGTGTAATAATCCCTCAGGTCCAAAAAGATTAAAATCTAAAGGAGGGATATCACTTCCAGTCCCTTTAAAGAGCTGGAGAGGCCAATGGCTCGAAAATCTTTTCATATTTTACGAGTCAGTTGAAAAGAGCTTAAAGGAGACTCGTCTTTTGAGGAACGAGTGATAAAATTGGGTAGAAGCTGATTCCAGGTAAGGTTTGGAATTTTCCAATCATGGCAGTGTTACAAGGATGGCTAGTGAGATCACTCTTCGCAGCTGTTCCTCAAAAGGGGTAAACAATCAAATGGAGGTGAATGATTGGCCAATACAGAGTGGAGGTGATGATGAGAACACGACCAAGGATTTTAAAGGCTGAAGTACTACATTCACGACGGTTATTTACCAGGAAATAGTTCATTTTTTAATGAGCTTAAACACGGGGAGAAACATTTGCTCATGGCTTATGTTTATTTTTTAACGAGCTTGAACTATGCGCTAAAACTGCTCGATGCGGGTTTATTTTTTAACGAGCTTGAACCTTGCGGTAACACTGCTCGATTAATCCAGTCATGTAATAAGAATGTCTCATATATGAAAACGACAATTTTTAGAGTTTTTCCCCACATCCTTTCTTTATGCAAGTTAGGAAACGACCAATCCTAAAAAACAGATAAATGATCGCTCTTCTCTTGCATGCCAAAAGGTTTGCATGCCCCCAGGTATAAAACAGAGTTTCAAGATCACCCTTCAAATCACCGACAAAACATTTGTTTTATCAGGAAAGGTCTACCTCTTTCAGGTTACCAAAGATTGTTCTATTCACAACGCAAACAAAACACTTCTTCGGTGATGTCTACTGAAATAGACAAAGGTGAGACAATCCACTCACATAACTTTGACGAGAGAATCTTATTCCAGAATAACTCCCTCTTCCACTCACGGACGGGAGTACAGACCAGTCATATATCTCTCGCGGAAACCTACCCTATACTTGAAGTTTTCCTGCCGAAGCAGACCAGGGTGCATGCCCCCTGGGATTCAGTCATGTCCCCCAAATCACTCGTGCTCATCAGGTGGACGGACCGGGGATTGATGAGACATTCCTTGTGTGAAGAGACCATTCAGGGATGGTATATGACTATTTGCTATGCGTGATCCGGGAAATGAAAGCTGGTCTATGAGCTTGACCACTCTTCCTTCATGCGGAAAACACATTACTCTAAAGAGTGATGAGACAATTGCTCCCATGCAATAAATATAGTCTCGTCCAAGGAGTAGATTATAATCCAAGGGTCCTTGGACGACCATTACGTTCATGTGAACAGTTTTCCCTCTCAATGTTATGGGCACATTGGGAAGGATCCCTAACGGTCGACTGGTTCCTTTGTCAAAGCCTGTTAGATTTCTCATCTCAGGCAAAAGCGATGGCGAAGCAAGCGCTTTCCAAGCAGTCGAGGAAAGGATACTCACAGAATCCCCTTCATCTATGATGGTACCAGCCATAACCATTCTATATATTTGAGTAATAATTCGGAATGGTACACTAGCCGGTAAACGGGGTCTGCCTAGTTGATTCCAGTTGAAGGAGACAACTAGGTTGCTTGGAGGTGGGACCCAATAGATGGCCGGGTACGACTCTGACAAACTTCCTTCCTGTGGTAAAGGAGTGGGTAAATTGCCCCATGTTCATCGGAGTCTCTTCTTACGAAAAGAATTTGGACGGTGTCATCCTTATTCTCTTCTGTGACTGTATCATCTGAAGATGGAACCTCTGAAGGCAAGACCGGGTCAACTGCCGCCTCAACCTTTTGACTTTCGCATGGTATGGGTTCAGATGGTTTGTCTTCAATGATAGATGCTTCAGTCGACCACCTGGGCGGGTCAGCCAGATTTTCAACTAGTGACGGACTCGGCAAGAGTTTTTTATATCCAGGAGGAAGTCGTAACGGTGAAACCGGACGATCGTCCAAAACTCTTTTAGCCTCATCTAAGAAGGGACAACGGTGGACGGCATGGTCGCCTTCGCACAGTTTACAAGGAAATCTATATTTTCCTTTTTGTCCTGGGGCTTCACTTTCACTAGTCGACGGTGTGTTTTCAACATGATCATCAGAGGCTGACGACACCAGGTTGTGCAAATGAGGAGACCAGTCCCTTAAGATCCGAGGGATGCAAGGACAATCTCTATGATAGTGGTCTCCTTTTCAAATGACACATGGCGATTTAGGCCTGGTCGGTGCAGTGTGTGGATTTTCGCTAGACAACACTTGGTTGCCCCCTTTCGCTTATGGCTCCTTCCTCTTCTTCTCTTTCTTCTTCTTTTCCTTCTTCTTCTTAGGTAATTGATTTTTGGCTTTACCAACCCCATCAAGCGAAGAAGAAGGAGGAGAGGAAGAGTTGGAGGAAGTAGAAGGTTGGTGGGTAAATCTAGATTCGTCTAGTTGTTGACTCGATTGTTCAGGAATTGCAGTGTTCTGAACAACAGAGGTTGAGAAGAGCCATACGGGAAAGCCGATTGTCAATCCTGGAAGCAACAATGTGGCCATATGGGGTGCACCAACATCTCCCCAAGAGGAGAAGGGACTAGGATTTCCTCCAAGGGGAATTCCTTGGTTGGTGGGTTCCATTTTCTCAACCTAAGATTAACGTAAGAAAAGGTGATGATTATTCCGTTTAAAATAAATTTTAGACGCTTTGACACAACTCATTTTTTAAATTTTTAAGAGTCGAGAAAAAACAAAAGATGACTCTAGTTGCCTTCGATTTTTAATGATCCTGAAGTGACAAGTTCTCAGATGGACCTTTTCCATTAAGGAGTCTAAAAAGGAACGAAAGGGACTGCTCTGGAAATCTAGGTAGAGGGATTACCAAACCAATCACAAAACTATAGAATACTTTTTACGGTACGGCAGTCAATCTTCCCGAATGCTGTGTTCAGTGCATTGTGATCGATAGGGCAGCAGACACGACTTCCTATGGATAAAGGATTAAGCCTATTGTGGTCTCCCAAAATATACTCGATGGTGCGTGGGAGCACAAGTCTGTACTGGCACTTATCGTCTCAAAGTGGAGGAATCACCCAACCATCAGTGAGAACAACAGTTACTAGGCTTTACGACGCCGGAATACGTCTCTAGCCTAGACTTCTAAATGTTGTATGTTAGGTTCCAAAGTGTTGTTAGATTCATTGAATTTATTTTATAGTTGATCTTGTTTAAGAAATTTTCCTTTCAGGTTCACCGCGATATGTAGATGTATAATTCCTAAAATGCAATCTAAGATGATAAACAATGTTTTATCTTCTTTGTGCAATGAAAATCCTAGCTACTAAGGAAAGAGAGACAATATTCTTTCACAAAGAGAAAAGAGCACACTCTAAATGCACTGTCCTAAATCAAACCAATCAAACAGTCTAAATGCAAATGCACATGCATGTATTTGTTTTCGGCTTGCTTAGCATGTGAATGGTAAAAAGAAAGCTAATGCACAAATCTGAAATACTTTTCAAGCGATAATTACTAACAAGTTTCTTTTCGAAATCAGAAATGGAGACAATCACAACACTTTACGATTTGGAAATGAATAATTGCTTTTGACACTAGAAAAATTACAAATTCAGACCAAATACAATAGTAATAGGATAATCGACTATCTACAACAACTAAACTCTTTCCTATGACTAAAAACGACACTTGCGACACTTTCAAATCAAAGGACGACAGTACGATTACGTTACTTTTTGCAAAGGAGAACTGAAAATGACTCAACAAATACACAAAAACATTTACAGTTATTTTGTACAAAGGAGGTGGAATAACAGCAAGGAAAAGGGATTTCAAATAGAGATATACTGATCACAGGTAGCAAAATTCATGAATAGAACTAGAAAGAATGAATCACAGAAACCAAAGCTGAGCAATGCCTAGTCTGATCAGCGCACCTGTAACACAGGGAATTTGAAATGCAGGGCACCCACTACACTCGGGAAGTGCACTGAATTTCGGATTCACAGAACAGTACCTGCGCTGGGCTAGAGACGAGACTTTGCTTGGGTTGCGGGTCATAGTTTGCAATTCAGTTCATGGGTTTTGGCCGAGCAAATGGTAATCAGTAATGAAACAATTAGGGGTAGATATAAGGAGGTTCTGAGAGCTACCACAAGGGGTAATCAGAGAGTTTGTGAATCAGTTGTTTAAGTTATAAACAAATCCTGGAGATTGACTGAAGCGACATTTATCTACTTTGCATTTGCATAGCAAATGCAGTTCGAAAGCTATCTGGATCGACTTCAGGCTCCATCTGTAAGTTTATAAAATAGACAACAAGGAAGATAAACAAACAAACTAATTCGTCCCCAGCGGAGTCGCCATTTTGTTATAGGGAAAAGTGTCTACACAGAACTGCTTATCCCACTAAGGTGTGGTAGCTACCTTAGAAACAAACAAAGTAAAGCTACTTTAGTTTTTCCTTTATGAAATATAGATGAGAGAAGAACAAAGAATACCAACCTCTGTCTTGCGCTAATCTCCTAGTGCGATTCCTCTCTCTCTTGATAGTCTTTCGCTATTTGCTCCCTTGTATGCCCAGCTTCACAGAGTACCTGTAAGATCACAGTAACATAGCACTATACAAGAACATGGATCTATAATCATAAACAATCTAGGATCATATGTAAATTGACCATACAAAAGCATAAAACATAAATGACACAAGAGTATGGAGGAAAACTTGAATAGCTTTTATTGATAAACAAGAAAGAGCCAACGGAGTTACAACCAGTTGTTCTGACCCAGCATCATCCTCTCAGCAAGGAAGCCCCTCTTCACCTCATACAAAGCTTAGATCACCCAACAATTGGATGTTGTCTCAAGAAACCAACAGTAATTCCTTACAATATGCAAAACTCCAGCCTCTGGATCTCTGGGATGAGGGATCCATATATATATATATCTGTAAGGGAGATGAGCCAGCTTGTGATTTGATTAGTGTCTTCCCTCTGATAGTTCTTGCTTCCACTTGGAGATTGATGATCTCTTACTCATCCTTGGTCGAATTTAGAGAGGCAAGTGTCATAGGAGAAGTTTCTGGAAGTTTCTATGCCTCTCCACCTCGCGGAATGACACTGCTATTTGTCAGTTCTCACCCATTGCACCCCATAGAAGGGATTTTTGAAATGCAATGCACCCACATAGTGTATTTAGGTGAGATGCAACGCACTTTGCCTATGGAGCAGCTGAAATGATCCTGTTTTGACCAGTTCTGAGAAATTTTTCATGGAGAACTTCTGGGAGAAGATGTAATCAGTTGACCTTGTTCCTTTAGGGGTTAGAACAACACTTTTAGGGACTTAGGAGCCCTTGGTTTATGGAAATTTCATGCTTGGGGTTGTAGTGCCCAAAAATGTCTATAACAGTAACTCAATAATATATTCCTTTATTTGAGTACCTCATATGGAGATAGATAGCCTGATTATGCTTTCTTTCTAACTGTGAGTGGATCTGTTGTACTCCTAAGTTCGTATCCTATATAGGTTATGTGTGCAACCTCATTGTGATTTCCAGGGCTTCTGCCTATGTTGCTATTTTTTTTTGTGAAAAAGAAATTCTCAAATGGGGCAAACGCGATGCAATATACCAGTCACGATGCTAGCTGTTCATGATTTGCATGTTAGCCTATCTTATCTGCCACTTCAACCTTTGATCAAAGTCCCAAGGTGTCTCCTCGACCTTCATCATGATCTCTTTAAATTCAATCACTGAATGTGAGTCATAGTTAGGCTTACTAAAATCTTTGTTCAAAGTTGTCTTGGTCTCTGCTAGCATTGCAAGAGGATTATCAGTGCAATACTTAATGTACTGGGTGAGCACGCGATCCTACAAAGAGGTAACCAACTATGCCTTCTTTATATTATCATTGGTGATTTATTGTGTTGTGCATACAATGTTTGCAACAAACTAGGACTTCTATGGGTCTTCACTTCCTATTCCTTTTAAAATCAACATCTTCATTGCGTTCTCCATGTGGAATGGTGGTGGTGGAGGCGGAGGTGTGGGAGGAGCTTTATTCGGTGAAGGTGGAGGTGGAGGTGGAGTGGAAGGATGATTTGTTTGAGGAATTCCCTGAGTGATTAGTTGAACAGTGCTTCACGATGTAGTATGCCCCGCCCCTTCATCGTCGCTTGAGGGAGGTCCAATAAATGGACTATACTCTGGTCGTGATCCTTCACGACTTCTAAAGAATATTCCACTTCACGTATCTCCTAACATCAAGGTAATGGCATCACCCTTTTTTCACATAATAGCATTTTAATCCAAGTATTCGATGATCTTAAATACTTACCTCATTGTCCTTTGAATAATCTTCACTATGATTCACTATAGCTAACCGAGGTATCAACTGTAAATTATGTAACAATTCCTCTAAGAATTTGATCGAGCCAATGGTCAACAACACACGCAATCGTGTTGTCAGAAGCTTCTAGTCATCGCACTAATTTTGGGTCCACACTATAGGACTATCGAGCTTCCACCTTCCTTGACTATATGTCAATTTAGCTAACCACTCGTATAGTTCAATTGGGAAGGTGCAGAAGAATATTTTGTGTATCTTCGTATACATATATCTATTTAACTAGTCTTCCTTTAACAGACATGGATTCCTTCTTTCTTGCATCGCGAACTCATGAATCTTTCGATCCAACCACTTTTCAATTTCTTTCTTAGTCAGATTCCAATGTTGCGACATCACACATCTCTTTAAGTAGATCCTGGTCCTAGTAACATAACCATTTGTTGGCTTAGGGGTCCTGACCCAAGTTCAGAGTTAGTTGCGCAAACCAAAAATACCCTACACTATTGGCCCTTTCGGCAATGACCTGTGTAGTGCAAGCTGCAGTCTCACTCGAAGCAGTATGGGGGGATGCAAGAACCAAGTTTCCACATCCAGAGATGATTTTGATGTCTTTCTATACCACAGATCTACACTCACGCAGATCTAACCTCCAGATAGAGCCTAAACCCTAAGGTTAGCTTCCATTAACTCCAATCCTTCACGAAACATATGCAATGAATTCTTAAAATCTAATAGGTAACAATTGGCCATTATCACTCACAAATACAATTCTTTTAGGGATTCAGAGATCTAGATCTACCGTAGTGCAGACCTATCCTCCTGATCCAAAATTAATTTAAAATACCATTAACACTTCATGAAGCTTATCCAATCATATTATTAGATGTAAGCAAGTTCAAGTAACTCAAATGGCCAGATATAAAGCATTAATTCATGTAAAATGGCAAGAAGATAACATATAAATAGATAGTAGACAATTTCTAGTAACTTCACTTCAAAATGATCTTTATTAACCATAATTACTCAGTACAAACTTTATTTGCCCTGCACACACAGCTATAGGGGTCCGTGCACTCAGCGGTGGACTCTTCCTAGGCCTCTGCACACTAAGCTGCAAAGCCTTCCTTCTTCGAAGCTAAGCCCTCCTAAAATCTTCACTCTTCCATTAAGCCCTCTTTTTTCTCTCTCTGCCTTAGATTCTCTATGACACACATACTTATAGTATTTTTCATACAATGCCATGGTGCGCAGACCATGGGTGAATCTCAAAACCGACTCAAAACTTATCCAAAACAAGAGGCTAAGCCCCTTTGACTCCTATTCATATACGTGATCTACATCCACAAATCGTGGATACTTTACATCTTTTACAAAATTGTACCAAAATTTGAGTTATCTAACCCCAAACTAACCCAGGGGACCCCATCCCAATAGCATACCCCATCCAAACATTTACTATCATTCTTTTAGAAGAAGCTATAAACAAACTGATGGTAGAGCGTTATACAAAATCCCAACATTTGTTAAGATAGAAACCAACTTAGATGTCAGAAATGTCTGGCTTATTTTTTTGTCTGATGATTAGAAATCATGATTTCTTAGTTGGTGGATTTTCCATATGCTACTCACTCTTCTCTCTCTATTATGTGGGGAGTTATTATGGCCCTCTTTGATCTCACTAATTTGATTTATTAGGGGTTGGTTCAACTCCTCAATAGCTCAACTAATTCTCCTTTGTTGCAACTATCTTATTTTTCTACTACTCACCTTGTGAATTGAGGTTGATATTATGCATGATTTCTACTTCCCTCACCTTCTCATTCAGGTTCCCCATTGACTTGGATAATATTGTATTAGTTTCCTCCAATTTTCTAGTCTTTTATTTGCATTATGAGATGTAAGATTTTACCTACGTAACTTCTTTATCTTTAGCTAAGCAATTGGGTTAATTGTTTCTCATTCTAGGGTACTTGGGAGACTCCAAGATAATCTTGAGGCTGATAATATTTGAGGATGTTTCTATTGACCTTGCTACCTCTGTGAGTTTCTTGCTTGGGAATGTTAGGAATCTCACCAAAGGATATAAAGTGATTTCCTTCTTTCCCATGAATATCTATCTTATATTTTTCATTCTATTCCTTTTCGCATAGGGAATGTGTCAGACATGTGTTTGGTAGGTGCCATATGAAGAATACATGTGCCAAACATGTCAGACATGTATCCTCACATATTGGTGTCTGACACTAGGATACAGGATATGAGGCCTATTTGGAGGTGTCCTATTACTTAGTCACTAAGTAAAACACACAACTTTATTTTTCAAAGTGAATTTGGCCTCCTTATAGCTTGAGCACTCCTCGATAAAGGTCATTTATTGCTTCCATTGTAACCATAATGTTAGTGAAGAGGGTTTTGACCATGTCAAGTGGTTTTCAAGATCATGTCAACAAGGATGTTCTCTAATTCTATTTTTAAAAAGATTCAAATGATAACAGGTGGAATTAGAAGTAGTGTCTTCTCATGGAATTCCTTTATTGAACTTAACTTAAAAGTTTCAAATTTGTTGTCTCAAAATCACTAAAATTTAGAATACATGCTTTATGTACATTGTGTAATGGGGTGAATGACAAGTAGTTTTTCATTTTGAATGACTTCAATGCTTGAGTGATCATGGTTCTCCTTCACCATTTCTTCAAGTTCTATAAAAAAAATTTGACTACACTCTTCATAGGATATAGAAACTTTGTTCAGGGGCTCCTTCCATGTAGGTTTCCCATAAATCCAAATATTCATCAATGAGGGGGAATAGTATATTGATTCAATGGATCTCCTTTTTCCACTAGGATTTTGTGGTTGAATGGAACAACATAAAATGGTTTCAACTCTTTTAATATTGCTTATAATAACTGTGATGAAACCAAATTAGAAATGACATTAATGCTTTGCTTCAAGTGGCATTGGAGCAACCTTAATTTGGTTCACAAGTAGAGATAAAATCAAGCCACGAGAAAAGTTTCTAGTTTTGACAACCATAACTTGTAGAGCTGGAAAGTTGACTTTTTAAGGGTATATCTTCCTCAATATTACTTAAAATTTATATTATGACCCCAATCTGAAAATGGCATCAAAACTTTTCTTTGGATGACTATGGTGTGATTGCAATAGGCTCCTAAACAAAAGGAAATACTAAAGTCATGCCACAATATAAAAATCAATTGATCTCATTTTTTTGGCTATGGTTTTGATGCCACAACTTAAAATGGTTGTAACTTCTTCAGTATGGCTCATAATTGCATTTATAACCCATTTAAGAAATGGTGACACAACTTCACTTCTAATGGAATTTGGTGCAACTGCAATATGGATTCTAGGCAAGGATAAATGCCACCATAATATAATCTACAAAAAGGAAACATACCATACATTAATTAACCACAATACATCTATAAAGTTTACTCTATGGACATTTCAACCATTATTACATTACTGGAGAGGGTCATGATGATAATTGCATCTTGCTCTAGTGTCGGAGTGAAGTTGATACAAGGGATTTTGTGCACTATAGAAGATATTGTGTTTGACATAATAGTTGTGGATTATTTCGATTTACAAAACTTACTAATGTTATAATACAGAAATTTAGTTCATCATAATGACATGGTAAGGATGCTATTAGAATATGGCTCGCCGTGGGCTTTTTCACTGATATTTAATTTGTGTGGTTAGCTGAAGTTTAATGTGACCAACTAACTAGTCTTGTTCTTACCTTATACATTACTTTTTTTTTGGGCATGCTTTCTAGGCCCTTGCTGTTAGCGATCTCTTTGATCCCAAGGCCTTCTTTTCCCTCTTTTTTCAGAAGTTGATGTGACATTTGGATGTGTGGAATCTATCCATCCTAATTTCTTCCTCGTACTTCTATTTCTTTGCCGATACTATTCTAGCATCATTGGACTAGTATTGGCACTAGGGGAGAATCCATATGATCCTTTCTCTGTTGTTTCTTATTTCTTTTAACAAATATATGTGTTGGTTTCTCTCCACTACCTTGCAAAGACGTTATTTTTTTTTTTGAATTAGACTTAAATTTCACTGGTAATAACTTGGATTTATATATTTATTTTAACACCAAATTTACATCATGATAAACGTATGAATATCCCATTAAGTATGATATAAATATGGTTCAAAGAATCTCAGCTTTAGCCTAAGCATGTGGCATAGTAATTTCCAAGGTGTGAAGTTTTATTAGAGGCACTATTCATTTGTTTTTTTGGTTAGGAAAAAGGTTTTCTCTTGGTTTTATGTGACTTCAATTTATTATTTCTAGCCTGTTGAGAAATGGGAAAGAATAATGTATGACATTTATTTTGCAAAAATTGATGTTGAATGAAAGGATATAGAGTTTAACCGAGCTACAATGTTCTTTGGTAAAGGAAAAGAAACATCTTAAAAAGTTGCCTAAGAATACACCATATACAAATTTTGAACACAAGTAATATATGGATTTTTCTTTTGCAAATATGTTATTTTTTCTACCCAAGATATCACAACAAGAAAAATATTGATATTGTAGGAATTGTTTGAGGAATTCATTGAGGCTGATTTTTCTAATGTCCTATTGACTAATACCTTCTCGTGACATGAAGGCTTTAAATATGAATTAATATATTCCTGAAACAAATCAGATTCAAAATTTATAGATAAAAAAAAAAAATCAACTCCTTCGTTTGATTGTTACTTGACTTTGGTGTGGGCAAGTTACAGGAAATGGGATTGGAAAAATGGCAAGGAGACAATTCAGAGAATGTTTTGGATATGATTCATTTTTTTGTTTGAGATCCTTCATGCACCTGTGCCATCAACTTTGGAAAATTTTCTAGTAGGGATTCCTATGGTTTTTAATATTGTAATTCTTTCACCTCATGGTTATTTTGGGCAAGAAAATGTTT